>OX243811.1:24126321-24162821 GCA_945859605.1 Lumbricus rubellus
TGTAATATTTCAAACAAGTAATTAGCCAGGCTGTAAAAGAGAAGCATGAAAATTAATATGTATACCTATTCATGAGTCAAATAGATGGAAGCTAGTATTATTGAGACCCAACATCGAAGACGCGGCTTGCTTCCTATACAAGCAGCCTGTAGGTCATACCTCAACTAAATGTTTAACCAAGAGTCAACAAAGAAGGCCGATTAAGTGAAAGTAGGTCCTAAATCAGATAGCAGCAGACTGCAACGAAGTCTCAATTGTCAAGAACACGTAACGAAACAAACTTAACTACAAACCTAAATGAAAGCTTTAACTACATGCGGTTATGTTTATCCTATCACAGACGATAAGATTGGATCTTTTTGATTGCAGTCCAATGTTGTGTGTTCTTGCAGATGTGCAATTATGGGCTCGGAGGACATTACGACGCACACTACGATTTTCTCGCCACTAGTCCGGTAAGGATCGAGCGAGGTATCCTAATCAAATCACAGGCGTGTTCTGAACCTGACAATCACTTGCTATTATTTGTCATCCTCTTTAACCGTCTCTATCCTTCTAATTAATTTAGAATCTGACACACGCTCGCCGCGGCGGAAGCATTAATTAATCACACAGAAGTGCGTAAGTGAAGAGTTGTTGGAATGAAGCAAGTCAGTAAGCAAGTAATTGTCGAATTGTAGAATTGATGGATTGAGGAATTGACGCAAGTAGCTAAATAAGACTTAGTGTTGAAGGTGTGAGGAAATGAGAACTATCTGCAGGAGTGAGAAAATGGGGAATAAGAGATGCGTAGACTAACTGAGGAAGTGCAGGAATTGAGTAATAAATTATGATCTGTGATGGAAGGCCGCGTGACATGGAGCATGTCAGGTCCGTATAGCCCCTTCGTGGGGTTTTGCCCGGTGATTCATCGTGGGCGAGCTAATTTCTTTTTAATTGGCTTTCAATGAAAGGGCGCGTCTGACGTAGAACCGTCTGTTACCCCACTACTTACGCCGTTAGTTTTATTTATATTGCATTATTAGAGTCTGGAAGTATATAATATTATATATAATTATATATGATATCATAATGATATGATATGATATGATATGCAAAATTATCATCAGAATTTCTCTGACCATTGATGTAGGTCTACAATTGTAGCCTTTGATGCATTGAACTTTTGAGTTGAAATCCTAAGATTCTCTTGTATGTCATTGGGAATTTTGCAAATTGTTGAACTACATTCGTTGCTTAACATTGCGAGTGTAGCCGTGTGCGGTTCTTAAGCGCTTTTTTCGCAGTTTCAACAAACGGGCTTCTCCGTAGCCTATTTGATGAATGACTAATTCCCGGACTGAATGATTGAATTAGGCTAAGTTCTTTCTTGAATTCCACAATTGAGGCAAACTCATCTAACATGATTAACGGGGTTGGGTGGGAGAGGGCGACGAAAGAGGGGATGGAGCAGAAAAGAGGATGAAAGAGTGGTATCTTTCCTAGTTCCCACCGACATCGTGTCTTGTGAATCATCCTGGTAATCATGTTGCTAATCATCCTTTTAATCATGTTGCTAGTCATCCTGTTATTCATGTTGCTAATCATCCTGTTAATCATGTTGCTAATCATCCTGTTAATCATGTTGCTAATCATCATGTTAATTATGCTGATAATCGCTAGGTGAATTTATTTACTTTTTGGTTGATTTTCAGGATGGCTATCAACACACCGATTTTCTTCCAGAAAATATGAAGGACTCAGGGGACAGAATAGCAACTTTCATGATCTATGTTAGTTCTCTTCGAGTGTCTGCATCTCTCCTCTAAATAGCAAAATAGTTGCTGCGCTGATGTCACATGCATGCAGGCCTGCATAAATAAAGCCAGTCTTCATCGTAGTAACTCTACAGATTAATTACTTGTCTGAGCTTCTATGTGTTATGACTTTTTGGATTAATTTCGTTGTTGCATTTGGGTAAATTTTTCTATTTGCAGCTGAATAACGTCGAGGCCGGTGGAGCGACTGTCTTTCCGTATCTAAACATCGGAACGAGACCCGTTAAGGTATACACGCGAGACCATCATCTTCATTATTGTCGTCGTCATATCATTTTTATCACCAACACCATCTTTATCGTTGTCATCACTATCTTCATCTCGCATCGTCGTCGTCATCATCGCATCCGCCATTATTATCTGCGTCGTCAGCCACACCAGCATCTGATGAACATTTAATCTTTTCGCTTCATAACTTTGGGTATATTGCAATTAGAGAATATATAACTCGTAACCTCGTTGCTTTTATGCAATACTGTGCGCAAATAATTATATGTAGCGAAACTTAAATCGAGTAGCCAGATTAATAGATATGCTATTTCAATACATTGTGCCACGTGTAGCCTGCAGAGGCTATACTGCGCTGTGTTGCCTATACATGTATATTAAAGTGCTGCTCGATCTAAATTTGAATAATAGGCTACTTACATCGTGTACATTTTTCGTTACCTACATGTAGCCTATCTCTATGTCGCTTTCTGTCGTTTTGAAGGCAAAAAGATGTCCACAATGATGTATTTGAATGTTTATTTCTGATATAAGCTTAATGATATGTTCCGAACATGTAGTGACTTTTGGTCACAGTTGTTCGCGATTATAATTTATATAAGCTTATACTGCGACTGGTGACCCTCCTTTTATTTGCCTTATCGCATGTTGTAATGACTGCGCAGACCTTTTTGCTCCGCGAAACAAGCAATTTTGTTGATCTTTAGAATGCAGCGGTGTTCTGGTACAACTACAAGCGTTCTGGTTTCCCGGAGAATCTGTCCTTCCACGCCGGTTGTCCTGTTCTCATTGGAGAGAAATGGGGTTTGTAGATTTTTATACATGGAAGTTCCATGGTGGAACTCTCAATTGACTGCACTCGCAGATCCGTATGTATATAAGCCTATACATTATATAATATATATAGCTTATAATTAATAGGCCCTTCTATATTATGTAGGCTATAGGCATATACACGCATGCGTTGTGTAAGAAAGCAATTGCATTAGATTGTTTACTAAATATCGTAGGCCTATAGCTAGCCTACTTTTCTTTCAGATTATTCCTTATGGCTGCCTGTATTGAAATGCGAAGACCACTTGTTGAATGTTATATTAAGTCAAATTTTGATGTTTTCCTGTTTCTTTCAGTGGCAAACAAGTGGATTGCAGAGTTTGGCCAGGTATTCCGAAGGCCCTGCGATCTCTCTAGCGATATCTGATTTTTATTCGATCAGACTAAGCTCTACCTGTAGATCGCCACCTTGTCGATGCTTTTCCAAATCCGTCATCGACATTTCTAAAAAACTTAACTCTGTTAACGTATACCAAAAAATTACGCTAAAATATATTCACGATAGAACACGTGTTTACATTTTCAAGGCAGATTAAATTTAATAGAGAAGCTTAAATGCAATGCCCGCGTCATTGTGCATACACTTATAATTATTATTATTAGTCAGATTCTGGTTAGGAAACTGCACTTTTTGAACACGGGTTGCCCCTTGGCACAGCTGTTGTTGGGACCTAAGAGAACATTTTAAGAAGGGGAGACACCCGAAAATTTCCTTAGAATTCAAGATGGCGGCTTTAAAAAAATGGCAGCCTTAGGCTAAGCAATTCTTATAAATCATCGTATCATCTCGTGTCTGGTGTCGTTTCTATATATTTCTGTCTCAAGTAACATAAATCTATATATTACATAAGGTCAAAATCAACATTAGACATCAAACAAGCATATTTACATTAAACAACAGCAAAATTTCTTTTAAAAATTATCAAATAGTTCTTCATTTCCATTGCTTGTATTCCAATTTTCTTGTGGCATATGCCTTCATATCCCTGGATATTTTCTCACAGTTTTGATTATTATACATCGGAACCATTGGAATTGTCCTTAGAACTCAAAATGGCGGCTTCTTTAAAATGGCGTCCTGCGTCAAAGACATTCATAAAAATCAAGGCCGTAGGGTGTTTGAACACCCCCCGAAATAAAAAATGCAAAAAATTTATTGCATTTTTTAGTTTGTGATGCAAAAAAGCATGAAAAAGCCATGAAAACACCCCCCGAAATGAATTTAATTTCGGTCTGAGAATTGAAGTTGATGACTTAAAAAAAAACGTCATCAGAAATTTTGGTGGATAAAAATGGAAATTTTTCAGGAAATTCAGCCTCCTTAAAACTAAAATCCTGGCCGCCACTGAAAACACCCCCCGAAATAAAATCCTGGCTACGGCCTTGATAAAAATTGTCAAGGTATGTCGCGTTTAATGTCGTTTACAATGTCTTTACATACTGTATATGATTTTTGACTCGAAGAGCACCAATCTAAGGTCAAAATCGCAGACCATCGATGATTGCTTCGTCTCATTGGAACTCTTTCGGATCGATCCGGATCACGGACTCATCCAGACGAAGCAGAGAATCCACCGGGAGCAGCTCTGCTCCAATCCTCCTCCCTCTTCCTCCTCCTCCTCCTCCTCTTCCTCCGCCGCCTCTTCCTCCTTTAGGTCCAACTGAACAACAGAAAATGTTTGGAGTATTATGGCGGCAACTGTTTATGCCGATCCCGAACCCCAGACATGGAAGACCTTAAAACGTCGGCTTCGTAAGGTATGGACATCGATATCCCTGACTCTGAAAAATCTTATTGGCTCGATGCCTAATCGACTTGAGTAATAAAGAGTAAAGAAAACATTATTAAATAATAGATGATAATTTGTATTAATTAATTAATTAATTAATTAGGCCTATGTGTGGATTAACAATGATGGTCATACAATATTGTTTTTGGCCTAACTTACTTGGCACGAATTTAATGACGTCACGGATATTGGCGCTAAAATTTGAATAAGTGAGCTAGTGACCTAGTTTTTTGCGTAACATTCTCTCATAATTAATTGTTTTCATTAACAACTTATTTTATTTTGACGTATATAAATAACATCAAAACGTTCTATTTTGGATCGATTATAACAAATGTATATGCTTTCAGTTAATTAAATTTTAGCCTTGTGGCCCCCTGATGTCCTTCAACTAAGAAAAAGTGACCATCGTGGCCTCCAACTTACATAAAGTGTCCCTAAAGTCAAAAAGGCTGGGAACCACTGACATACGTGTAGACGAATTGCAATTGATCATAACGAAAGAAAGACTGAAGCAATTCCTTGTCAAAAGCTTATAATTTATTACCAAACAATTACACACTGTACAAAGCCAGAATGACGATATGGCCTAAAGAATACCGACAACGACTCTAAAATGTATTCAAGATACATGTAGAAGACGTGTTTACACGTTCATTGCAAATTAAATAATAGCTAAGTTGATGTTTTTTGGTCTTTGTGAGCTGACAAAATATATGCGCTATATTTAATGACCTCATGCGTGCAGGCATACATTTATATAGCGTCATTCTGGTTTTGTGCAGTAGGCCTAATGTCGGGCTTTGTCGGTGACGGACTTGTAAAAGCATCGACACCTGGCGATCAACAGGACTGGTCAAATGTTCGACTAGACTATAATGATCGAATTGAAATCAGACATCGAGCGTGAGATCGCAGGGTCTTCGGAATACCTGGCCAAACTCACGAATCCACTTGTTTGCCACTGAAAGAAAGAGAAAAAACACACAAATATAACATTCAACAGAAGCTCTTCGCATTTCAATAGGCTACACAGGTAGCCATGCATACGAAATAGTCGGTTGAAAAGTAGCTATAAGAGATTTGGTAAACAAAATATAATGCAGTATGCTTTCTAACACAACGCCCGCCTGTACAACTGTACCGTACGTAGAAGGGCCTATTTACAATATACAGGGCCTAATTATAAGCCAAAGCTACGAATCTGTTAGTGCAATCAATTGCGAGTCCTGTGTATAAAAGCAACAAACCCCATTTCTCTCCAATGAGAACAGGACAACCGGCGTGGAAGGACAGAGACTCCGAGAAACCAGAACGTTTGTAGTTGTACCAGAAAACCGCTGCATTCTAAAAATCAACAAAATTATAATTTCGCCAAACAAAAGGGCATGCTGGGCAAACGCATGCAGCCAAGACAAAATTTAATGCGAAGATGAAGACGTAAGGACGGTAAGGAAAGGCTTCAGAGTATGACCACTTACATCGTGTCTATTTGTCCAAAACTGTCCCTACACATTTTTAACATTTAATTATAACAGAAATAAACATTTAAATACACATTTAATTATGTACCCCTTTTTGCCGTCAAAACGAAAAAAGGATAAGCAAGACATAGCAAGGAGTAACGGAAAATTTCTACGGTATAATCGCGCAGCACTTTAGTAGGCTATAGGCAGTACAGTGCAGTACACATGACACACTGCCTTGAAATATCTATAGCCTACATCAGTTTCTGGCAATTCGACTTCAGTTTTGCTACAAATAATGATTTGCGGACAGTATACAGCAAACAGCGAGGGAGGTTGAATAAATCGCTTCTTTCTGGTAGCAAAAGACCAAAAGTCATGAAGCGAGAAGATTAAAATGTTCATAGGATTCAGATAAACACAGAGTTGTTGACGACGCTGATAATAATGGAGGATGCGATGATGATGACGACGACGACGACGATTGCGAGATGAGGATTGCGATAAAAACGATGAAGATGGTGTTAGTGATAAAAATGATAATGACGACGACGATGAGGAAGATGATGATCTCGGCGTATACCTTAACGGGTCTTGTTCCGATGTTTAGATACGGAAAGACAGTCGCTCCACCGGCCTCGACGTTATTCAGCTGTAAATATAAAAATTTACCCAAATGCAACAACGAAATTAATCAAAGCGAAATCATAACACATAGAAGCTCAGACAAACTTAATTAATTTGTAGAGTTACTACGATGAAGACTGTCTTATTTTATGCAGGCCTACATGCATGTAACATCAGCGCAGCAACTATTTTGCTATTCAGAGGAGAGCTGTAGACATTCGAAGAGAACTAACGTAGATCATGAAAGTTGCCATTCTGTCCCCTGAGTCCTTCATCTCTTCTGGGAGATCTGTGTATTGATAGCCATCCTGAAAATCAACCAAAAAGTAAATAAATTCAAATGGCGATTAGCAACATTATTAACAAGATGATTCACAAGACGTGATGTGTCGATCCAAATTATTACTGCACAGACCGTGTGCCTTGCGGTGGAAAAACGACGTGACAAGAAGGAAAACTATAGCGACAAGTCTGCAAATACGTGAACAGTTCGCAAATACTGCATATATTTGCAGCTGAAAGAAGAAGAAGAAGCCTCAGTGATTTTTCTACATCTTCCTCATCTTGTTTCTTCTTCTTCTTCTTTTTCTTCGCTTCTTCTTTTTCGCTTCTTCTTCTTCTTCTTCTTCTTCTTCTTCTTCTTCTTCTTCTTTTTCTTCTTCTTCTTCTTCTTCTTCTTCTTTTTCTTCTTCTTCTTCTTCTTCTTCTTCTTCGCCTCTTCTTCTTCTTCTTCTTCTTCTTCTTCTTCTTTTTCTTCTTCTTTTACTTCTGCTTCTGTTTCTTCTTCTTCTGCTTCTTCTTCCTACTCCACCTTGACCTATTATATATTCGTTCACTTGAAAAGGAGACAAAAACCGGGTTACACAGCATCCACTTACAAATCGAAGCACACTATGTAGATACAAACAAAACTATGTTTACGGAACAATGTTGTTGATGACCGCCACTGAGTACCATCGGTATAATAACCAATGATGTTTTATGTGTGGCATATGTCATAACGTGTTTGCAAGAGGTGGAAAAGGCCACTCAAGATGTGGTTGACATTTTAAATTGCAGCACGACGTAGCACAGCATCAGGTCCAGCAGGAAACTTCTCCAAGTTCTGGAACGTCGCCAGAAGGCATCCGAGTCACCGGTTTATAGTTTTCATCTTCTTTTCCTGTTTCATCGTCTCTTTCTTCTTCTTTTTCTAGTCCCTCCCCTCTTTCCTCCTTCGTCACACTCCCCCTCACGGGCCTCGCCGTTAACTATGGGTTAATCATGGTAGTAAATGCGTTTGTCTCGATTGAGGAATTCAAGAAAGAGCTTACGCTAATTCAATCATTCATTCCGAAGATTTTGTTATATAGTTATATATAAGATAGACTTCGGAGAAGCGCATTTGTTGAAATTGATCAAAAGTGTGTCAGTAATGCACACAGTTGGGCTATAATAATAATGATGTGTCCAATATTAAGCAACGAATGCACTTCGGCAATTTCGAAAATTCCCAATGACACACAAGAGAATTTCAGGAATTCAACTCTTAAGTCAATGCATACATGTAGGCCTAAATCTATGTTCAGAGAAATTCTCATTATAATTTTGCATAAAATATTATCATATATGCCTATATAACCTATATATATTATACATAATTATAATTTTATACTTATAGACTCTAATAATGATAATAACAGCGTAAGTAGTGGATCAAGGACTGGTTCTACCTCAGCCACGCCCCTTCATTAAAACAATTAAAAACCAATTAGCCACGCCCACGATGAGTCTTTGGACTACGGGCTGCGAACTCTAGACGTCTCCCACAGCCTACGGGTTACAAACCCTAGGTGGCTACGGTAAAAAATGGACAGCCTGTAGCCGGGTGTAGCCCATATCCCAATGACTCATTGTCGGCGAAGATAATTTCTTTCTAATTGCTTTTTAATGAGGGAGTTTGACTGAAGTAGAGCCATCCCTTACTTGACCTCCCGCTTGGTGATCGTAGTGTGCGTTGAAATGTCCTCCAAGCCCGTAATTGCACAACTGCAAGAACACACAACATAGAGCTGTAATCAATAAGATAAAGTCTTATCGTTTTTGAAAGGATAACATAACCGCATGTAGTCGACAAATTTATTTAATTTAATCTTGGCAATGTAAACTTCGTTGCTATACGTGCGCAATGTTAAGCAACGAATGTCGCTACTATTGTGGGGCACGGTGGTGTAGTGGTGGCGCCGTTGTCATGGAACCGGAATGTTCGAGGCTCGAGTCCACATCGCCGCGTAAGGACCTTGGGCAAGTCCTTCACTCACAATTGCTCAGCGCTTCGGCGTGAAAATCCGATGCAGTGTCCGCTCTGCATTCGGGAGTGCCTCTGAATAGTGAGAGCTTGAAGGGGCACTATGACAAGTGCACATACATACAAACAAGCCTACCTGATTTAATTTAATCTAATCGGCTATTTTTCTACTCTGTAGAAAAAAATGGAATTGAATTTTACACACTGTATTTTAAAGACTCATATGCCAAATGTTTGGTTAAAAATAGTTTCCACGTATGCAATTCAAGTGGTTCAATCGATTTTCAATGTCGTTCAGCCTGAGAATCTCTTTAACGTGCGCTTAATGTATCACGTGATCGTCTCATCGTGACTTTCATCACCGTAGAAAAGTTTCGATGACAAAATTGATGCATACGAGACGTTCAACTGGATTTTAGTCACAAGCTTATTTGCTGCTCCTAAATCTCTTCCTCGAAATTCCGCCTGCTTTTCCTCCACTTCCTCTACCTTCTAGTCTCCCTCCTCCTCTAACTTTTCCTCCTCCTCTACCTCTTCCTCTTTCTTCTTCTCCCCCTTTTGATCCTTCTCTTCCTACTCTTACTCTTGCTCCTTTTCTTAATGCTCTCCGTCGCATTATTTATTTATTATTATTTAACAAAACCATTGTGTACCTGGAGAGCCTCCGCGAACGGATGTTTCGTCTCCAGTCCAGTGGCTTCTGAGATGCGCTTCGAAATGCGATCGACCAACGATTCCCCCTTGTTGTCGTACAACCAGGCACTATAACAGAACACCAACGACCTATCTGTCGGTCTTCAGCCGTCTCCTTTTCCTCTTACACATCCTCAATCCTCATGCTCCACTGCTTGTGCCACCTATTCTTTCTTATACACCTATTGGCCGTCTCCTTTTCCCAGGGCTGAAAGTGAGCCGGGTCGGTCTGGGTCTGAGACCCGGCATCGATTTTCGAGATTTGCTGTTGCCGTGTCTCAGCCGGGTCACAAAGGAGGAGGAGGCGGAAGAGACGGAGGAGGAAGAAAAAGAGTAAAATGAGGTGCCAAAAGTAGGTAAAAATGGTAGGATTTTCGGTAATTTTGGGCAAATGACTATAGGAAAAACGTCGTCAAAAATATGTATGGGCCAAAGGCGTGCTCGTCCGCCAAAGTGAGACCCGGCAACTTTTCCAAACCACTTTCAGCCCTGCCTTTTCCTTCTAGTCTTAGCCATTCTGCTTCCCTCCCTTCGCTTCCATTTCCTATATTCCTCCTTTTCCTACCCTTCCTGCTGCACCACAACTCCACCTGTTAGTTCTCACATTTTCTCTCCTTCTGCTTCGTCTATCGCTGCTCGTTCCCCTCAGAAGTGATAGGCTCAAAATTGAAGTAGTTGAATTTTGCTAACTTTCTTAACTACAGTGTTGGCATCATTCTGACTCTAGCTCCTCTTGCTCTTTCTTCTGCTCATATTCCTCCTCCTCTTGCTCCTCATTTTGCTCTTTTTCTTCCTCCTCCGTCTCTTCCGCCTCCTCCTCCTCTTCCTCTTTTTGCTTGACCTCTTGCTCCTCCTCTTGATCAGCCTCTTGCTCTTCCTCTCCTTCCTCTTCCTCCTGTTGCTCCTCCTCTTCCTCCGCTTCCTCCTCGTTTCCATATCTGTTTTCTGCCTTCTTCTGTCCCCCCCCCCTGTTTATTTGTCCTAAGTAGAAAAGTCAAACGAGAAACAACCTCGCAGATTTTCCGACTTCTGGCGTTTCCAGTCTTTTCACTGAATGCAAAGCAAAGGTCTATATTATAGACCTATTTAATAGTGACGACGGCAAATTATAATGATGACGGCGATTACGATTGAGCTGAAGCTGTTGTTGTTGTTGTTATTGTTGATGATGATGATGATGATGATGATGATGATGATGATGATGATGATGATGATGATGATGATGAAGATGATCATGAAGATTATGACGACGAAGACCACGTACGTGATTTAAATCTATAGAAGCATGAAATGCAGAAAGATGAACTGATGGACTGAGGATTATTTTCTTCTTACATTTTGCCCAATCTTGATTCGGAAACCTTCGAATCCGAAGCTCGTCCAACCTCTGCTCTCTGAAACTGACAATCGCATAATCATGCATCATGCAAAGGTCTCCATGAATTTTAGCACAGACTGGATACTTGAAGAACTTATATCAGACGTCATAATTTTTTATGAAGTTGCAAAACATTTCTGTTAGGTAAATGAGTTGTTGATGATTCACATCAATAGGTTGTAGTCGTCATTCACCTTTCATAGCGTTAGATGTAGAAAAACATATTACTTCTTGGCTCAAACTGGGTGGCATAATTATTGTGCTTGAGACAAAGAAACTGTTTGATGAAAAACATCGAGGTCACAAAATGGCTCAAACTTAAATTTGAAAACCATTTCAGTGGTAGAATTCTGTGCAATATGTAGGCTATTCCCGTGTTCGTGCACACTTATTATACAAGGTGTCATCTCAATTCTTATTTGTCGTGCAAATTAGTTTGGCGAAAGAGTCGTCGGTTGTTTCATGCCCAATATGTCAACAATGTGTTTTGATTTGGGTTTGTATACATGGCAGTCCGAAATGTTTCGATTCCACTGTCTCCCAGTGTCTCAGCTCTTCTTATACAACAAAACGCAGGATGCGTTAACATAAGATAGAATAAGATCATGTCAATATACGAAAACTTAAGGTGAATCAAGCATAATGTAAAAAAAATCTGTTTCTGGGAGAATAAAAAAAACCTACTTTATGTCATAAGATAAAATGTTTTATGGCAATCTTTCACGTAGTATGATGGCATTAATCATTAACAGGCATTCGTTATCCTGGGATCAATCAATCAATCGAAATTCATGTAGCGCCCCTACAAGGTACCTACTCAGAGGCGCTCCCGGCCGAGATCAAGCGAAAAAACCCAGTCTTCAACAGTTTGTGAGACTGAGAACAGCTTGGGAGGTGCCGCATTGTCAAGGGAAGTCCATTCCAGGTTGTTGGACCAACCACAGAGAACGAACGCATCTGCGTGATCTCTGTGGAACTTACAACTGAATATTATGCTCTGTTGATTGCTGAGGCCAGACATTCAGAGTCCACACGCAGTGGCGCTATTAGGCCTAGCAGCATTCAGTCATTGAATTCATTCCATTGTGATCAGACTAAATCATTAGTCCAGTTATAGATGCAAATAATATAATAATACTGTATATACAAATATAGGTATATAATAGGCTAGACTAGAGCAATTGGCAATCGTCTTTGATAGCCGCTGACCTTATACATGGCCATCCGACGCAGTTCGGTTGCTTCGTTGTCTGTGACGAAATCGTGGATGATAACGACATCTGGCGACTGGTGTAGCATTTCAATCTTAGTTCGCAGCATCGGAGTGTGGCGCCCTCTCTCGTAGAAACACGACAAATTGCTGTCGATAGGAGAATTACTCTGCAACGAGAAGTCATTATTCATCAGCGATTGGACTAGAGACTGTTTGGACTGTGAATTTTATTATGCTACTAAAATACAACTGACCAGACCAGGGAGGAATAGAACCTTACGCATTGCAATTCGTCGTGCCAGAATTTTGCGCAGTAGATTTATAGTGCTGAACAAAAACAACTGAATGCGGTTGAGTAGCCTACAATTTTCTTGTACTGAGAAATGTATAGCGGAATGAAATATACCTATGTCCCCAACGGGTTACGCTCTGAAATCGAGAACGTCGTAGAAATAAAAGTAGGCCTATACCCCAACGGGTTCTTTGAATGATTACCTGGACAAGATGCTGTCTGCACAGATTATCCTGTTCCTTGAGCCTAGTCAGCGAATTGTAGTCTTCCGTTCGTGAAAGGTCGTTAGGTAAGATATTGAACAGATGACTCACAATCGATGGATCTGTTCAGAACAGACGCAATATGTGGACAAGATATTAATATACAGTATTACAAGGGTAACAAGGCACAGTTTATGGATCTACCATGTAGGCCTACATAACGGCACGTGTTCAACTTGAATTATTATCAGTTCAAATTCAAATCGACTGAATCTGTTGTTTTTTATAGTATAGGTGTAGATTAAAATATTTCTTACCTATTTCAAGAGCTTTCTTGACGAAGTCCGCCACTTCTATCAACTGTCCTTTCTGAAACATTGATTCAGACACTTCATTAAAAAACCTCCCGAGGTATAAGCTCAGGCAAGGTAAAGAACAGCAAAGCAGTGTTATGGGATGTTGGTCACTCAGTTGATATCTGATTGGCTCAGTTAACTCAGGTTAGACTATATAATCACTGTTGTCATGTTGGCTGTTTTCCCATAGCAGCGATCCTTGTAATCTTCTTTTCTTATAAATTATTATGTTACGAAGTCAAATGTAGCCTATACGTTGGCAATATGGATTTCAGAATTCAATTACAACTTGCGGCCGCAGACTAATATTATTTGCAAGACACAAAAGAGATATTGGCACGCAGTAGATTAATTTAAAAATTCTTATTTAGGCCGAGTTTCTCAGTTTCACTTTGCGTATCATAAGGGCGAAAAAATTGGTCAAAAACTAAAACGAAGCAGCTAAACATAGCTTAAAATTCTCCGGAGGGAGAGGCATGTGCCCCACTGGCCCCTATAATGCGGACGTCCATGTTTGTAAGCGATAATTAGTCCATTCTTGAAAGTTGCTCGCTTTCAAATTCTACTCCTCTCACTTACGCGCTACTTTTGACCTATGCGACACGCTTCTACCTGAGCATGAATGCGGCTCATCAGGTAGTAGATGTCCTGTAACGGAATTAGTGGCGGAACAGGGTGTTTCTGCGCATGCGTCAGCCACACGAAGGCGTCATCCACCAACTCCCTGTTGATCGCGGACACGACGACATCTACAGCCATCTCTTGAGTCATCGGTAGCGTCGTCTGTTCGAGAATTGTTCCGTTGATGACGTCAGAGATGTTGAGTTCGTAGGCCATTTGCAGACGGATCAAGGATAATATAGCGCCTTCATAATCGTCATCGGTTGGAAATATCTCGTCCAGAGAGTCATCCACGTCCGCCACAGCAGCTATAAACCACAAAACTTCATCATCCCTCCGGCAGATCTTTAACTATAAAGCAAAGCTCAATCTGTGGTGATGTCGAGTTGCGTGTGTGTCTGTCCGTTCCAGGAAAGGCTATGAAACGCATGAATTTGAATGATGAAACAATTTTTTAAATCTTATGCGAATTTTTAGGTCAGCGCGACTATTTTCAGCTCTCAATTTACTTTAAAACCCGAGATATGAACTTTTAAAATTTTGATACGGTAGTTAGCGCCTATAACATATTTAAGAAGCGATTTCACCCGGGATCGAAAACCCTAAATTTCCCGGGCAACGCCGGGTAGCACAGCTAGTGGTATTATAAACATAAAATGTTTTATTTTGGCAACCAACAATGGAATGCAGTATCACATCACATTTTACTTTTTTTAGTTGTCGGTTTACCCAGGAGACTCAATTTAGGACAGAGGCCCCGAAAGCTAGGGGCAACTGAGACAATTTTGTTGAATAAGAAACCGATCACGACCAATCGCATCATGTTAAAAGCTAAGATACAAATTCTTAACTGAAAATAATATGAATGGAATAATTGTACTTTAGGACCTATACGCAAACAAGTTAAATACACACGTAATATATCTTACAAACAAAACAAAAACACACTTAGAGCTTCTACAGAATTAAGCCATATGTATTATTTAGTTAAGAAATAGTGCTTTGGACTCCTTGTTGGATGTAGGAGTTCAGTGTATAGGCCTATTGCAATAAGTCAGGTTATGGATTATGAGAATGAATTAGAGAGTTTATGCATGGAGGGAAGGATTCTTGATAAGAGTGAAAGTATTCCCAGGTGTTTTGCTATTTTAGTCCAGATGTTTTGCTAGTTTAGTTTAAATATCATACATATATATAGGCCTATATATATATATATTATATATAATGTTCTTTCCAGGAAAGCCTGGAGAGGCATTGATTTACATAACCCCCAATGAACTTGGAAGACTGCACTTGAGTAGAGTAACAAGGGTACCAGAGATATTAACGACAATTTTTCTTAGATTGTAGATTCTACAATCTACAATGCTTCTACATGTAGGCTGTAAAAACCGCTATATACATGCAGTATTATCATTCAGCTGCAACATATAAGCCTAGATGTAGTGATTGAAGGCGTCTCGGAATGGTAAAATCAAAATTGGCAGCCCTATAGTACAGAATATATACCATGTAGGGCCGCCTATAGCCTATAGTCCTATACATGCATGCTTGCGTGCATGTATACAGTGCGTCTTATATTGTTTTATCATCATCATCATCATCATCATCATCATCATCATCATCATCATCATCATCATCGTCGTCGTCGTCGTCATCATCATCATCATCATCATCATCATCATCATCATCATCATCATCATCATCATCATCATCATCATCATCATCATCATCATCATCATCATCATCATCATCATCATCATCATCATCATCATCATCATCATCATCATCATCATCATCATCATCATCATCATCATCATCATCATCATCATCATCATCATCATCATCATGGTCATCGTTAGGACATGATCGCAGCTGTCGTTTGCTATATGACTGGAATGATTCGGGACAGCAGGTGGATGAAGATTACCTTTGTCATCATTTGAGTCATAGATAAGCGGTAGAATATGGCTTCTCCATGTTATGATGAATCGATTTATTAGTCGGAAAACATAGACTGGATGATCCGTGCTGGAAACCAAAGGACTCTTTGTTTCAATCGCCCTCCTCTCCTCTTCCACTTCCGCTACCAACCTACATAACCAACAACTCAACAATTAACGCAACTGAACAATATTATGAACTATGTTTGTGCTTCTTCAAAAATACCGTTTGTTGGTTTGTTATACATATATTACATAGCCTATGTCGCGAGGTCCCTTCTCGAGCCGAAAATAACCTTAGTTTACTTCCGCCTGGAAGGTGACTCGCCTAGCAGTAGAGTCTTAGGGTACATCTCAAAGTTCTCAAATTTTGGTAAAAGACTAAAAAAGGTCGTTGGAAAATTTCGATTTCACAGGTGCCGTTAGTGTCCAGTGTTTAATCTAGACATCTCTGGGGGGGGGGGGAAGTTCACCCAGGAATGACATTCCCCAGAAAAAATTAACAAAATGAGCATAGTTTTCCTTCTCAGCGGACCTGCATTTGACGCTTTTAAAATTTGCTGAGGCTGAGTTAAGCGAGCTGAGAGCACAAATCCTGATCCAAGTTTTTTTTATGTTAACGACCAACGCTACAGAGCATATCGAACAAAGCTTCGAAGCAATGACAAAGTAATTAAGTACGTTTATCTGATTCAGGCTGAAAAACTGTTGTCCATTGAACCTCTCGGCCAACGATAAGGCTCGCATGCCTGCATCGTTTCTTGATTACAGTATTATGCCTACGTATGACGTCGGCACGTGCATGTATGTCTGGGCACATACTAAACCGCCTGATGAGTAGGCGCATACTTCACAAAAAACATTCATATTAGATCTATGTTCGACTTGTTGACTTTCAATAATATCAGGCAAGCCGTCTATGATTCAGCAACAACATCTCAGGTAAATTTATAAATGAAACAGAAACAGAAAGCTGAAAAGTTAATCTGCAGATGTCGTCAACAGGTCCACCCTAAAGGATAAGAAGACCCTCTAATGCAGAGCTCTTCCTTTTTCGTTAACACAGTTAGGCTGAAAGATTCGTTATGATCAATGTAGCTATTGCTGATGCCTATATCAGGGGCGGATCCAGGATTTCTGGTTAGGGGGGGCGTAAATAGGCCTACTACCAATCCAAACCCGTAAATATATATATGAGTGGCGGCGCCAGGATCGCAGGTTGTGGGGCTGAAGCCAACTAGGCCTATAGCAAAAAATTTATGGAGCGCCGAAGGCGCGAAGCTGCGAGTGCCGAAGGCACGAAGCCCATACCGACTAGGGGGTCTGAGGGAGCGTCGTAAGCTCCCCCAGCGGGGTCTGGGGCGGAGCCCCAGCCACCAACGCATTTTTTTTAGCTCTGTTGACCTCAACTAGAGCCATTTTTAGGCTCTTTTTGCCAGCTATTTCTGAACGATAAAATCACGAAAACTCAAATAAGAAGTCGTTTTGCAGAGTCGCAGACTAGTGTTAAGTGGCAGAGAGAGTCGATGTCCGGTAGTCGAGCCCAGTCGCAATTGATGTCTCACATGTGAGTCGATGTATGACCGTCCGCCGCAGTTGAGGTCCGAAAATAAGATAATAATAATAACTTTTAAGCCGATACATGGACATTCATTGTTTTTTGCTTTGGGATGAGGCTGAGTCACATTTAGGGCTTAACCCCATGACCAATCCCCTGGTGCCGCCAATGGCATAAGCATCTACACTATAATAATAATTTTTATGGTTGATTTCGTTGCCGTTGGTCATTGTCTAGTTTCCTTATTACGAAGTATAAGCCGTTTTAGACATTTTCAGCTTTTGGGGGGGGGGGATGAGACACGTTTAGGGGGGCTTAGCCCCTCTAGCCCTCTCCTGTCGCCGCCACTGATATGTATGAAATTAGATCATGCAAAACTATAATGATCCTTTTAATAGAAAATGTCGTGGAACTTTAAACAAATAATATATAGTTTCTCATATAAAACCACTGGTGTCCACTGAAGGTTAACAGTGAAACGATTATAAATCAGTTATCGGTTTTGATCATGCAACCCTTGACCCAAAAAGGAAATAATTAAGTGTCACATGCCAGTGGGTTAACAGTGTCATTCTCCTTGGATGCTTTCTGGCGTAGACATTGAGATTGTCATCAATGTCTAACTTGATGTCCTTGTGGACAAACAATAAAATGAGTCCTCGTTCATTGTACTTTGGAAACACAACTTCACAAATCGCAGACTAGAATTTGCTCGCTCAACACTGCAAGCCGTGACAGAAGTGAGCAGCAAAATGTGAACTATTGTGGTAATATTTGGATACATAATACAACGGGAGCGGCTGTCAGCGAGGGTGTCCGACAGGGTGCTTGGTGTGCTGTTAGCGTTTCTCCACATCTGCTGCCAAAGCTTTAACTCTTGATGAAAAGAATTCGGAGAAAGCAGCTCATCATGATAGTAATGAAGTATACCATCAGCAGTGAGTGCGTCGATGTCTTAAACATTAGATGCATGGAATGAGACTTACATGTAGACCACGAATTGCTTGCTTTGCAAGACCTCCAAATCGTAGGCTAAATTGCAATTATTTTAGTTTTATGTCAGTTTAGCTTTAGAACATTTCTGCAGGTTTAGGGGGGGCGTACGCCGGCTCCGCCCCCCCCTGAATCCGCGCCTGTATATATAGGCCTACGCCAATATAACATTGTATAAACTATATACCAAATATTAGTCAAGAAATTGAAACAACTACAGAACGAAATCGCAAAAGCGCAGGCAAACTATAGCATCCATAATTCAAGCATATACAATCCTAAATGCACAAAAATCAATCAAGTTTTCATTGTATGTGTTCAGTAAACAATTATTAGCAATTATTCAATTCAGCTTTACACTCAGCCATGACATTGTGTACACACACACACACATTTATATAGGGCCTTTATATTTTAATTTATCAAGAAGAGAGCTCCGAAGTGATGGACCTGAGCACTAAATTGCGAACTGCCTTGTACTAATTCGTGCGTCTGGGATTCGAAATTCACACAATGCTCTGGTATCATGTCCATTGGAGTGGTTGCATCTTCAATAGAAATTTTCAAAAAACTTAAGACGTCGTATTTCTCCAACCGGCCATTCCGTGTCACTTGGTCTAAAATCTATATGTAGCCCAAATATTATCAGGATTCAACTGTATTTCGACTCGTTCTCTTAGATCCTCTGATCGGTTTGACCTTTTTGTTTCCCGTCGTAGGACTACCATGGCTCAATCCAGATGCTCATAGGTCCGTATCGTCTCCATGGAATGAACTTTCACTATCAGCTCGCTTCGCCTTTCTCTCTGGTACATTTTTCTCCTCTGACCTCACATCAACTGCCATTTCTCTCGCGGGGATCGCATTGGAAGGGCTTCGGAAAGAGTTTTGGTGAGCGCTTTGTAAATGGTCATAGGCCTACACATGTATATAGCATAAAATACAACGCAGTAGCATTGTCGAATAAGGGGAACAACAATAAACGACAACGATTGAAACACTCGAACTCTAGCAACGAGAAGTTCTTCATACATGTATGCACGTGGTAGAAGAGGCCGAGTCCTGACATTCCTCTACCACCAGGTCTTCAGTGGACGACGAGTTTCTAACGAAAGCCACCGTTGATTGATGCCTCATAGCATGACAACAACATGGATTATATACGGAAAAGATTAGATTAATAGATTTGATTAGACCTGTCGAGTTCATCCAGCTTCTGCCGTTCTCTGTCGATGTAGAACTTCACGGCATCGATCAGATCGACTTCACCTTCGTCCAACATCCGCAGCTGAGCAGATGATGCGAAGACATCACCACCATTCGTCGCTCGACAATAGGCAAGAATCCAAATGATGGAGAGAAGAAGATGAACAGAGGTGGCCATCCTTACTTGACGCCACATAAGACGTCGCCACATAATTATGATAGAAATGTGAGCTTCCTACACGTCGTCGTGTTCAATGCTCGATGTATATAATACTACGCTGGACTCGGCCTGTGTGAGTGGCCCATAAGCGTCTCCCACTCGCACGTATAATTAATTATATCAATCTTCGATTATTGAAACCTGAGTGACAAATCGCAATCAGTGACAACAGAGACCAATCTAAAAACATTCGCATGAGAGTTTAAGCAGATAGGTTTATATAGGAGTCCATGACTATTGACCTGTCTGTCAATTAAGCAGGCCATAACGTTCAACATAACGCGTACCTATGACAAAGCGTAGGCTTCAATTAGCCTACATGTAAGTTGATAGATCATAGACCCATTCCCAAACTCAGTACCAATCAAATTGTTCTGTGAGCTATGAACCTATGGAATAGCTTCTTACCACTTAGTTCAGTTATAAATGAAGGGTTTCTTAGATTATTCGATTTATTCGATCTATATAATTTATTTAGAAAAACCATAGGGTCTACAGTGGCAGTTAGACTTTTGCTTTAATTAAAAACTGCAAAATTATGCAATGGTTCGGATGATTAACACGGAAAACATGGGATTACATTTGAAAGTTTGTGTGATCACTATTGTTTTTTTTTCGTTCATGAAAAGTTCACAATTTCACAGTGTGCACACAGCATAGGCCTACTAATTATAACAACGAAAACAAAAACGTCGGTCGCTGACGATTACATTTAGAAGGCTACCAATAGGTAGAAAGTTTTGATCTCATTGAATAAGAATCAATTAACTCTCTAATACACTTGTTTACTAATAATAGAAACAGCTAGGACGAGCAGGTAAATGCAACAATCAGCAAGAGCTCTTCACATTATTTTCAGTACAAGTAGGTCTATAACCATTGGAAACAATCGGAAAACAGTAGCTATAGGCTAAGAGATTCGGTAGGCGATAATTAGCCTATAATTATTGCTTATTCGCTCAACGCTGAGCCTAGCAGTCACCTAGAAAGGTATATGTATAATTTTAGACCCATTACCACACTCAAGACAAATGAAGTTGTTTATGAGTCAGAAACATACGGAATAGCTTCTTAGTTCTTACTACTTAGTTCAATTATGAAGGAAGGGTTTCTTAGCTTATTCGAAGTGGTAGATGTGAATTACTTAGATCACCGAAGGGTCCATGATGATACATGTAGACCGATGCTCTAATTTAAAACTGCAAAAAGTATGCAATGGTTTGGATGATAAACACGAATAAATATGCAAAAATTATGTCATATTTGAAAGTTTCTGTAATCCTTATTAAGTTCGTAATTTCACAGTGTACAGTTGAAGAGGTTAATAATTATAATAATTTGTGGGGCGCGGTGGTCTAGTGGTGGCGTCGTTGCCTTGGAGCCGAAAGGTCCGAGGTTCGAATCCACCTTCCCGCGTAATGACCTTGGGCAAGTCCTTCACTTACAATTGCTCAGCGCTTCGGCGTGAAACTCCGATGCAGTGTCCGCTCTGCATCGGGAGCGCCTCTGAGTAGAGAGAGCTTGAAGGGGCGCTATAACAAGTGCACATACAAACAAAACATACAAACAATAATAATGGTGAAAGGTTTAAGCCTTAAGGTAATGGTAACACGAGAGCGCGAAGAAGTCACGGACGCCGTATCGTTTTCCGTGTAGCCTACTCAGTTACCCACCAAAAGTTCGAATCGACATATGGCATCTGTAAAATGAGCACTAGGCCTATTATATAGGATGTGATCGACGTCTTGCTTGGCTGCCAAACAGTTAAACTCGACTTCTGCATATAATAACTTGTGATCATTCGTTCATATACTTTGAATTGAGATCATGATGCTTGTTTGAAATCAAACCATGATCATTATGAGTATTATTGCTAGTATTAGCATTATCTTGTTACCTTGTGCTTTCAGCTCTCCGACATGATCCATTTTCTCCATTAGCATAACTGTAACTATATTATTACAACTAATATTCTATATTACTTTATTATAATTAATCATAAACTGTTTGTGTCAATGGTGACTTGAAATAATGACATCAATAATGACATAATTGTTATGTGGCATCAGAGTGACAAATAAAAATGGTATAGAGTTGTTCATCACATAAATAAGTTGGATATCTGGGATGATGCATTATGGAAAGTTCAAATTTAAAAGATTATTAATTTGTTAGTATTTTTAAATCCACAATAGACGATGATTGACGAGGAAGTTACTCTAATTATCTCAGCACAAACTGTCCTAATTTCAGTGCAAAATCATTAGTAAACGCCACGAACCACATAATACAAACATTATCAAGCTCTCTGCTGAGTCTATAATATAAGCTTAATTTACAGATCGAGCGCGTGATATTCTACATGTAGGTAGCAGAAAAAAACAACGTGAAAAAACCACATCCTGGCTTCTCCTCTATTCAGGCGACATACAATTCATTCTTAAGAATGTATGGAATTAAAGTTCCAGTAGAATGTATAAAATAATATTAACGATCCTGTCAGTTTACGATATTGCCCGACGATTGCACATTGCCCAAAGTTTTTACTGACGCCATGTAAATGTATGTAAGCCTACATTATTCATCCATGAGAACACTCGTTATAACGCATTTTTGTGTAACTCGCAACGATGTTTGACTGCATTCAATCTGATTGAATTTTAATTTGCTCTTAAGAGCCCACATACCATTTCCATCGTGAATGCATCATTGGATGTTGGATTAGGCTATGTAGAATGTAGATAAGCATAATATTATTATCAAGATCAGGCGCTCAATAGGGCCTATTCTCAAATGGAAATGAAACGAAATTTAAAGAACAGTGCATTGTGCTTTTTCCTTTACTCAGACGAAATAATTAAACAAATCGAAGAAAATCCCAGTGATAATTAATTTGCTCTTATTAAACACTATAGACACGCGTATACTAGCAGGAAATATTATCATGAATCGTCATTGTTAATAAACTATAGAAAGAATATACCTACAGCGGACACTATAATTAGGCTATGTTAAAGTCAGAATAAAATCGAATAGAAATCAGATATCGATCGAGAGATCGCAGGGTCTTCGGAATTCCTGGCCAAACTCTCGAATCCACTTGTTTGCCACTGAAAGAAACAGGAAAAACATCAAATTATTCATTCAACACTGCAGAGATTTCAAAGGAATTTTTAGAACGGCACGACGACTTCTTCTTTCCCTTCCCATCGTCCATGATAAATAACTCCCAATCGGAAGACATGACAATGACCTTTTTATTATTTCTAGGTACACAGAAGTGTTTACACAACTGCACAAATCCTCGGAATCTGATGGAGTATGCTATATATCAGGCATCGATCGAGAGATGGCAGGGTCTTCGGAATTCCTGGCCAAACTCTCGAATCCACTTGTTTGCCACTTGACATGGCAGTGTCGTTAAACATGCAGCAACAAGCCTAAAACACCATTTTGCTTGAACTTTATAAATAACTTTCTGCTCTCAGTGCTTACTTTCTCTTGGACCTTTTAACGCAGAGATTGGTACAATTGAAAGAAGTGATGTCAAGTACATGTCTACACAAATGAATTTAGAATCAACCTTGAAGACAGCAAAATCCAAATCACTTTCAAAGCCTGATTAGCAGAACCTTACATTTACGGCATCCTGGAAACTAATTATATCGTCTGCGAATGATAGGCGATAAAGAATTCTTTGTACAAAACAACAAACCCCATTTCTCTCCAATGAGAACAGGACAACCAGCGTGGAGTGATAGCGGCTCGGAGAATCCAGAACGCTTGTAGTTGTACCAGAACACCGCTGCATTCTAAAGATTTACAAATTGATAATTTCGCCAAACAAAAGGCATGCTAAACAAACGCAGCGAAGACAAAAGGCAAAGAGTTGAACTTAAGAGATATAAATGTTCTGAATGAATGAATGGATGAATGAATGGATGAATACTAGCGACAACGAAGAAGCTAACGACGTGATAATAATAAGGATAACGATGGTGATATTGGTGATAGTGATGACAACGATGCCGCTTATAATACATGTACCTGAACAGGTCTTGTTCCTATGTCTAGGTGCGGAAAGACAGTCGCTCCACCCGCCTCGACGTTATTCAGCTGCAATTGAAACAGATATACACAGCTATAGAACGATGAAAAAGTGAAATCGATTAGAGGAGGAAGCAGTGACACATCGTCGGCTGAGAATTATAAGGCTCTATGTCCACATTTTGAAATTTTTTACTTTTTGGTACCATGACGTAGATCTTGTTCAGGGCTATAATGTCATGTAAGAATCTAAGCTTCATCTTCAATATTAAAAGAGATATTTAGAAAATTAAAAGGCTCTATGTCCAGTGTTTTCATCTTTTTGAGAATTATAAGGCTCTATGTCCCATGTTTTCATCTTTTTGAGAATTATAAGGCTCTATGTCCCATGTTTTCATCTTTTTGAGAATTATAAGGCTCCCATGTTTTCATCTTTTTGAGAATTATAAGGCTCTATGTCCAATAGCAAATACGAACGCTGCATTCAAGTCAAACCAAAATTATGTGCATTGAGTATTATAAGGTTCTATGTCCATTTTTGGCGTGGGGTATTCTTTAAAAAAATTAATTAAAATATTTTAACGTTTTATTCACTAATTTTTTTAATGTACACTGTTACTTCATTGACAAATGAACAAAAGACCCCAGTTACATTTGTAATATTTTCATTCTTGTTTGTGTGCCTGATTGTTGAACTTTCAAATTGGAATATCTCGGAAAAGTACTTTTTGGACATAGAGCCTTATAATTCTCAGCCGACGACATCAGTAAAGCAGTTAGACACTAATGGACAGTGACACATAGATCTATTAATTTATCTACTGGAGAAGGTTTATCTTAAGAATTTAAGACACGTCTCATTTATATATGTAGCATTCAAGACATCAACGATTTCGTCATTGAGAATTGAGATGGATTAATCATTCGAAGAGGAACTGACGACTGTATAATGGCACGCTAATGATAATAAGCGGAGAGTTCTCGGCTCGATCGCACTACAATACATTCGTTTTTGTAACGCATGTATTTTTTGTTTCAATTATCATTTTTTCTAATCTAATGCCACATTTAATTTTATATTATATAAGTCTATAATGTGACACATAAATTGCATAGCTTATCTCGTACTTAGACCTATATCAATATATTATCCTGTTTAGCCTAATTGCAAGTTTCATTTGATAAGCAGTTTGATAAGCATCTTATCTGGAAGCACTGCTGTTTCTGCGCGTTTCCTTAAAACTTTTCTTTTTCCAAGGGGATCTTCGCACTGGGAGCGCATCTGATTAGGTTGTACTGTGAGAGGCGCTTTATAAATTAAAAAATAGTATAGTATAAACGGCACACTAACGTAGATCATGAAAGTTGCAATTCTATCCCCTGTTGTCTTTAGCTCTTTTGGAAGATAGGTACGCTCTTCTTGATTCTGAAAAACAGTAAAAAGGAATAAATAATCAGCTGATTATCAGGATGATTTGTAGGATGATTCAAACGATGATTTACAGATTGATTCAAAAGATGATTTACAGGATGATTCAAAAGATGATTTACAGGATGATTCAAAAGATGATTTACAGGATGATTCAAAAGATGATTTGTAGGATGATTCAAACGATGATTTACAGATTGATTCAAAAGATGATTTACAGGATGATTCAAAAGATGATTTACAGGATGATTCAAAAGATGATTTACAGGATGATTCAAAAGATGATTAAATCATCTTTTGAAATTTTAGAGATTGATTCAAAAATATGATTTCCAAGCATCAAGCACACTCAAAGTCAACACGCTGCTGACAATTCTGTCGAAGAACAAGGGCTGGCCGATTAAATATTGATGCATCACTAACACACACGGAAAATGTAATTCTTCTAGGCCACTAGAAAAGAGGGCTTACGAGCATACAATCATGCCGGTTCTTTTGTGTCAATAAATTGTACTAGGCATTGTACATAATTATACTGTTTACATGTAGGCCTACCCTACATATAAGATATTTTCACATGTATTCGTGTATATATAATAGTACAATTAAATATACATTATATACATATGGATCTATACATTACCGTACATATTATATGCAAACATGATTGTATATACCGGAATGTGATCGTAGTGTGCGCCGTAATGACCTCCGAGTCCGTAATTGGATAGCTGAAATCATACGCAACAGTGAATAAAGGTTAACAGATCCAGTTTCATTGTTGATAGTAATTGCTCAAATCTTGTATTTCAATGGATCCTTTTGATAAAATTATTGGTTTACAACTTTACATGTTTGTGTTCGTTTATTGTGCAATACTTGCAAACTGCAGCCTGGTAAATTGAGACAGGCAAAAATAAGCTATATGAATGTCAGACGGATCAGTCGAATGAAGGGCATATGAAAATCAAATTTAAAAAAATAATTTCATGTCATAATTACAACTAATGGAAACTTGAAATAAAAGTTTATCATTATTTTTTTTAACATTTATTCTATTGAAAAACTAGATCAAAGTCTCATCAGCCTATAGAGTGAAAGTAACGCGGCGATAGACATGCAGCAGAAACGTTCAACTGGATGTGAGTTATGCAGACCTTACAACCTTATTTGTCTGAACAACTGAATTTTCAAAAGCATTCATTTACCTGGATAGCTTCCGCGAACGGATGCTTCGTTTGTAGTCCAGTAGTTTCGGAAATGCGTTTTGAAATGCGATCGACCACAGATTCGCCAACGTTGTCTAGAAACCAGGCACTGAAATAGAAGTACATGTATAGTAACAGATTCTCGCCATCTTCTATTCCTTCTATTCTTTACATTGTTCGGATTGAAATTTAATAGTGATGCCGGTAAAGGTGATTACTACGACGGCGGCGACGACGACGATGATGATGGAGGTCAAGCTTGCGATGATGATGATGATGATGATGAAAACAACGATGATGATGGTGTCATACATGATATTTATATTATGTCAAAGAGCATAAGATGCAAGAAGGTGATATGATTGACTGAGGATTTCATCTTACGTTTTTCCCACTCTGATTTCCGAAACCGTTCTCTTAAGATTGTTGCCGACCGTTGCTCTCCGAATCTAAACATCGCATAATTTCAATTGTGTAATGTAACAGATTTAATTTACCTAGACGGGACTGATTTCAAGAAGCTACGTCAAATATCCAGAAACTTAACGACCATAACCACAGATTGATCGTTTTTATCTGTATCTGTTGTCAAACAACGGTGGGTGGCCTCCTTAAAAGTGGCATGACTTTTGTTCTGTTTGAAATATGTTGATGAAATCTGGCCATAATGTGTAAAAACGAATTGTCTTTAAGACTGTAAAATTTCATTTTGAAATTCTTACTTTTGGCTAAGATATTGGCAAAAAACTACGGGAGGTATTTTTGGCGCACTTTGTATTTACCAATAATAAAATGTCTCTCTCTCTCTTCCGTCAGGCGTGGGCCGACTTTGTTGAAGCTTTAACTTGACTTCTCCAAACAGTTCTGTCTCTGGTTTTATCTTCGGCATCTCTAATGTCCATGCCCTGCACTCTTAGGTCCTCTTTCACATTGTCCATACCGATGCATGTCTATGTTATGTACGCCTATATATATTAAAAGTGACGATCGTTTTTGATAGCCACTTACCTTAGACTTGGCCATTAGCCGTAGTTCGAGTGCTTCGTTGTCTGTGACGAAATCGTGGATCATAACGACATCTGGCGACTGGTGTAGCATTTCCACCTTAGTTCGCAGCATCGGAGTGTGGCGCCCTCTCTCGTAGAAACATGACAGAGTGCTGTCGATAGGAGAATTATCCTGCAACAAGAAAGCATTACGCATCAGTATTATAGACCCCGGTGAAAGCGAAGCAAAAGATGATAAAGATCCCCAATTTGATAAGGCGTTAACGGCTAATTTTTGAAAATAAATTCAGTTTAGAGAATAATTGTCTTGTGGGGGGGGGGGGGACCCAGCAACAACCCCGATCACTCGTTCTTGCAAGATGGTTGATCTGTGGAGCCAGCAATTGCACGTGGAGTCCCAAACTACAGTATAATTTATGCCATCACCATAATTATAAGGGAAAACTAGGGCATGTTCGCGATAATATTCCAATGCTTCTGGCTTACCTCGGACGATATGTTATTTATGTCTTCTTTCAAGTTTTGATGCTGGTCTACACAGACTCCCAATAACCTATAAGCTTAGTGGAGTCAATTTGATAAAGGAGCGCAATGAAGCATAGGCCTACTAAATAGAAGGTAATAAAATAAGCAACACATTCGAACAGTTTACATTCTGAAACGAGTAACTTAGTAAGTTTAGACTATAAGCTTACCTGAAGAAGATGCCGTCTGCACAGATGATCTTGATTTTCGTAAGTGATCAGAGAGTTGAAGTCTGTCGGCTGTGAATCGTCTTTTCGCAAGATATTCGACAGATAATTCCCGTTCGACGGATCTATTATTGAGAAGCAGCGAATCATTCATGGACATGAGTCACATGACACACGTGCATGCAGTGGCGGCGCTACCATATAGGTCGTGGCAGGTATCTGACCTGCCTCTTCTATTCTTGATCTGATTATGATTATATGCCAAGAATTATTTGGAAATTTTCAATATCTTTCTCACATTCAGTTTCTTCGACTTGCTGAATGACTCCCTTGAACCTGACGCGATCTGATGAAATTGCATAGATGGGACCGCCAGTGCACACGTGACACGCTTTTAAGGCTTGCATCAGATATAGCCTAATAATTTTAGAGGAAATATAATCAGTTCAAATACAAATCAACTGAATCGGTTGCATTCTTGGTGTAGATTAAAGTTTCTTACCTAGTTGAAGAGCCATTTTGGCGAAGTCGACTGCTTCCAACAACTGTCCCGTCTAAAACGTTGATTCAGACACTTAATTAAAATTTGCCTGCATTCCAAAGATAAGCTATAGAGTAACTGTAGGAGTGTAGGTTATGCGTTACTGGCCGCCAAACTCATAATTATATATAATTATCTGATCAACGTACCGGTAGCCTAACTGACTAATTCTAGATGATCCCCATGTCAAGTTGGTTGATTTTCATGCAGCAGCAAGCACGCTATAATTTTGGTAACTCGCTGTTTAGCCTACATGGTTAATTAATAAGGACAGGATAAGGTAAGATAATATTAGATAAGATAAGATAGGATAAGATAAGAATATTCTTGAATAGACCAATTGCTCTCCGGATTTTGGTGTACTGACATGGTATAATAAACTTACACCATCTATACTCTATAGGCCTAATTAACCAGCATTATAGAAAAGCTGGACTGTCAAGTGAGCCGCCCTTGACACCGGAGAAGTCAGGCTGAGAAAGTCAGAAGACTTGATCGAGTAGCATAGCAAAATGTTTTTTAAAAAGTAAGTACAGACTAACAATTGTAGGCTATAGGGGGTTGAAGTGCTGTGATTTCCTACAATTATATCTATAGTCTAGATAGTTATTATTTTTTCATTTTCATCCCCTCACCTAGGCCTACGCGTCAACTTTAACCTTTAATCTTACGTAACATCTTTCTACCTGTGCATGAATGCGACTCATCGTGTGGTAGATGTCCTGCAACGGGGTCATTGGCGGAAAAGGGTGTTTCTGCGCATGCGTGAGCCATAAGATGGCGTCATCCACCAACTTCCTGTCGACCGCAAACATGGCGACATCTACAGCCATCTGCTGAGTCATCGGTTGCGTTCGCATCTCGAGAATCGTTCCATTGATGATGTCAGAGATGCTGAGTTCGTAGGCCCTCTGCAGACGGATTATGGCTAATTTAGCGCCTTCATAATCGTCATCGGTTGGTAATATCTCGCCCAGAGAGTCAACCGTAGGCCTACCTCTCACTCCTGTAAACCATGAGTCTTATCACATATTGTTCAAGCATCATTAGGCTACATACGGCGCCGTAGCAAAACAGCGCATGACAGAAACGCGCAGATAAAAACGCGCAGATAAAAACGCGCAGATAAAAGTGCGCAGATAATAAGCGCGCAGACAAATGCGCACAGACAATAGCGCATCACATAGAAGCCACTCCCGACAAAAGGGCGCAAACAAAAATGGCGCACGATCAAAGCGCCCGAGAAGCATCTAATAATGATCAATAACCTACCGCCTATACCGTCTATTCATAAATTATTTTTAGGACCGTTAGGTTAATAAGAAAAACACCATGGCCATGATAACCGCCTATACCGTCTATTCATAAATTATTTTTTAGGAACGTTAGGTTAATAAGAAAAACACCACGGCCATGATAATACTTTAGCAGCTTTACGAGTTTAAACGACCATTTATGGCCTACTTAATTATGTTTTATTTTATTTACAGGTTAACTGTATTTTATTATGTTTTTTTCTTTGGCGGATAGCAGGCCTAAGAACCTTCTGAACATTCGCAATATCTAGTTTAAATGTGCTATATAATTTTTGCATATTTCTTGCGCCAATAATGTTTGCAAATTTACTTCATTTCCAGTATAATTATATGTAGTATTAATGAACTTTTTGCACATTCACGACAATAATAGTTCAAATAGTTTAAATAATATTTTACCGGTATATTCTATAATTTTCTTCTTGTGCAAATCTATAGTTTTCTTTATCAATTTCTAGTTCATTTCGAGTATATATATATATAAAAATGTTTCTTATATTTTTTTGCCTTTTGCGCGCAATTGTGCGCGCGCAATTGTCTGAGCGCATTTGTGGGGCTCTCTTTTGCAACTGCGCGCAATGATCTGCTCGCAATTGTCTGCGCGCTTTTGTCCTGCGCGCTTTTGACGCGTCACCATTAGCCTATACACATATATATCCATTTTACAAAATCTGACAATTTTATTATGTTCTAGGAATCTAGGCGACTTTCGACCGACATGATCGACGTCATTGACAGACAGACAGACAGGTTGTCAATTCTAATAATAAGCATACAGATTTCTATGAACACGCAATGCAGAATAGTCAGAATAGTGTGAACACCTGCACGCGTCGTCCACAATATACAAAATGACTTTGATATGTCCTTTCATCAAACCAACTCATACATAACTAAAGACATTTTACGCCTCAATGATGACGTTTAGCAAACAAAATTATTCAAATTACTAGAAACACCAAACTACACGAAGAGTAGTTAGTGTAGAATATTTATTGATGTGTGTAAAAATTATGTGCGTGTAAATTTGCATGTAGCCTACATGTAGGCTACATGTACAAAATGCAAGTGTGCATCTTTGCTTGTAAGAATGCTTGTGAAATTGTCGATTTTAGAAGTTTATTGTGCGTATGCAAAATTATGCATGTATGCCTATCTGTTTTTTCATCGTCGTCATAATTATTATGTTATTTTTATCGCCATGGGCGGAGTTTATCAGAGTCTAGGGGTTAAGCCCCCCCCCCTCAAGAAGGTCCCACAAATTTTTGCTGGGAAAACTGTTACGTTTCTCTTTTCGTGAAAAAGTGTATATTTTCGTGAGATTTTTAACCTAAGGAATAAGAAAAGGGAAAGTGGTGTATTTTCGTGAGAATTCTAACCGAAGGACTAAAAAAATAAGGTCATCGAAAATTTGGTCGTTGAAAATATTGTCGGGGGCGCTCGTTTTCGAATTGCACCAAGTCAGCAAATCTCGCCTCGAATCCCGTTATTTTTAGCCCCCCTCCCCCCAACCTCAAGAACTGTAGTGAAACTCTGCCCATGCATGGTCATCGCCGCCATCAAGTGATCGAATATGTAGGCTATTGCTATCGTCGGATATGACTGCATGAATTGATTTGCAGGAACTGAAGGAAGTACCATCTATGGCAGTTGAGTCGTTGATAAGCGGTAGAATCTGTCTTTTCCAGGTCGTTGTGAATCGATGGATGAGACGGAAGACATAGACTGGATGATCTGTGCTGGAAACCAACGGACTATTTGTTTCAATCGCCCTCCTCTCCTCTTCCACTTCCGCTACCAACCTATAATTAATAAACAACAACTCAACATTTACGCAACTGAACAATATTATGAACTCTCTCCGCGCTTACCGTTTGAATACATTGAGTAGTCATTGGTTTTTTTCTTTAGTTTTCGATTTAGTAGCCTACGAGTTAACTAAGACTCTAAATTATTTTGTGTAAGGGAAGGTTTCGTTTTATCTGTCGCATTGCTTGTTTAGGCCTACCCGTCGTTACACATGGAACTTTTACGGGACTTTCCAATAGATCGCACTTCTTGAGTATGACATGTTGTACTCATGACTATATGTAGGTCATGGAAGCAGGTCTGAGCGCTTAATTATTAGGCCTAAATCGCATGCTAAGCACATCACAAATCGCTAACTACCAACCGAAAGAATGTTTGAGATTCAAGAGCACGATTAGAACAAAGCATTAAGAGGCTAATCGTTCTCACGTAAATATAAGTCGCCACCGGCAAACTCCCGCGGACACGCAGAACCCAACCGATGTTTTCCCATCCAGAGCTGATAATATAAGACAACGTGTTCGAAGTCCTTGGACTACGTAGTACGTAGCCCTCGCAGAAGAGGAGGAATTAAGACAAACGACGAGTTTCTTAGATAAGTTAAGATAAGAATATTCTTTATTTAGAACACGAACCTCATCACCTAATTGCAGCTCTTCTTATAGGCTTCTACACACACACACACACACACACACACACACACACACACACACACACACACACACACACACACACACACACACACACACACACACACACACACACACACACACACACACACACACACACACACACACACACACACACACACACACACACACACACACACACACACACACACACACACACACACACACACACACACACACACACACACACACACACACACACACACACACACACACACACACACACACACACACACACACACACACACACACACACGTAGGCCTATATACCAGGCCTTCCACAGCCTTCGTAGGACGACGAGCTTAATATGAAATCAACCATGGATTAATGCATCGCATGATGATGATAAGAAAATATTTTATTGGATAAGCTAATATAAATCGATCTAATTAAAGACCTGTTGAGTTCATCCAGCTTCTGTCGTTCGCTGTCAATGTAGGACTTCAAGGCATCGATCAGATCGATTTCACCTTCGTCCAACATCCGCAGCTGAGCAGATGATGCGAAGACATCGTCACCATTCGTCCTTTGACAATAGGCAAGAATCCATATGATGGAGAGAAGAAGATGAACATGAGAGGCCATCCGTGCCTGCCGCAAAACTACTAACAAGATGTTTCTGTCAACAGAGGCCACCTATAATAGGCTACTATATATTGGACTTAAGCTATGTGCAGCACCTGCATCTCTTAGGCCTTCGTTCGTCAGTGGAATCCACCTGCAGTGCAAATAAGCCCCGCCATACGCAGGTAGCATATAGCCTACATAAATATATGTAGGAAGATGCGAGTCCACAAATAATTATTATTGTTGATTTGCAAATTAAGCTTATTATGCAAACTAAATCGTTCAACACAGAAGAATTCATCTGCTCTCACAAGCAATATAGGATATACAAGTTGACATAATAAAGCCTACTTTTCACTAAACTCAAGACTTGTTTCTACGGACCAATAGCCTATAAGCCTAACTGGCTAATGGCACATGAACCGCGTATATAGGCTATACGGACTAAAGATGACACTTAGAAACAAAGGTATTGAAAATCATTAATTGCACCTGTAATAATTATGACAAGTTCTACACCTACATTGCTCAGCAATACCGATGCCCTGGCGAGTGTGCAAGTCTGAACTTATAAGGAGGGATAATACATTATAATTATATAATCTAAAATATTTGATGGGCATGCATCCTCAAGCATTCGTCGGTGGCAAATGGACAGAAGGTCTGGTGCAACATATACATGTAGGCTAGCTATCATCTACATGTATGATGGTTTCTGCACAACAATCCATCTCTACTGTCATGTCTATATACACTCGGTCGCTGGTCCTCGTTGCTGGAACAGTCTTCCTCTCGCTATCCGATCAGCAGGCTCAGTGGACTCTTTTAAAGCCAGGCTAAAATCACACTTGTTTGCTAGGGCTTATCCGGTGTAGCTGGTTTTCTGTAAGGCGCCCTTGTTATATGGCGCTGTGTTACTGCGCCATATAAATCGTCGTAATTATTATTATTATTATTATTATTACTGTGTCCACGATAAAGTAGAACCCACAATAAAGTGTCATAACTCGGTCAAAACAGTTAGGATTAGTCTGAAATTTTAACCACAACAACGGTGACCATATTTACATGCGATCCTGAAGCCGATTTGAAATATTCGTGAGTTTGCCAAGTTTATGAGCGTTTGAGATGCAGCACCGAAAAATGCAACTTTCCAACATGAAAAAGCTGAAAGGAAGTGAAATTCAGCTACGTATGGTGTTCAAAATGTAATTTTTGTTCACGAACACACGACCGTAGACGCAGGCGCTACTGTTTGATTGTCTGTTCGATGATCACCTGGTCAAATAGCTGCCACTCTTCAATCAGACGCGCCCTACGGTTATCGATGTAATGAATACGGGAACGAAAAACGCGCTACTCCGGTACATGTACCCGGATCGAGGTCTAGACTGATAGGCGGCCACAGCTGCGGATATGAAGCTGAGTGTCTTCCGGGACAGCTACTACACGACTACGTCTATGGTCGTGTGTTCGTGAAAAAAAATTACATTTTTAGCGCCACTGATAGCTGAATTTTGCTTCCTTTCAGCTTTTCCATGTTGGAAAGTTGCATTTTTCGGTGCTGCATCTCAAACGCTCATAAATTTGGCAAACTCACGAATATTTCAAATCGGCTTTAGGAACTCATGTAAATATGGTCACCGTTGTTGTGTTTAAAATTTCAGACAAATCCTAACTGTTTTGACCGAGTTATGACACTTTATTTTGGGTTCTACTTTATCGTGGACACAGTGTATACATTAGGCCTATACAATGTATACATCTCTGGAGAATCTTTCAACGAAATGAAGTAATTAATTTGTCAGCTAATTTAATCAGTGCACGCCGATTGTCGTACAGCGACGTAAGTAGGCCAGGTGCAAATTGCCGCGCGGCGTCTGCACAGGTGATTGTCTGGACAGCACGTGACGTCTAGACGAGCGTACGTTAATTGTACAAGAAGGGAGTGGAAGTGAAGAAGGAGAGTTGTGTGTTGAGAGCCGTTGAGATAGGCTGTAAGAGTTGTTGAGTTGCGATAGAGTAGACTGATGAAGGTAGTAGTCGTGTAGTTGTTATGATAACGCAAGTGTAGTCATTGTTGTGTTGTTGCTGATCGTTTTACTTTACATCGGATTTTGGAGTATAATAAGAAGACTTAAACACGTCGTCGTTGTTGGTTACAAAACAGTGAAAGTCTGTAGATTCTTTACCTAGCCATTTAGCTAATGAAACAGTTATCTAGGGATAGGCCTATGCTACCACGAACTTTAACGAAGAAGCTTCCGAAGAGACTGATAGGAGGAGGTGATAACGAAGGAGTTTATCACATTTGGTGTCGTTGCGGTGAGATAACGATCCAAGTTGGGGATTCTATCCAATCAACAGACGTTGCGGAGGAACGGACGCTGTGCATTTATCGAGGAGCCGAGCACACGGGAGAAGCAACGATACATCGAGCATCCGTACGTCAGTGAGAAACGACAACACAACGACTACAAGGTAGAAAAACTTGCTTGTCTATTGAAGTGTGCATAAAGAATTGAAGTCAGTCAATTGCAAACATTTGAAGAGTAGCCTACTATTTATCGACTAGCATCAGTAAAGTAAAGAAGTAAGATGGAGAAACTTACAGAGCAAAAGCAAGCGGCTATTAAGAAGATGTCTTCGGAGAGACTAGTAAAATTATTAATTGAAGCAGGCGTAAACGCAGAAGAAGTTGAACAGATGTCGAGGGAAGAATTGATGAGAAATTTAGCCGAGGTTTGGGCTAAGAAAGAAGAAGAAGAAGAAGGTGCTGTCGGAGGCGCTGCGGAGAAGCCAGTGGAGAAGCCTGAGGCACCGATGTCTATGGAGGCGTTGCTGCAATTCATGATAATGAAAGAGGAGCAGCGTAAACAAGAGGAGAAAGAGCGTAAACAAGAAGAAAAAGAGAAAGAAGAGCAGCGCAGACAAGAGGAGAAAGAGCGTAAACAAGAGGAGAAAGAGCGTAAACAAGAAAAGAAAGAGAAAGAAGAGCAGCGCAGACAGGAAGAGAAAGAATTGCGACAACAAGAGATAGACATGCAGAAGCAGCAGTTCCAGATGCAATTAGAACAAATGAGAATAGATCGTGACGAAGCAGAACGACGAAGAATGGAGTTAATGATAGAATACGAAAAAGCAAGAAAAAGCGATGAAGAAATACGAAAACAGCAAATCGAAGACAAAAAGGCTCGTGAGGAAGAAAAGGAGAAGATGCGTTTACAAGAACTGGAGAGAGCAGAAGAAATTCGTCAGGAAGAACTGCAAGCTGAAAAAGACAATTTGGAAAAAGCAGAAAAAGAAAGAGAAGAGCAGATGCAGTTAGAACAAAAGAAACTTGCTATCAAGGAGGCTCAACTTAAAGAAATGGCCATTGAAAAAGAAGAACGCAGAAAGCAGTTAGAACTGTTGCAGCAGAAGATTGAACAAGAAGAACTGCGGAGAACCGAAGATCAAGATCGACTGA
>OX243811.1:24163021-24165521 GCA_945859605.1 Lumbricus rubellus
AAAAATCAAAACCACCTGTTACGATGTACAGACCTTCCGTAGTAGCCTAATGTCAATTAGAAGTGAATTTATAATTCTAGTCTGTTCAGTCTGCTGGAAACCAATGCACTGGCTGACAAAATTACCACCAAAGAGGCAAAAGAGGTACATAGTATACATGCATGATTCTGTTCAGGGTGAAAATTGTCGGGGGATTGGGTTTCAACTCTCATGGACTTTCTTAGAGTCCCATAGTAAAGTCTGTTTTTTCACACCCCAATTCGAAGTGGATCAACCCTCCCCATTTGTTTTTCCACAATTCTCACACTGATTCAATTAATAAATGACAGGTGAAAGTCGCTGACATGCATGATGTTCGAACAGAGCTTTTGAAACGACATGGTAACTTAGGTAGGCTATATAAGGTATAAACGCGACGGTTCTGAGACTGCATGCCTGTTTCATGCATCCAGTACAGGATCTACACAGGTATCCATATGTACTATCTCTGCAGCAGGTCAACCAATTGCAGTGACGCAAACCAATAAAATGGTTGAGGTTATCGCGTCCTGCATTAGTGCTTCAAGATGACCTCGCGTACTTGGACGGAGACTGGCTGATTGACTAGCTGACTGACTCACTGGCTGATTGACTAGCTGACTGGCTGACTGACTGACTGACTGACTGACTGCATGACTGATTGACCTATTGACTGACACTCTGACTTCCTTCCTTCCTTCCTTCTTAACCAATTGACTGACTGAATTACTTGCTGAGCAATTGACTGACTGGCTGACCTGCTGGCTGATTGATTGACCGTCTTGTACACTCAAATTGCTCTGCTACAAATTTGCATTCGCTAGCTTTTTGTTGGATTTGTGGAACCTCTAATGATGCGGTCCAAATAATGGATGCGATCTGCGTTCATATAATTATTGGTGGATTATTAGAAGCCATGGCAAAATTATTGGCGACTAGAAGGTTGAAGCAGAATTATTGGGAGAGGCGTGGAGAAAATGAGTGGGATTTAAACCTATCCGAATCTGTTTAGTCTTATAGGGGTGCTAGGACAAAATGTCCCCGGACAAAATGTCCCGGACAAAATGTCCCGGACAAAATGTCCCTGGACAAAAAGTCCCCGGACAAAAAGGCCCTGGACAAAAAGTCCCCGGACAAAATGTCCCTGGACAAAAAGTCCCCGGATAAAATGTCCCCGGACAAAAAGTCCCCGGACAAAATGTTCCTGGACAAAAAGTCCCCGGATAAAATGTCCCCGGATAATATGTCCCGGGACAAAAAGTCCCCGGACAAAAAGTCCCCGGATAAAGATGTTCCCGGACAAAATGTCCCTTGACAAATAGTCCCTTTAAAAAACATAAAATCGCACGTTCTTTCACGAGTTCCTCTGTATTTTGACAACTGCTATTTGTGCCAGAAAGACTTATTGTCAGTATTATTGGATCTATAAACCTTCTATTATTTTAGGCCCTTTGCTTTTCTAAATGTTTTAATCTAAAGAAATTCCGCTCAAGCAAATGGCATGATTGGAAACTTGCAAAAATAGCGAATACATAATAAACGAAAATAATTGTCAAAATATATACAATAATAATGATTATAAAACGTAACAAAATTAACCACTTTAGTACAACCAAGCAAACATTTGTAGGCAACTGAAAAGAAACTTAGTAAATCTTTGAAAAGTGTCAGGACTCCCAGGGCTGTGAACACGGTAATCCTGGGTGATAATGTAGCTTCCACGGCCCGGACGCTACTTGTTCACGGGTCGGAATGGACGCCAGCCCACTTTTCCGTCTGAAACCACCCGAGTCACGGCTCTGTCTACCTTCAGACTTCAGTGCACAACGATTGTTGTCTGTACCCATAATCGCAGTCCCTGTCTTTTCTAGACAGGGACTGCGATTATGGGTACCGAAAAGGCAGAGGTCAATCGCTTCTGCAAGAAAGAAAACACTATTGAACTCGTTGTCGGAGTCCGACTCTGTCTCTTTCGTGGTGATCGAGTGGGCAGAGCGTGACAACAAGTCTATTCTTTCTGGGATAAGGGGAAATTGTGACAAAACGACAAGGGCGGTAGGTCGTGTGTTGAGCAGCGGCAAAGATGCCAGTGACTTGTTGGCGATCTAGCTCCGCACATCGGTTTATGGCAGTAGAACCAAATCACACGTAAGCTCCTGGGTGTCCGATGGATCTGCACTACCGCGGTCCACATGAGTAGAAAGGCTGCTGTTATTCTAGACTTGATGTCATTGACTGGGTGCTCTATCAGGGGGCGTCGTGTGTCTTTGATCGGCAGTCGTGAATTGATGAGGGGTTCTCCACCATGGATCACTTTTCCTGGGACATTTTGTCCGGGACATTTTATCCGGGGACTTTTTGTCCAGGGACATTTTATCCGGAGACATTTTGTCCGGGGACATTTTGTCCGGGGACATTTTATCCGGGGACATTTTGTCCGGGGACATTTTGTCCGGGGACTTTTTGTCCGGGGACATTTTGT
>OX243811.1:24170521-24188021 GCA_945859605.1 Lumbricus rubellus
ATAATATATATATATATACATGCAAGTGTATATACGTACATGTATATGCATTAGTATATTATTTATGTATCTTTGTATCTGCAGTATATACCGTATCAAGCGATTTTTCATGAACCTCACGAAGGCGCTGAAACACTGTGGATAATGCTGGCTATAGCCTATACATGTAGGCCTATGTAGCGTATAGGCTCTCCATAAAATGTGCTTCTTAAGATAAGCTCATAATGTCCTTTGATGTGTGTATAGCATAATTTATATGTATACAATGCATGTGTATAATATACATATGCACTCACAACATAATTTATGTATATATATATACATACACAATATACAATATACATGTATATAATATGAGCGCGTGTAGATCTATTTGATGTTTTTACGTCGTGACGTGATGGCAATGACAGAGGCTTGACAACGGAAATTAATATTATGTCCGGCCTTCGTATTATCTTCGATTGTCAACTGCGGTATATGCTTACATTATCGAACTCTGCAGAGCAGCTAATGATTGAGATGCAAGATGAAGACACAGACATAAACTATAGACAGAAAGACAGACAGACAGAGACACAAAGACAACAGAGAGAGAGAGAGACTGAGAGACAGAGAGATACAGAAAGAGCCACAGAGGCAGAGAGAGAAACATACAGAGAGAAACACAAAGACAACACACACACACACACACACACACAGAGCGAGAGACAGAGACCAGATACAGAGCGAGAGACAGACAGAGAGAGAGAGACAGAGACTGAGATACATAGAGAGACAGAGAGATAGACAGAGAGATATATAGAGAGAGAGACACAGAGAGAGAGACACACAGTAATAGAGATGCACTGTTATAGACTAAAAGGGATGCGGAAGGGTAAAGACAGTGCACAGCAGGAAGACAGAGTCCGAAATATAGATAATATTGACCCTTCTCAGATTCACAACCGTATTATATATACAACCATGCATCATCTGGTCAACTCAACCTTGACACACAACATCCATGCAAGGACGTCGTTTACACATAATATCGTCTTTCGCTTACCTCAGAGCATTTTTTCTATTTACTGAAGGCTCTGGTTTACCTTATAATGCGACCTTCACCATGTATCCTAAGCCATCCAAGAGATGAGGAATGTACCACGTGGTCATTGCCTGATCACGTGCATCGACATAAATACATTAATTAGATCACTTTCTGTCATCGTCTGCAGCTGCAGAAGGAAAAGACGCTTCAAACATCCTGTATCTTCCGGTTAACCCGTATTAAAGTTGATACTGTCTTGTTGTCAGCTATATAGTCGTAATCGTAATCGTAAATTCCTAATTTCTAAAGCGCCTCTAAAAATCCAAGCGCGGGGCACCGGCTTATACACGAGCGCTGCGTTGAGTAAAAAGGGTTGTCCTTAAGTAGTCATAGACCATGGTGGTTCGGGTCACAGGGGTGGAAACAGCTACTAAGATGGGTGTCGTCTGAGCCGGGAATTGGAGGGTGGAGTAGGTACATGTATATAGGATAGAGTTGCTGTGGGATTGTGGGTTTCAACCCCGCAGTCTTTCTCAGGACCCCATAGGCGTATACCTTCTCTGCAGTTTGCACACCCGAACTTCACGTGGATCATAATTATGACCCCCCTCCAGTAGGTTTTCAACAATTCACAAAGTTTTCTGTGTGGCCGGCTTTTATTAAAAACACGCGGTACAATTATTCTAAACATACGCAAGCAGGGTAGCGACAGATATATGCCTAAATAGGCATATACTATCATACATAGTATACACGAATTCAAATGCATGTAATGTATGCATATGCAATAGCCTATATAATGTTTGTGTACAATATCATACACTGTACAGTGTACACATAATTATGTCTGTAGCCTTATGCGTAAGTATGTTAACGAATGGAATCTTTACTAGTATGTAATCGAACACGGTACCCCGTGCAATTTAGACATGAAGAGGGTATGCACCAGCAAATTGCATTGCATGCATGAACGCAGAACCATGTATCGTACACATGTGAACAGTACTCTGAGCAGGTGTGTTTCCGTTGCGTAAACAGGCTATATGCTTTTAGACTGCGAAATATTTAATGGAGAATTATGTTCATCTAATTGGTCGATGATCGTCAAAGGAATTCGACGAGTCTTCCGTCATATGACCTCTGATGACCTCTAATGAGATTATGCCTTGTTGTTGTTTCAAAAATAAACGCGTTCTTCCTTTGCCCCCCCCTCCCAACGCCCACCCCCTCCCCCCAACGCCCACCCCCGGTCGATTAGTTCTCTCGGTCGTCTGCTACCAAACTCCCGCCATTACTATTGACCTCAACGTCACTCTGCTTTCGTCGCCAGATGGCCGACATAGGCTGTTACGAAAGCACTGACATTTAATTTAATGAGCATATAAACTAAAGAGATCATAAATGTCTGGTTTATGTAGCCCAGGTGCTCAGTTTTTGTGTCTAGTAAGCACAAGCTGAATGGAACATTTCGATGGCTTGCAACAAGTCGAAGAATAGACTGTTTCAGTTCCTCGCTAATCTTCCTTACATGTACGCAACATTGACTGTCTTGTTGACTGAGTGACTATGGAACTGAGTGAGTGTGACTAGAGTGACTGACTGAGTGATGATGATAATGATGATAATGACGGTTATGTTGTTGTTGTTGTTGTTGTTGTTGATGATGATGATGATTATGATGATGGAATATTGACTGCACACTTTCTCGGTGGGAGGATGAGACGGCGAGGGAGAGGACAGGCCACACGCCAGCGTCATATATGCCGAGGCTGGGAAAATGAAGTCGTTTACACTTCATAAGAGCTCTGTGTCTCTACTTTGGTTAATTGTTCGGGGGCATCTTCGTCGTGCTCTATATGTTCCTCCACTCAGGCTGAACTCCTCATTCTCGAGCACGAACTGCTACAGCGCCCTTTCCCTCTTATTGGCCAATTTCATATGGAAGGGTTTTCCACTGTCTATACGCCTTATGCCTCTTGCCTATAGGATTTGCTCAGATGCGTTTTATCGCAGCCTTAAAACAGTACTTGTCAGCCGGGGTTTGGGTCGGGAGCGCTCCTGGGTAGTAACCTTGAAGGGTCGCTGTAAAAATCTCCATAATTGAAGACTGAATGAATGATTCAATAACCAGACTAGTTCAAGTGAATGCTCTTCTACTTCTTCTGCTTCTATTCAGGAACACTTAGGTCTATAATTTCTGGAAGGCCTGGCTCTTCACATTGCTAAACTCGATATGGTCTACAACTCCCAAAACCGAAGCCTCCAATCTACCCGAAAACCTAACCACCATGTCTGCAGCTAACAACGACTAGGCTAACTCTATACTACAGGCCTAACCCTATATAAGCTAGAGGAATAAGACAAGTTATTTCTTTTCAACTTTTATTGATCGAACATTAATAGACTTCATCGATCGCGTATTTTAAATTAGTTCGCAGACGAAAGTTCGTTTGTTGCGGTCGCTCGTCGGATCTTCGCCGTCTTCAGCGCAGAAGAAGAAGAAGGAGGAGGACGCCCTCCCGATCGTAGCAGCGTCGTCATCTAGTAGCGTCGGTGACGTCGTCGGCGGCGTCCGTGTCTTCGTCGGTAACGGTTGCGTCGGCGACGGCGACGGCCTCCTATTCCGCGGCGTCTCCGTCTCCGTCTCCGTCGCGAAGGAGTCGCTCCCTCGTCATCGTCGTCCTTGGCTGCTGCTGCTGCCGACGCTCCCCGCCGAGCGCTGCGAGACCTCGCTTCGTCGTCCTCTCCCAGGTCTTCTTCCTGCGCAACCAAGAACAACAACACCCTGCCCTAAGAGAACGCCTTATAGGGCAACAACAATCGCCTGAATCTAAGCTATAGCCTATTAAAACAGGCCAATGTCTAAGCTTATAAAGGCTTAGACATAGGTCCGTAACTCCGTATACAGGACTATAGGCTAGTAATAAGAAATCTAAGCTAGATCAATCTAAATATAGAAAAATCTAAATAAAGACAAATCTAAATATAGATAAAGCTCAATCTAATTAAACCTTACACTTAAAAATGAACTACATCATTATAGTCCTATCTAAGACCTACGATGGCCCGGTTCTCTTGTAAGTTTGACTCTTATGCCGGCCGAGGAGAGGCGGTTCGAGGACCGCTTCCCTTCGACCAGCATAAGCTATATAAGTCAAACTTACCAGTTCGAGATCTTCGTAGCCTTTCATCCTCTTGTTCTTCCGATCTTCTTCCAGCGTAGGAGGGAACTGAGTGCCCTATACGGGATCCATCCCTTTTTATGACTTTCAAGCCAAAAACGAACCGCTGGTAGCCAATCACAGCGCAGCGTTGAACACAATTCGCTGCCTTGGTAACCGGCCTATAGCCGTTCATAGCGCAGCTCCGAAAGCAATAGGTCGCCTTGGTAGTAACCAAATTTCAGGATGCGGTTTTCGTGCATCTTCCGTATTCAGAAGACGGTATTTAATGACGTTCTAGGCCTGACCTTCGAGTGGCGCTTAAATAACAGAAGTTTGATGACGATGATGGTTCTCTGCCCGAAGGCAGGTTCATTGGTTTTATACGCCCCTGGGGATGAGATGAGTGAGGTGGTTTCCCGTTGACTTCCCCACAGACAATGATGGGTAAGCAACTTGCCCAAGGTCGCTCCGCAGCAGCTTGCGCCACCGCGTCCCACACGTGCTAGCCTGAGATATCGAAATCTCTGAATGTCAACTCCCAGCCCGGGGTTTGAACCGCAGTCCGTTGCAACCAACAGACGAATGCCGTTCGCGCTTACCGGTGTAGCTAACTAGGCTAGTAAAACAGAAGTTTAGAGCTTGCGATTATACTATTGCGACCACGATTGAACCTGTCATAGATATTGAGCATCTTAATCGGTTTTTGTAAAATAAAAGACAAATGCAAGCCACGGCGCAATCTGCTTTTAAAAACTATTAAAGATGGTCTGATCCAAGTTATTGTACAGTATGTGTACTTTTGTTTGTTTGTATGTGTACTTGTTATAGCGCCCCTTCAAGCTCTCTCTACCCAGAGGCGCTCCCGAATGCAGAGCAGACACTGCATTGGAGTTTCACGCCGAAGCGCTGAGCAATTGTGAGTGAAGGACTTGCCCAAGGTCCTTACGTTGCGAGGTGGATGCGAACCTCGAACCTTCCGGCTCCAAGGCAACGATGCCACCACTAGACCACCGCGCCCCACTAAGTTATGCAGGCATACTAGTAAGAAAACGAAACCGAAATCAGATCATGAGTTCTGGAATTGAGATGAGGATATTAACCAAAATACATGCACGGGTAATTGTGAAGGGCCAGTAGTACTTTGTCTTCAAATAGAATCAATGAAGCTCGTGCCCTTCGTGGAAAATTATTATGAGGAGGGGCAGACCAGTCTGCAAATACGGTCGACTAGGTATGATCGTCTTGATCAGGGGTCAATGATGGTCACCAAAATATAATTATAAAGGCTATAATTATGAAAAAGGTTTCAAGAAACAAAGTGGACGACCTACATACGATGTTATTTCTACATAATTATTATACCAAATATGATTTTGTTCAGTAGCTAATTTGAAGTTAAAATCAATTTTTTATTAATTGTAATTGTAATCAAACATTTGTATAGCGCCACTTCAAGATAACTCCTCAGAGGCGCTCCCGACCTGACACCAAACCATAATCAAAGAGAATGGTTTTCAAACGCTTGCGGAAAAGGGGCAAAGAAAGACAATGAAATGTCAGTAATGCAAAAAAGTCAGACTGGAATTTAGCAGGGAATTTGTTTACCCATTGCAAGAGGACAGGAATAAGCATTGCGAAGACATTATTTTACAAACTGAAAATTTTCGGCGTGGTTTATGGACCGGTGTTCAGTCTAGTTCGCCGCTTGGGGGTCCAGGTTTAAGGAGGGGACGAGGACAAACCAGCGTTTGGTGGACGGCCAACCGCTGAGATGTTGACCACTGGAGGATTAATTTAATCTCGTCATCTCTCCTCTTCTGATAACCTTTTCTGATAATCTGATGACTTTTTAGTAGGCCTAATAAAAATTATGTGTAATTTTATCCTCTACTTCTTTATTCTGCCAATAAACACATGTCAATAGCAGCTGCTCAATTTTTCTGAGGGCGAATGCCTTTCCTGGGTGGGAGGATTTCCTCCCAAAGACGTCTCTCTTAAACACTGTTTATGGGCCATCATAGTCTGTATCCATGGGTAAAAAAGACGCCGCAAAAATATCCAAAAACAAAAGGACCACATCGACAACGCTTTACATAATCATGCGACACAACAGACAACACGGGTTTTGAACCCTCGTGATCTCCTATAGCATCTCTGATCGACACATAAACCACTGTACATCTGTGCAGCAGCCAATGTCCAGACTGCCTAACACACAGTTGTATCACCACACATGCCTATCTCTCGTCAATGACCTTATACCATATACAACTATACATACGAACGAGAAGCATTTAATGTGCAAATTTTACGACCATAACAGGAGATCGATTATCTGTTCGGCAGCAGCAGCAGCAGCATCAGCAGCAGCAGCAGCAGCAGCATCAGCAGCAGCAGCAGCAGCAGCAGCATCAGCAGCAGCAGCAGCAGCAGCAGCAGCATCAGCAGCATCAGCAGCAGCAGCAGCAGCAGCAGCAGCGTCTGGCATCGCGTGGCACCTGCTGCGCTTCTGAATGCGGAATGGAAGCAATAATTTCTCTGCGTTTACAGTTAATCCGAACGTCATCTAAGTCTGGCTCAGCCAGATAGACAAATGGCGGATGCGTGCGTATACGCCTATGCACGTGCTTGTGTATGCGTATGTGTACGTGTGTGTGTGTGTGTGTGTGTGTGTGTACGTATGAGTAGGTGTACGTGTGTGTATTTTTGTATGTGGGTGTGTCTATTTTTGTATGTGGGTGTGTCTGTATGTATGTGTATGTGTACGTGTTAGTTTAGGTGTACGTGTGTGTATGTGTGTAAGACTGTGTATGCGTACATGTGTGCGTGTATATGTGAGAATGTGTGTGCGTGTATGTGTGTATGTGTGCCTGTGTATGTGTGTATGTGTGCCTGTGTATGTGTGTATGTGTCGTGTATATGTGTGTGCCTGTGTATGTGTGCGTGTTTATGTGTGTATGTGTCGTGTATATGTGTATATGTGTGCGTGTATATGTGTGTATGAGTGCCTGTGTATGTGTGTAAGTGTGCTTGTGTATGTGTGTATGTGTGCTTGTGTATGTGTGTATGTGTGCCTGTGTATGTGTGTATGTGTGCGTGTATGTGTGTGCCTGTGTATGGGTGTATGTGTGCGTGTATATGTGTGTAGGGCCTTTGTGTGCCTGTATATGTGTGTATGTGTGCTTATATATGTGTGTATGTGTGCGTGTATATGTGTGTATGTGTGCATGTGTATGTGTGTATGTGTGCTTGTGTATAATTAATTATGTGTACGTGTGTGTATTATACAGGGTGCGCCAAAAAAAAGTAATCCTCTAAGGTTTTTAGCCCATATCTTGGCCAAAAATATTAAGTTTTAAATGACATTTTACAGTCTTAAAGGCAATTCATATTTACGTACAATGGTTCAAATTTCATCAAAATATTTCAAACGGAACAAAAGTTATGCCACTTTTAGGGAGGCCACCCACCGTTTTTTTACGATTGAAAAACGAAACGCAACAAAAACGAGGTTTTTCTCCAATATCTTGGCCAAAAGTAAGAATTTAGATATGAAATTTTACAGGCGTAAGGACAATTCATATTTACACATGATGGCCAGATTTCATTAAAATATTTTGAGCACAACAAAAGTTATACCACTTTTAGTGAGGCCACCCCCAATTTTTGACGATTCGAAGACGTAACGCAGCAAAAAGTAACAAAAACACGATTTTATTAAGTCTCATCTCAAATAATAATAATAAGAAGTGTTGGCATTGGTGGTGGGCACATTGAACACACGTTGTGAAGCACAACCATGTTCATTTGACAACAGTTATTTGAGATGAGACAATAAAATCACGTTTTGTTACTTTTTGTTGCGTTACGCTTTTGAATCGTCAAAAAACGGTGGATGGCCTCTCTAAAAGAGGCATAACTTTTGTTCCGTTTGGAATATTTTGATGAAATTTGGCCATTATGTGTAGATATGAATTGTCCTAAAGCCTGTAAAGTTTCATTTCGAAATTCTTACTTCGGGCCAAGATATTGGCAAAAAACCTCGTTTTTGTTGCGTATCGTTTTTGAATCGCCAAAAAAACCGTGGGTGACCTCCCTCTAAGTACCATAACTTTTGTTCTGTTTGAAATATTTTGCTGAAATTTGACCATTGTACGTAATTTTGAATTGCCTTTCAGACTGTAAAGTTTCATTTAAAAATTCATATGTTTGGCCAAGATATGGGCTAAAAACCGTAGGGGATTACTTTTTTTTGGCGCACCCTGTATGTGGTTGTAATTGTTAGTGTATGTGTACTGTACGTATGCGTGTGCATGTGCACATGTATGTGTTGTAATTGTTTGTGTTCGCTGATGTGTGCGTGCATGCGTGAGTATGCAAATGCAGGAATGGAGTAAATATTGTTTGAAAGATGTCGCTTTATTGTCATATCTTCCACGTATATGTCAAGCGGTCAAGCGCACAAAATAATGAAAGCGCAAGCACGTTTTTTAGTGTGCCGTTCAGCGCAAAAAGTGCAGTTCTATAAGTGGACCACATGTGTGCTTACAAAAGCATTTTTGTGCAGTAAAAAATATTTAAACATTGCCATCCGATTGGGAATAATTTACCACAGAGTATGTGGAGAGAGAGAGAATGTGTTGCGCCAACTTGCGCAGTTCTAAAACTCATTAAAAGAAGCCGTGAAGCATGTGTTTAAATTAAAATTTAATTATTAAGGATTATTAATGGATCGTTATATTTAGATTTCCATTATGACTATAATTATACCTGTAAAATGCTTAAAGAACTTTTAGCAACCTCAGCAAAATACATGTTGACCATGCAATTACACAGAGTGAAAGAGTGAAGAAATAGACGTTGGCTTGTAACTATACTGTATGTCGTGCGTCATTATAATCATGTACTCAGTGTGTGCATGTGTGCGCACGTTGGAGGTGCGTCGGCAGTCTTCTTGCTTCTTTCTGATAATGATAATGATGATGAGAAAGATGATAAAAATGGTGATGATGATGATGATGATGATGATGATGATGATGATGATGATGATGATGATGATGATGATGATGATGATGATGATGATGAAGAAGAAGATGAAGATGAAGATGATGAAGATGATGAAGATGAAGATGTAGATAAAGATGAGGATGATGATGATGATGATGATGATGATGATGATGATGATGATGATGATGATGATGATGATGATGATGACGAGAAGAAGGAGGATTATGACGTAACTGTAACTGTAGTCTCCGAAAAGATTAGTCATCGCTGTTGTCATCATCTTTTTCCCTAATTAAAGTCAGCCTCCTTGCTGTCGTCTTCCGTTCAAAACAACCAACAATGCCTCTTCTTCACGTCAAGCCAGATGCACATTTGCATATAAAATCATATGTATACATATGTGCATGTATATGTATATATATATATATATATATACAGTATTACATCCATATTATATGTACGTAGCCTATACTATTGTATAGTATATTGTATATGTATATGAGAAGAAACCAACGTGTCCTATTAGCAATGCATTGCAGTGTCGTCACGACCACAAGAGACGAAGCGGTCGAATCAATTATGATAAATCTGTCTCTGTCTTGTATTGTCTCCGCCTCTATGTATCTGTCTGTCTGCTTCAGTGTACGTATGTGCTTATTCTCTCTCTTTCCTTGTCTCTATTTTTCTGTCTGTTTCTATGCCTTTGTCTGTTTTGTCTCCTTCCTGTCCGTGTTCCTTTGCTTTAATATCACTTCATTTTCATTTTATTATTGCACTTTCTTGTATCCACCTTCTTCGTTGTCTATGTGTGTCGTCGCGTATATTACCGTTCATCTAACTTTTGCACAATGTATCTTTGCTTTACTACTGCTCCTCCTCCTCCTTCTCCTCCTCGTCGTCGTCGTCTTACTTTTATCATTATGTCCATCGTCGCAATCATTATCATCGTCGTCGTCATCATCATCATCAACAGCAGCAGCATCATCAGCATTATCATCATCATCATCGTCGTCGTCATCATCATCATCATCATCATCATTCAAAACATCATCATCCAAATCTTCATCATCATCATCATCATCATCATCATCATCATCCAAATCAACTTCCTCGCCATCAATGCCAATCAGTGTGGAGCACCTGCCACATTGGAAATGAGAGACAGTTCAAGATTACTGCATTCGTTTATTTATGCATCATTTATACATGATGTATCGTTCGTCCTTCAATTTTGTCCTTTGTATTTCGTTCGTTCGCCCCCACGGAATGTTTTACCTGCTCAACAAACACTCCCCGTTACAGTTAATTTGCAACGCATGCAAAAATAATGAGAAGTATAGTAAATGTTTTACTTGTTCAATGCCAAGTGTAATAGAATGATCTAGATTCTAAAACGTTTCCCATCGACTCTCAATGTCTCCGAATGACTCCGAAGATTAGAAGAATAAGTAATTCATCATTAATTTAATTAAATCAATGAATTAATCAAACGAGAAAACAAGCCATGGAGATGAACGGATGTGCGTGTGGTTTATGTGTGAGAATAGTAGTTCAGGTCGAGGTAATAATCGACTGATTCATTAAAATAATGAATCATCAGTGAATCAAGAAATTACTGAATCAATGAGACAGTCGGCTGATCGACGATGGATGGCGGAGTTTTTGAATGAAAATCGGAATCCAATCGCGGCAGATCGATGGTTTTTCCAAGAATGGAGGGAGAAAAAGAAGAATGAGACAGACATACATACAAGCAGGGAGACAGAGAGACAGAGAGGTAGAGAGGGGAGAGGGAGACAAAGAGAGAGGGAGGCAAAGAGAGAGAAGAGACAGACTGACAGAGAAACAGACAGATAGAGAGGTAGAGGCACAGACAGAGCCAGAGGCAGAGACTGACAGAGACATAAACAGAGACAGAAGCCAAGCAGTGACAAAAAGATGGACATAGAGGGGGAGACGGAGATATAAATAAAGAGAGACAAGGGATGAATGTCAGGCCATGCAAATGAGTGTGTGTGCGTGTGCGTGTGTGCCTTCTGTATGAGAATCCAGCCCCCTTTACCCTTTTCTACCCCCTTTACCCCCTTTCCAGTCCCCCTTTCCTTTCCCCTTTCCAGTCGCCGTCGTTTCCGTTCCGCTGCTGGTCCAACTCCGGTCGACTGGCGCCAAGTCGTCGTCGTCTCCATCTGGTGGTGTGACCTGGAAATACAACGCAGCCAATAACTGTGGATCGTCTGGTTACGAAATTCGAACTAGACTTAACTGTAAGGGTTCAGTTTTATCTATAGGTGTTGAACTGAAGTTGTCGCTATACAGAGAAAGAGAGACAGAAAGTCGGACAGACAGAGAGTCAGAGACAGAGAGAGGGAGTGGGAGTGGGAGATACACAGAGAGACAGAGAGAGACAGAGACAGATAGAAAGAGAGAGTGCAGGGAGCGAAGGACGAAATACGCGAAAGACAGAAAGTAATGAAGGATACTGGTAATGATGTAAATATCCAGACGAAGGACAGATAAGAAGGAGAAAGTGAGATACAGATTCTCAAAAGAGGTAATAATATAGGCTACAATGTACATGTGGCTACAATGTACAATTGTACATGTAAGCCTATATGCAGCGTCTTGGGATTTTTTTACAATAAATATGTTACGTAGAGTGCATGCGTACATCTACAGAGTGGCGCAGAGACATTCAAGGCCGACCAAAGCTCAACTCGTCTTGTGCGTCTCTCGTTAGAAATTATACATTACTCTCGGACTGAATAAACGTGCGCTGACGGTTGTGAAAGATACTTACCCGGCGAAAACGACGTGCATCTGTCTCTCTGTCTCTGTCTCTATCTCTGTATCTGTCTCTCTCTCTCTGTCTCTCTCTGTCTGTCTATCTCTGTCTCTGTCTGTCTCTCTATCTTGGTCTCTCTTTCTGTCTCTGTCTGTCTCCCTATTTCTCTCTGTTTATATGTCTCCCTCTTTCACCGTCTCTCCATCTGTCAGTTTGTCTTTCCATCTGTCTCTCTCTCTCTCTCGGCTTCACGGTGTCTCGGTTCCCACAACAGCTGCTTCTGATGCTCTGTTGTCATCTGAATCACCTCTATATAAACTTCTATGGACTCTGCATTCAATCTTTTCCGCGGTGTCGTCCGGATTTCAGGCGCCAAGAATTACGGAAGATTTTACGACGACAGTAAATTAGTAAGCGATAAATTTCTATCAGTTTCTTTTACTGAAGACATAATAATATTATTTCATCGAAAGAGTAATGGACTCTGATGCTTTCTGTAAACACCTGCAGACCTCTCACGTCTGCTACGTTATGCCAACTCCATTTTTTACCACAGAATAATGCACATGATACTTTCTGGCCATTTGTTCTGCTAAGATAATAATTTTTTCTTCAGTAGACCAGTCATCACATCTCGCTGTGCTTAAGGTCGATTATTTATTCGAAGACAGTTCACTTCGAAAAGGTGCATCTTAGGCTCCGCCTACATTTTGTCAACTCCGTTTCGTTCTCTCTGTCGTTCTTCTAAAATCAGTGTTTGATCTAAACGTTTCTTGGTGGGGGAAAGTTCCCACGAGAGCTCCCAGGAACGACACTCCCTTCAGAAAAATTGACAGCTGCTTTTTGAATATAAAGAAAAGAGCAATTCACGAAATTGAATGACGTACTTAAAACACAGGTCACAGAGTAGGTCATAGGTCACGCGCCTCAGCGGTTGGCCGTCCACCAAGTTGGGTTGTCCTCGCCCGCCCGCTCCACCCCAAAACCTGGATTACCCTTCCCTTTCTCACCCCCACGCATGGGGACTGGATTAAACACTGTTCTAAAAGGAAACAGTATCTCACAAATTCAATTATCTCTGAAGCAACTATTTCCAACCAGATTCTGTCGTAGGCTACTCGTAATTTATACAAATCTTTCGTTACTTTTATACAAATCTTTCGTTACTTTTTCTTCCTATAGAGGTCGTGTCTCCACCGCAAACAAACATCAAGTGATACAAACTGCGGTGAGCAGTTTAGCGTGCTTGGAGATTGCTTTGAACACGGTTAATCTGTTCCTTTGACCCTGCTGGGCTCGAGAGGTCTTCCTACCGAAACCTTCCCAAGAGAACGCATCGATGAACGTCCAAGGTCATTTAGACGTGTAGGCTATCGTAGCCTTCGAGTTCAACAGATGGTTTGACAGCAGTGAAGATGAGCTTCGAACCGTAGTTGATGGTAATGGACAATGAATCTTTATGTTTCCGATCCGTGTTTTATTTGTCCCCATAATTATGGGTTATCCGTGGACAGACTACAGTGCGCGTGGGGAGAGTTTATTTACGGTTAGTTTCTTCGGTTACACCCACCACCCGTGTAGCAGTTGTTGCGAGCTACATGCGCCTATCAAGTTGCGTCGCCGTCGCCGACATCCATCATTCGTTTATTTAGTGTAGGGACATTAGAGAGTCCGGCGGGGATAAGCACACTAGACTCCACTGCTGTTGTCATCCCATCGTTTCACAATTGGCACATACATGAGGACAGACAGACAGATAGAGAGAGACAGACAGACAGAGACAGACAGAGATAGACAGCGACAGACAGAGAGACAGACAGACACAGACAGACACAGACAGAGAGAGACGGTGAGACGGTGAGACGGACAGACTGACAGGTATGTAGACGGACGTGCACGAGGAACTAGAGAGAAATAGAGACGTGGAGATGAAGTTGCGTAATGTGTTGGTTTCCTGTTCAGGACTTTGGAACCTAATTAAATGAAGCTACTGCCACTCCTGCGACCTACATGTATACATGGGCGAAGGCGAATCCACTCAGTTGCACAATCGTTTAACTGTACCGTGCTGATCGACATGAGTCTTGAGCATTGCCGGAAGTTGGACCTATACCTCAGAGCTTTGAGTAAAGGAGTCGCGCTTCTCATGTGGTCTAAGATGAATTGACACGCGCTTAGCTCACATTATAATCAGGAGGGTAGAAATTCGCACAAAAAGTTCAAACATTTACTGCAGCGTTTCGTTAAAAATGAGCGAATTTCACGGCAGAAAATCGCGCTAACGACATGCTCCGCCAAAACTATAGGCCTAAACAGATTTTTAAAAAGAAGCAACGCTTACGATAATTAATTTATCTATGTAGCCTAATCCCATTTGTATTTTCTACGATCTTAATAATGCAGCAATTTCAATGCCCTCACAAGGCTCACAGCACAGACGTGTATTAGCAAGCACGATGTCAGAGTGAACAAACGACACAATCATGGACCTGCTGTAGAACAACATTGCATGCAGAACTGAGAACTAAGTTCTCGTCCGTAAACGCTTGCCGTTAGAGCGATGCATGCAGTTCCATAATTATGCCATGTAACTCATGGTGCATTAATATAGCAAAAGCTGACACAAATTACAGCAATTCGCAGCATTTCGGGGAAATTCAACTGCATTCGAAAATCATGAAATTAACCGCTGCCGCAACCTACAGTATACACAGGCCTAGTTAATTTCTACGTTCCCTAATTACAATAGTCCGAGGGGACGAAAAACCATGCAGTGAGAGTAGCTGTCTGAAAAAGTCTCGTATACTATTGGCTATCTGTTTTGAGGCTGAAAAGTAGACACAATGTTATAAGACTGATGAAGAAGGCATAATATCATGCTTCAAATGCATCCGACCGAACAAATTAAGAAATAAATTGACGGTATACACGGCTGTAGGCTCTCGCTTCTGTTCTTCTTTCCTCTTGTCCTTCATCATGTCCTCCTCCTCCTCCTTTTCCGTCTTGGGTATACTCATCATCCTCCGTCTCCTCGCCCTTCTCTAATTCTCTTGAGATTTTCTTCTGCCTCCGCTTCATTATCGTGACCTTTTTTTCTTTCCCGCCTTCCTCCTCTTCCTCTACTATCATCTTTAGGCAAAATACTACTCTGCTCTTCACCTCCCCTTTCCTCCTCCTCTTCCTCCTCAACCACCTTCTCCTCCTCTTCCTCTTCCTCCACTATCATCATTAGGCATATACTACTCTGTTCTTCGCCTCCCACTCCTCTTATTCTCCCCTTCTTCCTTCTCCTCTTCCTCCGCCCCTCCTCTTCCTCCTCCTCTACCTCGTCCTTTCCGCTGTTGCGTGACTAATTCTTCGTATTTGGGATTCATAACCTGCCATGCACCTTGTCTGTCCATTATGAACGCAATTGAATGTCACATACAGCCGGAGTCTTTTCTCTGGACTTTCAAGTTCTCTGTGAATTGTCAATCAAGACTTCGTATCTTTGCAGGACTCACATATGCGGCGATGACACTTGCAATATTATTTGCAGCAGCATTAGAATAAGTTCGTCACGATTGTTGATGACATGCGCATCTTTGACACTGCAGGTGAAAAACATTAGCTTCTGTCCGTCCAAAATCTTCAAATAATGATCTTTTGGTAATGAGCAACTGACATTCAACAGACATTGTCATTGAGTGCATGTTTTTGTTTGTTTGTGCACTTGTTATAGCGCCCCTTCAAGCTCGCTACTTCGAGGCGCTACCGACTGCAGCGCGGACACTGCATCGGAGTTTCACGCCGAAAATGCTGAACAATAGCAATGGATGACTTGCCCATGGTTTTTACGCGGCGACTTGAGGTGGATTCGAACCTGCAACCCTTCGACTGCAAGGCAACGAACATGTAGCAATTAATTCGAATGCGTTGGTTAAAAATACTCGCAACATTAATGTTCGTAGTTTTTTGCTGGAACAGACGTCATGTACGATTGGAAATAATTTTCCTGTCCACTGTCTTCTCAGCACCTGCTGCAAAAATTTCATCCAATGTTTTTTTGTCTTTTTGTCTTTTTTTTCTTTTTGTCTTTTTGTCTTTTTGTTGACATCTCTGCGTTGCAACCGAACAACGATTAACTACTCACGGATAACAACCAATTAATTATCCCATGACATATGACAGGTCTCATTGCAAGTAAGTAAGTAAGCAGGTAAGCAAGTAAGTAAGTAAGTAAGTATGTAAGTATGTAAGTAAGTATATACTTATTGAACCGCCTGCAAACGCAATGCGGGAACATCGAATGAGAACAGGATATAGCGTTTACAATCAAACAAAATCAAAATATACAGTTCAATAATTAATCACATTATGCAACTGAAAAACCATAATTAGAAAGCATGTACTTAACCTTTCATCATAATGTAGCAAATCACACACAATCTCATCTACGTTAGATGAGATATGGACTCATCTTTTCCAAACCAGACTTCTGCAGATAAAATGGTTCAAGATCCGTGAGCTTCAATGATGAAACACTGCATGCGTTTGCTCTCAATTACCGTTCTACTGAGATTGGATTTTTGTCCGAAGAGTAATTTCATTAATGCGGGTCGTTGCGCTAAATAAATGTCTCCGTACTTTGCGCTTAAGTACATCACTGACAGTCAACAACAAATTATTATTGCCAACTGGATAAAAAAAAACGTGCGCTGAAAAGCTGATTCCGCGATATTCAGATGCTATTATTCTTAAGCAGGTGTGATCTACAATCAGACATTTTCGACTCTATAAGTCGAGCGTATAGAATGACCATAATATAATTATATGCACGCAGTTTATTTATTTATCAGAAGATTTATGTAGCCCCATCCCACGCACCGATCAGGTGACAGGCTTTCATACAGGTGGCCTCATCTTGTTCAGCATCAGCAGCAGCAGCAGCAGCAGATCTAATATATCAGCGTTTGCAGGTATACGCTGCCCTCTGTCGTTCCAAATACCATCTGCCTGTCTCTCTGTCTCTGTAGCCGAGCATCTTGTCATCTTGTCATCTTGTCATCTTGTCATCTTCTCCTCATCTCATCTTCTCATCTACTCATCTTCTCATTTTCTCATCTTCTCATCTTCTCTTCTTCTCATGTCATCTTCTCATCTTCTCTTCTTCTCATCTTGTATGTATGTATGTGCACTTGTTATAGCGCCCCTTCAAGCTCTCTCTCTACTCAGAGGCGCTCCCGATGCAGAGCGGACACTGCATCGGAGTTTCACGCCGAAGCGCTGAGCAATTGTAAGTGAAGGACTTGCCCAAGGTCCTTACGCGGGGAGGTGGATTCGAACCTCGGACCTTCCGGCTCCAAGGCAACGACGCCACCACTAGACCACCTTCTCATCTTTTCATCTTCTCCTTCTCTTCATTCACTCTTTTCCATTCACCTGTATTCTTTCGTTACGTGCACACTGCACACGATAAAAGGACACAGAGCATCGGATAGATGGTTAGACAGATACAGGCGAACAGCTTGATAGGCATAC
>OX243811.1:24190521-24220521 GCA_945859605.1 Lumbricus rubellus
GGGCCTAATCCTTGATGTAGGATGACGTCACAGTAATAGGAACTGTTCACTTTTGCTCCTCGTTCAATTGCAAAAACTAATAGTCCGGTTTATTTTGCGCCACCCTGTACATATATATATATATATAAGCACAGAGTTGCAAATGTAAATTCTTGTCGGAGATTTGCGGTTGTTTTCATTGTAGACATACGTGACCAGAATCTTTGAGAGCGCCGCCTCAGGCAGTCAGAACATTAAGCGCCATGACTGCCTTTAAATCAGTCATCGTCGTCGTCGTCATCGTCTTCATCACCTCGTCTTCTTAGAACTTTTTGTCGGCGTTGGATCGAGAGGAAGCGACTGAAAACTAAAGTGTTGCTTCAAATCTATTGCGACAAAGACGAGTGAAGATTATGGCGATTCTTTACATGGTATAGTGCACGTACAACAGTTGTCTGTTTACTCTGTGCAACAATCTGATTACGCAACAGTTTCAACGGTTGCCTGTAGTTGCAAGTTGCAACTAACCAAAACTTGTATACAAACATCAAGTGAGTTGCGATTGAAATCGTTTAGAATTGCAACGTTGGTTAGCATTGCAACGTTGGTTAGCATTGCAACGTTGGTTAGCATTGCAACGTTGCTTAGCATTGCAACGTTGGCTGCATGCAACATGTTGTTGCAAGCGAATGGAAATTGGTGCTTAGCGAGGAATTTACGACGGCTATACTTGTGACCAGTTTTAGATTGAATTATTTTAGTCGGCTGTGGCTTAGCTTGGACAGTCATCCGCAAGCAGAATAAAAAAGAGTGTCCACGTGAGGCCGGAAAAACAGCAGAAAAGCTACATGGACGAGATCTGACCTCTTCCGTCTAAAATCTATTCCGAAGCTGCTGCGAATTTAAAAACAAAGGAGAAGAGTGAGCATGAAAGTCGGATTTTTTCTTGTCAATTAAAGGCCGAATTTAACGGCCGAAAACGAATGCTTGGACCTTGGAAAAGATTTTACGACACTCACTTCGGAGACGGAGATGATTTTCGAAAATCAAACTTAATGGACCGGTATGAATAACCGAAGCGAACTTGCGCCAAATAAATTGATTTTTTTTCGATTTTAATTAGACGATAATTATTCTTTCTCAGCAAAGCGTCTGAGAGTCGCTGCCTGAAAATAATCCGATATTCTAAATGACGGATGCTTTAGGAGGCGTTCCTTCTTTCCTTCTTTCCTTCTTTCCCACCCGGGAGTCGTTCTCTCCGTTCTCTCCGTTCTCTCCATTCTCTCCGTTCTCTCCGTTCTCCGATGTCGAGCCTCAATTATATCAAGTCACCGCTGGTCGTTGGAAGCCGCCGGTGAATTGGTTAATGCGAAAAAACGGTGACTGAACCAAGGATTCGGAATCGACTCTTTCGCTTAATTATTTCCATTTATTAGTTAGACAGACAGACAGACAGACATACAGAGAGACACGCGAAAGAAGAAATGAATTTGAGAAGAAAGAGGCCGAACTGAAGCCAGAGAGAGACAGAGACAGACAGACAGACAGACAGACAGACAGAGACAGACAGACAGAGAGGAAGAAGATGGCAACAACATTGATACGAAAAAGATAGAAGAGGGTTGGCAAGAAAAGAGGGCATAAAAGACAAAGACAGACAAAGGCAGGCAGGCATATAGGGCACAAAGGGCGATAGAGCTACAAAGACGAAGATACACACGGAACAGATAAGAAGCCATTGCCATATCCGATCGGTTACACTTTCTAAAATATAATGGAGAAGTTGTTCAAGTCGCTGTTGAGCATCCGTGAGATCAAACTAGCAACTGACGACGATTACGTCGACCGACTGAGTCGTCAATACACCGTCCTACTGCTCGTCTGCTTCGCTTTCCTCGTCACCACGAAGCAGTTCGTCGGTCGACCCATCAGCTGCTGGTGTCCATCGCAATTCACAGACAGCCACCGCGACTACGCGAACACGATGTGCTGGGTGAGCAACACCTACTACATCCCGATGGACACATCGATCCCGGCCGATCGATTCGCACTGGCCAGCAGCAAGGCGATGGTCAGCTACTACCAGTGGGTCCCCTTCATCCTCATCTGCCAGGCGGTCATGTCCGTTCTACCGTCTCTCGTCTGGCGGTTCTTCAGCAAGCGATCCGGAATCCACATCGCCACAGTCATGGACGCCGCCCACATCTGCTGCCGCCCAGCCTATCTCGAGATACGCGAGAAGGCGATCCGGTACATCGTCAACCAGATGGACCGCTACCTGCTCGCTCAGAGGGACCAGCGGACGGGCTGCTGCGTCCGCCTCAAGCACTTCCTCGCTAAGCTGTGCTGTTTGGTCGGCGGACGGCTCTACGGTAACTACCTCATCTCCTCGTACCTGGTCGTCAAGGTCGTGTACCTGTCGAACGCCGTCGGTCAGCTCTTCCTCCTCGACGCCTTCCTCGGCAACGACTACCACCTGTACGGCATCTACATCGTCGACCGACTCATCCGCGCCGAGGACTGGACGCAGTCGATGCGCTTTCCACGCGTCACGCTCTGCGAATTCGAGATCCGTCACCAGTCGCGAGTGCACAGCTACGTCGTCCAATGCGCCCTCACCATCAACATCTTCAACGAAAAGATCTTCCTATTCCTCTGGTTCTGGTTCGTCTTTCTCGCGACCGTCTGCTGCGTAAACTTCCTCAAGTGGCTGTTCCGCGCCCTCTACTGGCCCGGTCAGGTCCAGTACGTGCGCAAGCAGTTGCGAGCCTTTGACGCGACCCACCGCGAACCGGGCATCCTCGCCAAATTCACGGAGAACTACCTGCGCAGGGATGGAATGTTCATCGTGAGGCTGATAGGGATGAACATGGGGGAGGTCGTTGCCGGAGAGACACTCTGCGGTCTGTGGAACAACTACAGTCCGGAACGAAGACTTGTCGCTGAGAAGTCTGGGAGGAAGAAGTCGTCGAAAGCTAGACAGAACGGTCGCAGGATAGAAGTCATGTAGAAGTCATGTAGAAGTCATGCCTTCTGTTATGGTGAAGGTAGAGTAAGGTAATGCAAGGTATAAAGGATGCAGGGTGAAGCAGGGTAAGGTACGCAAGGTCAATGCAATGCAGGTCATTGCTATGGTCAAGAAAGTGTAAAGAAAGGTAAGATAGGCAGCCTTAAGTATTACTATTGGAAGGTATATGTTAAGGTATTTACACGGTAAGTTAGGTTGCGGTAAAGTAGCCTACATAAGGGTAACAACATATTTATATCACGTGGAAATATTGCGAACGGTACAGAAGTAGATATCTTTAGATTTGATCATAACATTACCTATTGAGTTCATCTTGGTAATCACACTGTGTTAAGGGTATTATGAACAATGTATTTAAGCCATTATAAGGTACATGCAATCATCTGGAGTCATATTATTTTGCGTCGCTTTCCTCTTATGACACTGTGTGATTACATAGATCATTAGCGTCGCCCTCCTCCTTTGTCCAGACTTGGGACTGACACTGTCAGAGTTCGAACAGTGGTGGAGTTTATTTATTTTCTTACAATGTCAACGATATAAAATTAATGGAGTCGCTCATCACCTGTCAGTGTCATTCATGAGAAGTATATCGTATACCGTGCAACATCCGTGCACGCTGGATTTTTCATGCCTCCATTTCAGCATTTATGCGGCGCCTTGACTTGATTTATATAGCGCTGTGTATTTATGAGGCGATAGATTGAAAGATGAAAACGAGGCAGAAGAGAATAAACGATAAATGATGCTGATTCCAGAAACTCATCACTCACCCATAAAACGGGATTTATTTCGCCCAAGCAGAATCCATCCTCATCCATCCATTGTACCCCCTTCCTTCCCCTCCCTCCCTCGTCCCTCTCCCTCCACTGCTCCCTCCATCGTTCTCGCAGATGACACAAAAGCCGAGCAGGTAATTAGTTATTTGGTCGGGTCAGCTAAAGACTACAATAAATCAACCTTCTCGCAGATTTGTGATTGTCAAACAACTGAAAATGTAAATGCAACCTTGTGTTTGGCCTTATCAATAACGTCGAGCGAATGCATTAAATTCGTCACTATTATGACTGTGTGCTTGGCAGCCAATGAACGTCTGACCAATTATTTTGCTGACAAAATTTATTGTGTATACGGCTTAAGTTAATAGGTCCCACTGCTTTGGACAATTTCCTTCATTCTAGGTATACTATATCTACTGCCTTTCAATCGCGGACTGCTTTCTGCCGAAGTCTCGCGTTAACGGTGATGGCTTATATTTCCACGAACTAACAAAACACATAGTCTGTTATTCTCTTTGGCACATTTCCTGTGCGCCGCGGTGACAGATATTCCGGGCTCCAAGACAGAACAGTCACGCGCTCTACAACTTTCTTTGTGCTTTATGAGAGAATTTATTTTTAAAACCAAATTGAGATAATTAAACTGCGGGTAATATCAACAATGTTGCCAACATATTATATCAATATATATAAATATATCAATATATATATAAATATATCGATAATTATATATATCAACATATCAATACGAATATTAAAGTCATCCATGGGGATTCCATGCAGCAATTTCAGAAGGTGAGAAATCAAAATATTCGAGTAGACTATAGTGAGTGAAATTCACAAGTCATGCACTGACACTGACGTCACTCTGTCAAAGAAAAAAGGATTATGTTCGGTTATAATCACAAGCAGTGTTTGTTTGCTGCCAAAAACTAAAGTAATCGGCAGCTATGTAATAATTTATGCTTGTTTTTCACTTAATAACCCTTTCCTTCCAAATCGTTTGCAGTTACCATATTTTTCTAATGATTTTCACTGCACAAGATTGCTTTCACAACTGCACGAAGTCGTTTTCAACTGCACATTTTGTGTACAACTGCAAGTTAAAAAGCCCTGCAAGTTTTTATATCATGTATGATAATTTGTAATGCATATAATCGATTGAACTGTTATGGGCTACGCGACGTACGCGTGTAATATAGCTTGTAGAAGTCGTCCCCCATTCTCTTTCTAGACGATTGAAGCTTCTGCTTCTCCATTTAATATTAAAGGTCGGAAGTCTATCTACCAATCCTCCTCCAGAGTCATCCTCCTTTCTCGATCAGCATTATCACAATCTGCAACTGCAGCTTCATCGAAGTGTTTCTGTCTGTTTTTTGATGATCAAAGTAGGACGCGGAATAATAAAAATACAGGAAGAGGAGGAGGAGAAGAAGGAGTAGGAGGAGGAGGATAGGGAGGAGAAAAAAAGGGAGAAATGGTAGGAGTTTAGGAGGATGCGCAATCAAACGGTGACAGATTCTGGTTGCTTCCAGAACATGTCGCATACGATACACTGCGCATCCTTTATCAGCCTCCGTCTGGTTGCGACTGAAAGGGAGGCAGAAGAACAATCTGCATGCAGGCAGAGATGGATGAAAAGACTTAAAGGAAATTCAGGGAAGCGGACTGACAGACAACCGGATGGAGAGACAGACAACCGGACGGAGAGACAGACGAACACAGACGAAAAGATATTCATTCACATTGATTAACAACACTCACATTGAGGCAGACAGTCAATATTTATTTATTTTATTTCTTCAGGCAGTCAATTATTCATTCATTCATTCATTCATACACTCAAATCAATCATTCATTCATTCATGCAGTCAATCATTAATTCAGTCAGGCATTCAGTCACTCATTCAGTCACTCATTCATTCAGACAGAAGAGAAGAAGGAGAAGAACGTTGACGGTAGAAGGACAGAAAAAGTAGAATCGAAAGTAGAAGATGCAAATAAAATATAAATTTCATGAAACTTGGACGAAACAATAGTGTGCGAAATAGTCGGGTGACTGAGAATTCATTTAAATAAATTAACGCGTCTTTAATATCAGGTCAATTAGATCTATCTACCACTCAGCGAAAAACTGAGAATGTGACGACTTATCATGACATCATCTGCCCTCGTGATAAATCATAAAGCTACGTAATTTGCCAACCTATTATACGGAAGTCCTGTTCTCTGCTAACCTTTAAAGGACATGCCCGATGGCATTTCATCGTCACACGTCACCAAAGTTCGTGTAGCGCTCAGCACTAATTCAACGACTTTCTTGACCTTTTCAAATGCGGCCTGAGATTTAGTATCCCGAAAACCCTTAAATGGACGAGTCCATGTGTACGCTCAAATTCTCAACAAAAACGGCCAAATGCATGCGTTCTACAGACTCAGAGACATTGTAGGCAAAAATAAAGAATGCTTACAAGAAAAATTGAAACTCTAGAGTCTAGAGTCTAGACGAACGAAAGTTGTCGAACAAAATTCACATGCTATAGCTATACCGACTGCATGGCAAAGACATGCTAATATATATGTAGAAACACGCGGTCATCTTGCAATACTCATGAGCTCAGCAGGGCCGTTTTAAGTAATTTTTAAAACTGCACAACCCCTTCTTTTTTCCCATTCTCCATGGTAAATTTCTTTCAATTTGTGGACAATGAACGCTTTTGCTAGTTTTAATTGTACAGAAGTGCTTTTACAACTGCACAAATCCATTTAGAACTTCACATTTTTGTGTACAACTGCACGCTAAAAAGCCCTGGAGCTCACTATTCAGTATCTATTTAACAGACTAATCAATCGATCGATATATCCAATCGACCTCACTCCCATCTATCTATCGATCCAACAATCCATCCATCCATCAGTCTGCCTGTATGTCTATATGTCTGTCTGTCTGTCTGTCTGTCTATCACTTTGACTCAGTACCAGTATGTCCATGTTGTACTTTTGCTTTCTTCTTTCTCTCTGTCTCTATCTGTCTGTCTCTCTCCCTCTGTCTCTCCCTCTGTCTCTGTCTCTGTCTCTGTCTCTCTGTCTCTGTCTTTCTCTGTCTCTGTCTCTCACTGTCTCTGTCTTTCTTTGTCTTTCTCTGTCTCTCTCTGTCACACACACACACACACTTCGCACTCTGCGTCTTAACATGTAGGCGACATAGATTCTAGACATTGATCTACGCGTGGTGTAGTTTTGCTATGAAAATCATTACCATGGTATCAATGAATCATGAATCTGACACTGAATGTTGCCACCACCTGCCCTTCTCACCTTCTCACTCTAGCAACGGTTGTCATGGTAATTGCCCCGTAACCATGCGCACAACACTCGTCATAATTCATCAACAAATCCAGTAATGTATAGGCTATATTACAATGACTGGAATTCAGCGCCAAGTATACGACGTATAGGCCTACCAGTAAAAGATACGGCTTCGTGTCAATCGGGCGCCAATGCGCAATTCGTGAAGTGCCAGTCCAAGAACTGGACAAAGAAGGAGGGGAGACGTCGTCGTCGATCTCTAGCGTTACTTGTAAACTAATAAGCCGACATCAAAATAATATTTATACAGATGAACTGATGAAGTTACGATTATGTCATAAATCGTCTTACTTTCACTGACTATTATAGGGTCAAGTTGTTTCCCATTAGCCGTAGTGTTTCATATATTATTTTCAATTAACGGCAGTGTTCGTCTTTTCTCATTAACCGCAGCTTTTGTATGCGGATTGACAAACCAAAGAAGACGTGACTTGGTAACGCCCAGTAAATCCCAAGACTATGGAAACGAGCATTTTATTTGATCAGGCGACACGGAAAGAGGCTTAGGAGAGATAAGAAATAAGAGAGAAAGTGAGCAGAATGTGCGTGTTATATAATATATATATATATATATATATATATATATATATATATATATATATATATATATATAATACAACATGTATATGTATATAAAGAGGCAGAGACCGACATATAGAGTAAGAAACAGAAAGCGCGATAAAGAAGGAGAACAAGAGAGCGAGGGTGTGAAGAGAGGGGAACTGCTACATGTGGTGAATATGGCTATAGTATAATTATAGGGTTGGAAAAGATGAGGACTAATAATTGAGAATAATTGAGAGATACATGGGAAGCGACAGATAGGAATGAGCGATGGTAAAATATAGCGAAATATGATTGAAATATCGAGATAGAGATGTGGGAGGCGTTGATGATGCACTGGAAGTCAGTGGAAGAGCCTGCATGCATTTGATAGATGGAAGGATATGACAAAGATTGGTAGAGATTGGAAGAGATGAGAAGAGATAGGGAGATTTCAGATAGATGGAAGAGACTTAATTAGAGATATCAATCAATCAATCAATTTTCGTTTAATCAAAACTTCAGGCTGGCAGAACGCAGCATGTTTCATACAAGTTACAACTAATATTACAAAGGTTTTATATAAGTTCAGTTTATACCGGGTATCCATGCACATGTATATATATATATATATATATATATGCATGGATAGAGATTCAGAAATATATAGACAGATGTGGGAGGATTCGGAGAGCTGAGAAAGACTGGGAGATGGAAATAAATTAAATGGATTGGATTGGAAGAGGTGTGAAATGGTGAGATTGTAAGATGGTGAGATGGTGAGATGGTGAGATGGTGAGATGGTGAGATGGCGAGATTGTGAGATGGTGAGATGGTGAGATGGTGAGATTGTGAGATGGTGAGATTGTGAGATGGTGAGATGGTGAGATTGTAAGATGGTGAGATGGTGAGATGGTGAGATATGGAGATAGATTGGAAAGGATGATGAGATTTTCATAGTGGTGTAGAAAGATTAAGAAAGGTGGGAGTGTTTGAGTGTTTGGATAAATATGATGAGAATTGCGAAAGATGGAAGATATGGACACAATTGCACAATGCACATAGGGATTTGAAGAGATGCGATGGTAGGCCTAATAGATATTTTAGAAGTGTCATTCGTCTGCCTTATATGTCTAGATGAAAGGTCAGGTTATAAACAGTTGCCAAAGACATTGGCAAAGATGACAGAAAGGTATGTATCGGAATTACCTTTGCAACAAGAAGCTACGATTGTGCGCCAATCATACGTATACATAAGCTTACAATATACAAATACAATCAAACTGGGCCAAGAGTGATAAAGGACTTGTTCATAAATTTTATTGAACGGGTAATACATGTATACGTGTATATCCATATACGACAGAGGGCAGTGGATATAGGGAACATCTTCAGTAATTATTCGATAGAGGGCTAGGAAGCCTGACGCACTGTGCGTTAAAGTACATGTAGCTGCTCTGTGTGTTCTGTCATGAAGCTCATTTCATTAAGGTCAAAAGACATTGAGTATTGACTTAAAGTTGTTAGTTTTATGAATAAAATAGACTTTTTAAAACTTAAAATCGTTGAATGTAACAGTCTCCCTTCTTTTAATCGTAAATTTTTCTTTACATTCAGTAGGTGGAACCACAGTTATCGTCCGCCTTTAACGACGTTGCAGACCAATGACAGACAGATGAACGCAAAGACAGACAGACGAACGCAGAGACAGACGGACGAACGCAGAGACAGACAGACGAGCGCAGAGACAGACAGACGAACGCAGAGACAGACAGACGAACGCAGAGACAGACGGACGAACGCAGAGACAGACAGACGAGCGCAGAGACAGACAGACGAACGCAGAGACAGACAGACGAACGCAGAGACAGACAGACGAACGCAGAGACAGACAGACGAAAGCAGAGACAGACAAACGAACGCAGAGACAGACAGACGAACGCAGAGACAGACAGACGAACGCAGAGACAGACAGACGAACGCAGAGACAGACAGACGAACGCAGAGACAGACGAAAGCAGAGACAGACAAACGAACGCAGAGACTGACAGACGAACGCAGAGACAGACGGACGAACGCAGAGACAGACAGACGAGCGCAGAGACAGACAAACGAACGCAGAGACAGACAGACGAACGCAGAGACAGACAGACGAACGCAGAGACAGACAGACGAACGCAGAGACAGACAGACGAAAGCAGAGACAGACAAACGAACGCAGAGACAGACAGACGAACGCAGAGACAGACAGACGAACGCAGAGACAGACAGACGAACGCAGAGACAGACAGACGAACGCAGAGACAGACAGACGAACGCAGAGACAGACAGACGAACGCAGAGACAGACAGACGAACGCAGAGACAGACGAAAGCAGAGACAGACAAACGAACGCAGAGACTGACAGACGAACGCAGAGACAGACGGACGAACGCAGAGACAGACAGACGAGCGCAGAGACAGACAAACGAACGCAGAGACAGACAGACGAACGCAGAGACAGACAGACGAACGCAGAGACAGACAGACGAACGCAGAGACAGACAGACGAAAGCAGAGACAGACAAACGAACGCAGAGACAGACAGACGAACGCAGAGACAGACAGACGAACGCAGAGACAGACAGACGAACGCAGAGACAGACAGACGAACGCAGAGACAGACAGACGAAAGCAGAGACAGACAAACGAACGCAGAGACAGACAGACGAACGCAGAGACAGACAGACGAACGAAGAGACAGACAGACGAACAAAGAGACAGACAGACGAACGTATACAGAATGCGCCCTGAAAGAATGCGTAGGTGTTGATAATAATCCGTATTTCTGCATCTGACATGTGAATTTCAATCCCTTCTTTCTTCGGACGAATATCGATTACTTGGGGGGGGGGGGCAATAATCGCCCACTTCTTTAAAAAACCTAATGTATCACGTGCCACATGTTATGAAATTCCTATTTTGTACCTAAGCATGTTCTTTTCCAGTCTCTCGCATTCCAATGTTGCAATATTTTTGGCCTTTTCTTTCTCACTCGTCGTGAATTCTTTCCTTGTACTTGCCTCACTTTCCATATTTTCCAGCGCCATGCAGTAGTCTTTTCCTATTCATTTCCTTTACTTTCACTATCCTTCTTTTCCTTCCGCTTTTCTTCCTGTCTTACTTACTCATTTTCTTTCTTTCGTTTTTTCTTTATTTTCTTTATTTCTTTCTTTGTTTTCTTTCTTTCTTTCCTTCGTTTCTATTCTTTCTTTCTTTTCTTTTGTTCTTATATTAGCCTACTTACTCATTTTCTTTCTTTGTTTCTTTCTTTACTTTCTTTCTTTCTTTCTTTTCTTTCTTCCTATCTTATTTACACCCTTTCTTTCGTTTCTTTCTTCTCCCTTTATTTCGTTTCTTTCTTTTCTTTCTTTCTTTTCTTGGTTTGTGTCTTTCGTTCTTTCTTTCTGTCACCCTTCTCCTCTCGCAAGCATTCGATCGCTGTTCAAGTAGACCAACTGACATCATCGAGAGATATAAAAGTGCTAAGTAAATGACCACGTGGTATAAACCAACACGTGGCGTGGGTTCGACCGGATGTTTGTTATTTTCGCCAGTCTTTTATTTCTCACTCGAAATTTGTTTTCGTCTGCGTTAATTTCGTGCGAAGCTTTCTTCGATTGTCGATTGTAAACGAAGACAGAACTGCAGCCAATCGTCGTTCACAATAATACCTCGACTTTGGCCGACTTCTTCTTCTTCTTCTTCTTCGTCGGTTCTGTAAAGTCAACTCTGATGTATTGAACGAAAATCTTGTCGACTTCACTGCGCGCCGGCGACGTCATCCTTTTGAAAACAGAGAACACTATAAGTGCCATGATTTGTTATGTCATGCTGTATGGTGTATATTTTTATTTATACTGCTTGATAATGCCATTCTGTCCCATGCTACGCCATCTCGTGCCATGATAATTTATAGGCCTATAATTATGTTGTGCGAACTTAACTGCTCCAACTGATGCTAATTTTAAGATTATTCGTATGTAGACCTGTCACCTATGCTTGAATGTATGAACTTGTTGTGAGTAGCCTATGCGTGGTTGTGTGTGTGCGTGCGTGCGTGTGCGTGGGTACATACATACATAGCCTACATCTCATTCATACATAATGTACATACGTACATACATAATATGTGCATATAATAAATAAATATACATTGTTATACAACTATACATTATTACATACATTGGTACAACCTAGTACATACATTATTAGGCCTATATAAGCTTACATAATATCACAAATACATGGGTTTAGCCTACACTGAGAGTCTGAGATACATAAGCCTACGTAAAGTTATATACCTACTAACATGTATAAATGTGCATCTGCACAATGCTCTAAACACAGTTACACAAAATGATATGCATACACATCGTATTTACATACATTCATGCGTCCCTACCTACTCAGAGGCGCTCCCGACTACAGCGCGGACACTGCATAGGAGTTTCACGCCGAAGCGCTGAGCAATTGCGAATGAAGACCTTGCCCAATGTCCCAACGCGACGACTTGAGGCGAATTTGAACCTGCAACCCTTCGGCTCCAAGGCGACGAACATACCCACTACACCACCGCGCCCCACATGCATCATCTATGCATACACACATGCAGTCGTTCGTGTATTTATATAGCACACAAACACACAATCACACACACACACACACATATATATATATATTATATATATACGTATATCACGGTATAGGCCTACATTGAAGAGGACATCGACGATAGCACATCTTCAGCGACGACTGCAGCATTCAAAGCACCGACATCGTCAATGTCATCAGTGCAGCTGCGCACAACCCCGTTCTGATCGTCATCATCATCATCGTCGTCGTCATCATCGTCGTCGTCGTCATCATCGTCGTCGTCATCATCGTCGTCGTCGTTATCATCGGTCTATGCATTACAGATGCATGGATATCTGCGTCTGATGCCAACAGCAACGAACAGTACTGCAGCTGAGCATAAAATGTAGAACAACAATCGGATCCAGCTGCAGCGTTGTTTAACTGATCACTTGACCGGAACTGTGACATCCGTATGAAACGCAACTATACTGCAGAGTAGAATGCAAAAGGTTCGGCGAAAACGCAAGAGGCTTTTTCAGTTGCATTGAAAGTCGTTTAGAAGGATTCAACCGAATCGAATGAACGAGTAGATAGACAGGCTATGCAGGGGTTATTTTAACGTGCAGCTGGACACAAAGTGTGTAGTTGGAAAACGAATTTGTGCAGTTGAAATTCAGGTTTTGTGCAGTTACTTTTTTACACACAATCGCACAAACAATGTAAGTAGCCAATATACACCGTGAGTCAAAAAAAGTAAGCCAAATTGTTTTTCATATATCTCTAATGCCTGATAACATATCACGCTAAAATTTTCCAATTAGTTAGAAAATTGGACCAAGAATATGAATCCAAAATTTCATGAAATAAAGTTGAACGGATAAAAAGATATGAATCTTTAAACTTCATATGCCGAAATTGCCGTTTACAAGCAATTTTCTGTCAGATTCAGTAAAATGTAAGTCAAACTTATTCTCATATCTCTAATGCCTGATGATCAATCATTCTAACATTTTCCAGATATGTAGATAATTGAACTAGCAATATGACCCCAAAAGTATGATTTGATTATTTAATTAAATTAGATGCTCAAAATGTCATCCTTCAGCTTGCACGCAAGCCTCGAGGCGCAGGCGCCATTAGGCAACAGCATCGTCGATTATCCTCTGGTCCAGGCCATCCCACAATTCCAACAAGCGTTGCTTCAGATCGTTTATATCATGGATTGTTGTCTGGTAGACTCGGTCTTTCATTATGCACGTTCCACACTTTATATTCCGTAAAATTTTACTCCAGGATCACTGAAGACCAAAATTGGGAATTATCAGGCATCAATACTGCAGCAAACACCATAACAGATTTGCTGAAAATTGAAATTTCGGAGATGAAGTTCAAATATGCATATTTTTCTATCCGTTCAAATTTATTACATGATATTTTGGAATCCTATTCTAGGTTCAATTATCTAAATATCTGGAAAGTTTTAGTATGATTAATTAGCTGGCATTGGAGATATAATAAAAACAGTTTAGCTTACTTTTTATTGAATCTGACAAAAAAATTGCTTGTAAACGGCAATTTCGGCATATGACGTTTACAGATTTGTATCTTTTTATCCGTTCAATTTTATCCCATAAAACTTTGGAATCATATTCTTCATCCAATTCTCTAAATATTTGGAAAATTTTAGCGTGATATGTTATCAGGCATTAGAGATATATGAAAAACAATTTGGCTTAGGCCTACTTATTTTTGACTCACGGTGTATTTTAATTAAACTGATTGTAACAAACAAGATTAGAAAACCGTGAATTTAACTTTAAATTTCTATATTTGTTAAGTGTTGCTTATATTTATTGAAGTCTTAGCCCACACTTATAAGCACTGAAAAGTACAGGTATTTTGTTAAGATGACACCATAAAATGCTGCCATTGCAATGTGTAAATTCAACAAGTTTCTCATGAGGCTCTGAACAAGTACAGGCATTTTGTTAAGATGACACCTTAAAATGCTACCATTGCAATGTGGAAATTCAAAAAGTTTCTGATGAGGCTCTGAAAAATTACAGGTAGCCTATTTTGTTAAGATGACACCTTAAAATGCTACCATTGCAATGTGAAAATTCAAAAAGTTTCACATGAGGCTCTGAAAAGTAGAGGTATTTTGTTAAGATGACGCCTTAAAATGCTGCCATTGTAATGTGGAAATTCAAAAAGTTTCTGATGAGGCTCTGAAACGTAGAGGTACTTTGTTCAGATGACACCTTAAAATGCTACCATTGCAATGTGGAAATTGAAGAAGTTTTTGATGAGGCTCTGAAAAAGTAGAGGTATTTTGTTGAAAGGACACCTTAAAATGCTACCATTGCAATGTGGAAATTCAAAAAGTTTCTCATAAGGCTCTGAAAAATTACAGGTATTTTGTTAAGATGACACCTTTAAATGCTACCATTGCAATGTGGAAATTCAAAAAGTTTCTCATGAGGCTCTGAAAAGTAGGGGTATTTTGTTAAGATGACACCTTAAAATGCTACCATTGCATTTTGGAAATTCAAAAAGTTTCTCATGAGGCTCTGAAAAAGTAGGGGTATTTAGTTAAAATGAGACCTTAAAATGCTGCCATTGCAATGTGGAAATTCAAAAAGTTTCTCATAAGGCTCTGAAAAAGTAGAGGTACATGTATTTTGTTCAGATGACACCTTAAAATGCTACCATTGCAATTTGGAGATTCAAAAAGTTTCTGATGAGGCTCTGAAAAAGTAGAGGTATTTTGTTGAGATGACACCTTAAAATGCTACCATTGCGGGAATTCAAAACCTTTCGGGTGGGGAGGGGCACATCATCTCCCCATACCCCTCCCCTACCAGTCTAAGCGCTACGCGCCTCACGAGAGTCCTTCGGACACTCGATTGTCTGCCCCCCCCCCAGAAACCTGATTTCCCCCCCAGCAGAGGGGGACTAGATTAAACACTGCTCTTTGGAGAGGTAGGTTTATAAGCTTAGCAAGATACACTTTAATGTCCAGTGATCGACTGGCTTGGATTGCCCAGCTACGAGCCCTACATCGTCTCTACCACCACAAAGAGGCAGCTCACTGGGAAAAGCTAGTCTCGCGCAACGCCAAGAATCCCAGACGTCTGTGGTCGTCGATCTCGGGGCTTCTTGGCAAGTCATCTCGATCCTCTGAAACACCTGCATTCACTGCATGTGAATTTCTTGAGGCATTGTCAACAAAGATCGACCGCCTTCGTGCCTCAACTTCTGATGCACCTCCTCCAACGTTTACCGCAACGTCAACGGTCTTTGATGATTTTAAACCTGTCACTGAGGTTGACCTTCGGCTAGCTTTTGCAACTGCTAACTTAAACTCATGCGAACTTGATCCCCTACCCCCATTCGTTATCAATGACATTTTGGATGACTTTAGCCCCTTTTTAGTCTACCTGTTTAATAGGTCCCTCTCTGAAGGTTGCATCCCTCCCTCACAGAAACGGGCTCTTGTCTTTCCTTCCCTCAAAAAGCCTAACCTTGACACCAACCTTTGCCAAAATTATAGGCCTATCTCAAATCTATCCTTTCTTTCTAAGACACTTGTACGTCTTGTCTCTCTGCAGTTTCTACCTTACCTTGAGCAATCTGGTCTCCTTCCTGCAAATCAATCTGGTTTTAGGGCCCATCATTCCACTGAGCCAGCTCTCCTTTCTTCATTATCTGAAATCTATTCTGCTGTTGATAGGTCTGAGGTCTCTCTGTTGGCCCTCTATGATGTCTCTTCAGCTTTTGACATGGTCGATCACGACATGCTACTCAAACGTCTTGAGATCTCCGATGGTGTTAAGGGTCTCCCCCTTTCTTGGTTCCAGTCGTACCTTTCTGAAAGAACTCAAATGATTATATCTGGTGACTCTCGAACCCAATGGGTTCATGTTAATCTGGGTGTCCCTCAAGGTTCAGTTCTTGGACCTCTCCTATTTATTCTTTACACGGCTGACATCTCTTCTCTTTTTCCGATTTGTAGTGCTGCTGGCCATCTATTTGCTGACGATGTCCAGGCTTCTGTCCATGGTCCCTCATCTTCCCAGCTGCTATTAGTTGCGCTTATTGAATCCCTTACTAATCATCTCCACTCATGGATGTCTTCTAATCGCCTTTCGCTTAATACTTCAAAGACTCAATTCATCTGGCTAGGTACTCCCCAGCAGCTCCAGAAGCTTGATTTCATTCTGCTCTCTCAAAAATTCCCGCTGTTTTCCTTCTCTTCAAGTGTGCGGGATCTGGGTGTTGTACTTGATAGCTCACTTACCTTTACTGAGCATATTTCAAATGTGACACGCTCGTCATATTTTCATTTAAGACGTCTCAGAGTCATTCGTCGCTCTGTCTCCTCCTCCATCTTCACTATCTTAATTCATGCTTTTATATGCTCACGAATTGACTATTGCAATGCTCTCCTCATTGGTCTTCCTAAAATTCGTCTTTCACCGATTCAGTCGGTTCTCAACTCAGCTGCTAGATTGATTGCCCGCCTTCCCAAGTACTCTCACATCTCTACCTTTATGTTTCATGAACTTCACTGGCTTCCTCTCCGTGCTCGCACACAATTCAAGATCCTCTCTCTGATCATAAAAGCTCAACGGGGTCTTGCCCCAAAATATCTGACTAATGTTTTACCTTGTCCTCACTCGGCTTCCTCCCACCGTCCACTTCGTTCATCCAACAGATTTGACCTCTTGGTTCCTTGGTCTAGAACTGCTATGGCTCAGTCTCGATCATTTGTCTCAATTGGTCCTTCTCTTTGGAATGCTCTTTCTCCTTCTGTTCACTCTACACTTCTTTCTGGTAGTCTCTCCTCTGCTTTGTCTCTTCTCAAAACCTGTTTCTTCTCACGGGGAATTGCGCACTGGGAGCGCCTCTGAACGGTTTACCCTACTAGAGGCGCGTTATAAATGTTTAAATACAATACAATACAATACAATATGATAATGATAATAATATTAATAATAATAAAATAATAATAATAAATTAATAATAATAATGATAAATATAATAATAATAATTGTTTTAAATAGGAAGAAGAAGAAGAAGATGAAGAAGAAGAAGAATAAGAAGAAGAAGAAGAAGAAGAAGAAGAAGAAAAGGAAGAAGAAGAATTAAACCTTAGTCTCAATAATGACCAATCTACCCGATGTAGGATGCTATTCTGATAATTATGTGCAGTTGAGAAATTTTCTTAAAATAACCCCTGAGGCTATGGATAGGTTTTAGATAGGCCATGACTCATGTGAGACGTCTTCTCTTCAGATTAGAAGCGGTACGAAATCCAATTAAGACTTACACGTAAGTAATCGAACAATTTAATATCGTTTATAAATTCAACGTAAAGTAATTAGTTAAATACGTAATTCAGCTCGATGTATTCAGACACCGAGGCGCCCTTCTAATGGCATGGCCCTTTTACTGCGCCATAATTATACATTTTTTATGGCAACGGACTTACAATGTACTGTCTGATTGGTTGAGCGCGTGTGCTCTTTTACACACATAAATTTGTAACTTCGAGACCCCTAATGTATTGTGTAGGCGCATACATGTGCTATAGACTGTGAGCAACACTAGATCTTTAAATATATAGCAGCAGCATTTAATGCCATTCACTGGATTTTGATGTTGAACAAATCTAGTTGAGTCTGACGAGGAACGTGTATACGGCTAACTATAATGCGGTCCTCGAGAAAATTAATTTTGTCTTTATAATACACCAGATTGGAAGAGATAAGCTGAGATTAGATTGCACCGCATTGGTATTAGGCAACCGGAGAATTTATTGTCTAGCTCTAGATCGCTTTGCATTCAATTACATTATACTAGATTTCGACTTAAAATTATTTTTTTTACCGATCATGCGCATTGAATAGTTAGGGCCCAAGGATAATGCTGAATTACTTTTAAATACGTTTATTTCTTATTAATAACAAGCAACGATGCAATATTGCATGCTGCATGCACTAAGTCGACAATGATTAATGAGCCGTCATTATTGGACTGGATCATTCAAGTGCTAGTAGGTCTATAGACACTATTAGACAGCACAGCTGACTCTGCTGAGTACAGGAAACGCAAAACTGTAGGCCTAATGCCTATATTTTGCGTAAATAGTTACATGTACCTGTGAACAATGGCTCAAGCATGTTGTGCAGCAGGTCAACGCATAAGCGTTATGCTAAGAATGCTGTACCGGATAAATGTTTTGCTGGCATTTAAACTTCTATAATGAGAATCTGTTTGATTATTCTGATAAACTTTGGCTCACAGCATTTATACTTTCCTGAAATAATTATTTTTTTACCCTTTTGGAACATGCCTGTTTGACAATGTGCACTCTACTTAACTACTTTGGCTACCCTTCTTATGACTTCAAATGACATAAACCCAACTAGGCCTACATGTAACAATTATTTACTGCATAAATATTGGATCATTTTCTTAATAATAATCTTTTGGTTACTTGAAATGCTTATAATTGTGAAGGTCTTTCGCTATTTTGATAAACAGGCTAATTCCTTTGACTAGTTATTTCGTTCCGCACTTAGTAGTCGGTGAATTAGTTCATTCCAAAAAAGCAAGACCTGAAAACTCACTAATTCTCTTTTCTTTAGACTATAATTATTAAAGCTGCTCTTCGCCAGAACTGAAGACTCACTAAAATTAAATGCGTATCAGATTCACACTTCGGTGAATGATGATGATAATGATGGTGATGATGACAATGACGACGACGATGATGATGATGATTATGATGAATATAAAAAATTAGAAGTAATTTCTAGGTTGATTTCACTTATATCTAGATTCCAGACGATCGTCATCATTGCAAGAACAGAGCCTACACTATGCATCTAACATTCGGCTTAAAGACAAGGACGCAATCGGCCTGCGGCTACCCAACCAACAAGCCCCACCCGATTTCTTTGGTAAGACAGATCACTCAGATCACCATTTGTAGGCTGGACTGCAGAGACCGATTTCTGAGTTAAAACATTTATCGGATTTCTGAGTTGGTACAGAGGCAGGCGAAGATGAATGATGTGATTTTGGAAGAGGGGGATGATGATTCGGCTGCAGCAGCAGGACTTGTGATGAATCTATCGCAGTTCAATTCCACATCGCAAACCATTTCGGCGATGCTTCTCGAAAGACTCGGCAGGCGGCGCCAGGATCTATGGATCGTCGTTCCCATGACGACCATCTATCTGGTCGTCCTGGCAACGGGCGTCGTTGGCAACGTCTGCACGTGCATCGTCATCGCGCGCAACCGATACATGCACACGGCCACCAACTTCTACCTCGTCAATCTCGCCCTCTCCGACCTCCTGCTGCTCGTTCTCGGCCTTCCGTTGGAGACGTACACCTTCTGGTCGGCCTACCCGTGGATCTTCGGCGAGGCGTTCTGTGTGCTGCGGACGGTGGCCGCCGAGACGTCGACCTACGCCTCCATCCTCACGATCACGGCCTTCACCGTCGAACGCTACGTTGCCATCTGCCACCCGATGTGGATCCAGACGAAGTGCAGCCTGCAGAGAGCGGCACGGGTCATCGTCGTCATCTGGGTCGTCGCCGGAGTCTGCGCAGTCCCCATCGACATCCAATATGGCGTCGTCTACCTCAACGACGCAGACGGACTTCCGGTGGAGGAGTCGGCGACGTGCAACATCCGGGAGGACCGCTACATCCGGCATGCGTTCGAGGTGTCGACGTTCCTCTTCTTCCTGGCCCCGATGATCGTCATCAGCGCCCTCTACGGACGGATAGCGACGGCCATTCGACGATCATCGCAGACGAGGACGTACACGGATCTGTTTGGGTCGGGAGGAGGAGGAGGTCAGGTTCATCGATGGTCGGACCTTCGCATGCAGCATCAGACGATAGCGTGCAGAGCTGTCATTAAGATGCTTGGTAAGTAACTTAATTATAACAGAAGCTATCCGCTGCGAGGAAGAGTTATAATTATCATTACTTCTAAGTTACAGACTGGCTCAATCAATCAATCAATCAATCAATCAATCAATCGATTTTTTATTAGTCTGTAAGTATCAAGCACACTAAGATATAGATCTAAGGCAGGAAAAAGTTACATTAAGCATGTAACGATAACTCTCAAATCGTCGGCATTGAATGCTATTATTTTCTGAAGTGAATGACTTTTCCAAGCCAAGATGACACGAAGCAAACCAAACTCGCATAATGCATACATTCAAGGATTCTATATTCCATATCTCGATCGTGGAAATTAAATAAAGGCGAATCATCAATGCATGTGGAGCTAGACTTTAATATTAAATCGTAATGTTAAGTACCAAAAAAGTTGAATTCTCTGATGCAAATGACGTAATTGTAACGTCAATATTCATGCCAGAAACTTCATATTTGAATCAGTGTAAGATAATTATCTCAGGATAAAAACAGTTTTAAAATTTTGAAAATCGATTAAGATTTGCCTTTTTATTCACAGTATAAAAAGGGGTCTCAATTTATTGGGACACAGTGTATATAATTATAGGCCTATTAATTATAGTCCAATAGCATGTTATTTTACACCTGATGACTCAGTGATGAGGTAAAAAAAAGGATCATGTAGTTCGCGTATAAGCAGTGGCACCAGCAGCTGTCACGGTTTGCCGTCCACATGTAACTTATATTTTTCCTATTATACGAATAAATTCATCCGGGTGACTGCCCTTGCCAGAAGAGTAGTTCTTTGAAGTACTTGCAGTCGTCAGACCTTGGAAAGGGTTCTACATTTATAACTGGATAATGGAGATGTATACACATCGCGGTCTTTGATTCGGCAGCATGCAGTCTCTCTCTCTCTCTAGCACGCCGACACTTTTGCTCTGTCTCTGTCTGTCTGTCTGTCTGTCTGTCTGTCTGTCTGTCTGTATGTCTGTCTGTCTGTCTTCCCTCTCTGCATGCCTGACTCTATCTCTTTCTCTCCAACATCTGTCTGTCTGTCTGTCTGTCTGTCTGTCTGTCTGTCTGTCTGTCTGTCTGTCTGTCTCCTTCCTCTCTGAATGCCTTACTCCACCTCTTTCCCTCTCATTCTCTTTCTCTGTCTCTCTGCCTCTCTGCCTCTCCATATCTCTGTCTCTCTCTGTCTCTGTTTTCTCTCTGCATATCTGACTATATCCTTTTCTCTCTCATTCTCTCCCTGTCTCTCTCTATATCTCTGTCTTTGTTTCTGTCTGTCTGTCTGTCTCTTTCTTCTCTGTATTTTAACTCTTATACATGTATCTTTCTCTCTCATTCTCTTTCTCTGTCTCTCTGCCTCTCCATATCTCTGTTTCTGTCTGTTTCTCTTTCCTCTCTGCATGTCTGTTTCTATTTGTGTCTCTCTATATCTCTCTCATGCTCTCTCTCTCTGTCCCTCTGCCTCTCTATCTTTGTCTCTGTCTCGGTCTGTCTGTCTCTCTTTCTCTGTCTCGCTGTTTCTCTCTATCTTTGTCTCTGTCTCTGTCTGTCTGCCTCTCTTTCTCTTGCTATCTGTCAATATGAAAGAGACGACGTCAGATGGCGATCCGTCTTCACTCGAGAGAGATCGTCATCGCAGCTGCAGACACTGAAATTCGACTTCTCTCCACTGTTGTTGTCCAATCACAACCATCTACATCTACATGTAGGCTATAGTTAGGATGTCAAATCGAAAGAAAGATATCACTTGAGAAAGTAACTCTCTGCATTGTCTGCAGCTGTAGTGAATGACAATTGTTGTTCATTCGGAGAATCGGAGCCAGACCTCAATGACATCGACGCTGTATTATATAGGGCCTCTCTGCGTCATTCGAAACTTCATTCTAGACATCAGTTTAAAACGTCATCCTCTGCTTAATTCTAAATGACATTCTATAAAATTTAATGACCAACGTTCCATTCTGACGTCATTCTATATGGGGTATGGCTATCTTCTACACTATCTATCGGTAGTGCATCGGTTATGACTATGTTGTCAATAGACCATGTATATACCATTCTCTAGCACATGAATGCTTTTACAAAATAAGCTTATGTACAAGATTATTTGACATTACACGAAACTGTCTGCAGTGAATGTCAATTGCTGCAAAATGCTTGACGACGACCTGATTGCAAATATCCGCATCTGGGACGATTGGTCAAAGGACGATTAATCATATAGATCTATACAATACTATAGCTGTAGTACCCGGCCACGCGTTGCTGTGGCTGAAAAGACCGTCCCCTGCCCCCACCCTCCCTTCCTGTGTCCCTCCCTACCTCCATTCCCCTGCCTCCATCCCCTCTCCCTCCCCTCATATCATATTATCTTACTATAAAGCATCATTCTCTCTGCTTCATCTGTTTTTAGGCTACACGTCAATCTTCACGCGATTCAATATTTGCGCATCAGTCTCTATGTCGGTTCTTTCCTATATTTTTGGGCTACAGAACTCTTTTCATCTGCAAGTGTTTCTGACGCATCAACCGAAAAATCAACACATAGGCTACATGTATTCTGACAACATTATAACGCGTATACGAAGCAGACAAACGCATATCTTATAGATGACACAGTTAAAACTGCTTTGAATAATAATATCATGAATTCGCATCGATAATATTATGCGTCGATTTTAGACAAAATGACGCATGCGAAAGCCAATAATATTTAAAGATTAAACTATATTACACGTATTGTTTAATCAAAAAATTAGTTTAATATTATATTTAAAAAAATTTCCGACGGAGCATTTGATCTCACTTTGAAGTCCTATAGTTAAAACAACGCATCCAAATTATCCAATTTCCATACGTACCCTTGTCTTTCCTTCACTGAACCCATATAGGGTTCCTCATAACACACTTTGGGAAACACTGTTGTAGCCTATAAGCTAATACATGTGTTATCCACCCCCAAGCGTTCGCATACCCGTTTAGATATGACCTTGAAAACCGAGGACAGACACAGCAAGGTATTTAATTTACCTTGCACTTGATTAATTCCATACATGTTCCATATAATATGTATTTATATATGTTCCCTATAATATATCCATAGGCCTATTCCATATACATGTATATACATGTTCCATAATATGTGTAGAATCTAAAATTAGGCCAATAAAGGCGAATCTCCAATCGCAGATGATAATAAAACGACGATAGAAACAGAAACCTTCCTCGTGTCTTGCCTTGACAGCACAAATTGCCACTTTCGACAATAAATCCTAGTTTAGATTGCCTGCTTCTTTTTTCTGGTTTCGTCCGTCTTTCGAGGACGACAGCAAAACGAGCCGCAAGAAAATCTGGTCATCCGAAATCTAGCGAATTAGCCTATTGCTTTTTTCAGCGGCGCGAATTGGGTCGAAATGAGATGTAACGAGATGTAGGTTGATGATCGATTTCTGGGTTAAACTGGAAGATGGTGACTATTGGGGAGTGGAAATGGCCCACTGCTGAGGTCAGGTTCACTTCTGAATCAGTCCAGGGTGAGAATTTCCGAGGGTTTGTGGGGTTCGACCCATCTGGTTTTTTTATAAGACACGCCACGTTAAAGTCCTCAATGCAAATCCAAGTCCACATAAATTAACGTCTGACCCCCAGTTATTTCTCTACTATTATCAGTCAGAGAGGAAAGGACTGGGGCAGGGAGTGGCTCTCCTGACGGGGGGGGGGGGGGTTATCAGGAGGTCCAGAAAGATTAGCGCCATTACATAGACAGTGCGCATGCGTTTCCTGATGACGACTTTCCGTCTTAATCGGATGACTTCGCGTGACGTCGTGACTCGCGTCATGTCATGTATGTCAGACACGCAATATGAGTATTCGTCTCTGGCGACTGACAACTGGCTTCCGGTCTGGGGCAAGAGGTGGTCCGTCTGGAGGGGGGTGGGTGACCGGGAACAATGGCGTTCATGACTTCGAAGCAAAACGCCCATAAATCAGCAGAATCGGCTTCCGGAATATGGACGGCCTTTCCATTCTAATCATCCACCCACTCCTTCTCCTCTTTTTCCTCTTCCTCCTGCTGCTCAATTTGTAGTTCCTGTCTCTGCATCTGCTCCTAAGTTCTTCTCGTTTCCTCCAACTTCTGTTCTTAATTTGGTTCTTCTAGCTACTGTTATGGATTTGTCTTCTCCATTCATCAGAGTAACCACTGGTGCCACACATCAGTTGGTCTCACTCCCTTACTCCCTTCCTCTCTCTTCCTCTCTCTTCTCTCTCTCTCTCTCTCTCTCTCTCTCTCTCTCTCTCTCTCTCTCTCTCTCTCTCTCTCTCTCTCTCTCTCTCTCTCTCTCTCTCTCTCTCTCTCTCTCTCTCTTATTTATGCCTTCCTTTATTGCTTCGTTCCTTCTATATATTTGTCGCTTTCCTTCTGTATACCCACCAACCATGTGACAATCAATCTGCTATAAAACCACCTATGATTCTGCTTTCTGCATAATAATTATTTTCTTTCTTCCTTTGTCTCTTCATCCGATTCTTTCTTTCTTCAGCTTTTTGCACTCCTTTCACCTCGATTCCCATCATTTTCTTCCTTTCTTCATTCTACCTGCCTTTTTCCTATTTTTCTTTCCTTCCTTTCTTCGTTCATTTCGCCTGTTCTTCCTTTCTTCGTTCCTTCATTTTCTCTTTCTTTCTTCCTTCCTTCGGTCTTTTATTCAGTGATGTCCTCCTTTCTTTCTGTTTTTCTTCCATTCTTTCACCATTTTGTCCTGCATTCCTTCCTTCTTTTCTTTCTTTCTTCCATCATTCTTTTCATCATCCTTTCGTCCTTCGTCCCCTCCTTCTTTTCTTCTTTTTCCTTCTCCTTCCCCTTCCACCCTTCAATCCACCAAACCAACAAATGTCGGACATAATATAGAGATAATTACGCATCGACCCAAAGGTTCACAGAAAAATAATTTCCCTTCATAGTGCGCCAGTCTCTGATATATACACCGATGATCACACTGTGCAAATAAATACGTAAATCTTCACCTGCGCTATAACAAGTCTGATCCATTTAAAGCAATTCCTAATTGAGCGGCCATGGCATTGGAGACAGAAATCTGGACCAAGCGTTGATTGACTATAAATAAAAGATGTTTGTTCAGCATTTCTGGTTTTCTTACGATTATAAAAATTTGTCGCTGATCCACAAAGACCTGCACGCGATATGAAAACAAATTAGAGAATCTAGCCTACTTCCATTCTCACGGATGGAAGATAAATCAGGATAGGCTGAGTATGGGAAAGTAAGAATGTAAAGGTCAAATGAGGTAAAGTTGAACATGGTATGATAGTGTATTCATTACAATTTTTGTTCGGCTGGCAAGGGTTAGGGTCTAAGCCTCTAAGGGGACGGTCTAAGGTTAGGCAATATAGGTGAAAATAACCTTAGGCATGCAATACCCGATATAAGTTAAAATAAATTTATGCAAAGGAGGTTAGATGGTGTAATAATATTTACATAACTATGTATAAATTGATATTGTGTGCAAAATGAGTGTGTATGCGTTTGATATGCAACTGTGCATACACGTACGAGATACGGTGGCTTATTAGTTTGACGAATTGCGGAATTTGTCAAACTAATAATTATTGAGGAGAGAAGGAGAGGTCACAGATAGATCTGATGCAGCCAATTCAGTAATAAAAAATTATGTATATATCACAGCAGCACAGGCCTATTATGTACACATTGTACACGAACACACGCACAAACACACGCACACACATAAGAGCACACACAAGTTATTTACTAGGACATCTTTGTATGTTCCACTTAACCTCGCATTAACCCAAGGCACACACGTGTGACTAATGGTAACGGTTTCTCAATGTGTGAGACCACTTACGAGTGGATCTTCCTCAGGGGAATGACCGCATCCAAAACCGATCTCAAGTCACGTCTTCTTTGCCCCACGGGTCGACGGATGCTGCTGCTGCTGATGCTGCTGATGCTGCTGATGCTGATGCTGCTGATGCTGATGCTGCTGCTGATGCTGATGCTGCTGCTGATGCTGCTGCTGCTGCTGTTGTTGAAAGAGGCGACGAATGGGGCATTCGCGGATGAGTGATTTGCGATAGTAGTCGCTTGAAAGCGTTTGAGTGGAAGAGAATTCCGGTGAGAGTAAAGATAGAATGAAAAGTAGAAGGAAGGATGGAAGGAGGAAAGGAAGGAAGTAAGGATGGGTGGATAGACGGATGGACGGGTGGATGAATGGATGGATGGATGGATGGATGGATGGATGGATGGATGGATGGATGGATGGATGGATGGATGGATGGACGGATGGATAGACGGACGGACAGATGGATGAATACTGAATAGATAGAAGGGCGGACTGACGGACGGACGAACGAACGGTCGGACGGACGAACGAACGGATTTGTTTTAATGGGTGAATGGCCGCAGATGGATGAGTGATTACGTGGTAAACGGGAAAGCAGGAAGAAATAGCAGATAGCAAGTAAGAAGGGATGTTGGACCTATTGTTGGTATCCAAGGACCAGACCAGATGGCGCTAATTGCAGAGCTGTCGTTTTAGATTGATTATTAATGGCTAACAGGAAAAGATTTGGCGACAGCGAAATGAAAGAAATATACAATGTAATGACGCAAAGACCGGATAAGTAAGTAAGTAAACAAGTATCGACTTATTAACATATAATTAATATGTGAATATATTGTTGTTGTTGTTGTTGTTGTTGTTGTTATTATCATCATACGATCAGCCATCTCTCGTAATCGTAATAGTAGGATATATGCCTACTCAAAATTCATAAAGCGCGATTCAACTCAGAAGCGGAGCGCATGCAAGCAGGGCACACCACCCTACTATTCAAGAATTAGCGACAGCCGACCGATGCACTGTGCAGCGTGGAAACGGCGCTATAGAAGTCGTCTGATTGGAAAGAACAATGATGGTTAGAGGTGAAAGAACTCTGCAGCGTCTCACGAATAATGGGACATCGGTGCAACAGAGAAATCGCCTTCTGATCGCCTGAACTGGGCTATATACCACAAATGAGCCATTACTTTCGACGACGCATTGTCGTGTCGTCGTTCGTCCAAGCCATAAATCGACGGCGACCTGCAACTCCCTTTCTCCCTTCCGAGTTCTCTTCCTTTGAAGATCAAACGTTGAATGAATGGATGGGTCGATTGCAGGATATCCGCGTCTCACACACACTGTTGATACTTTTGATGCATCTGCACTTGCGAAAGCGGAAGTGCAATGGCCTCAGTGCCATGCAGCAGTGTCTGCAGTAGATCAGTAAACTCTGTCACTGTTTGCACTCTGACAGTGCCAGTCCCAAGCCTGGATAAAAGAGGAGGGTGACGCTAATGTTCTTTGCTATCACCCATCTACTTACATGTGGGTCTAGTCATACATGATTGTGCGTCTATATAATAATATATAATATATATATTCTACCTATATTACTATATATATATTGATATATTGCTGCACTCGTCTGATTCAAGAGCTGAACGTCATCTGCTGTGTAATTAGACTCTGACAACGAAATAAATGGAGAGACTGGTCGTCGGATGAAGGAGTATTGGATGAAGAGGATGAGGAGGATGTGGAGAAATGCAAAAGCAGGAGTGGAAAAGGAAGAACGAGGATGCATGGAGAAGACGGAATTATGAATTGAAGTGGTCGCATTTATAGTAAGAGATGAATTATAGGAAAAGTGTAGCAGAGAAGAAGAAGAAGGAATTAATGGAGAAGGAGAGTAAGCATTGGCAGTGAAGGACAAAGTGGTAGAAAATAATAAAAGTTACTGAAGGCGAAGGATGGAAAGGTATAGGCCTACAGGAAGGAGGAAAGGAGGAAAGGAGGGCGAGAACCAAGACGTTAAGGGAAACGATGAGATATTAGGAGACAGAGGTGTACATGTACTAGTAGGAGCAGGTAAAGTATAATAGAAAGAGGAAAGAGTGAAAGAAACTGTCGGTATATGATGAAAGTCATGAAGTTTTGGAGACGATCAAAGAAGAAGACGAGAATGAGGAGAACAGACAGAAAGACGAGAGAGAGAATGAAAGAGAGAGAGGGAGAGGGAGAGAGACAGAGACAGAAAAGAGAGAGCGCGCACAGTCTATATAGATCTATATAAATAACTGATATAGTAGGCCCTAGCTCTCTCTCTCCTCTTCTCATCCTCTCGTTCATCCCTCTAATCGTTGCGCCACTCCTTTATAATCTCTCCCGATTCACATTCCTGTATATGAGTCCCTGCATGCTTTATTGCCCATATAAAACGAATAATATTCGGCTATCCACAACACAACAGCCAGGGCCAAACGCCAACGCAGCAGCCAGCCAGCCAGTCAAACAGAGACACTGTCAGTCAGTCAGTCAGACAGTCAGCGAGTCAGTCAATGTGGCAAGCGGAGTAATAAACCGAGCATTCGGGCACATTTTTAATGACGCAACATGCAGTTGCAAATCACAAAATTGATGTCGAATGTTACTTAATTCTCTTGATTAGTTATCATTATTTTGTTACTGGCATTGTTCGCATAGACGACGAGTGTTTTTGTTTAGGTCAATGTCAACCGAGATGGTTAGAACTGAGTCACTGTCTGCTGGAACACCATCGTGACAGATTCCCTGCACCGCCATGCAGTGACTACTGTAAAATCAAGGACAACGAAATTTAGGACGGTTTTCTTGCCCATGACTGATTATATACCGAGGTCGAGTAGATGTGATTTCTTCCTACAGATGTGATCTCCACATTGATGATTTGTCATATTTAAACAGATAGCCTACTATCATCAAAGGACAGCATGTGCTGCTGATGTGTTTGTCTATTTGAAGAATGGACCGAGATTCCATTTTAGCGCTAACATCATTTCTAAGCAAAACGACTTATTGTATGCTGCATTGCTGCGTAAGTGCGTATCCCTTTATCTCTTTTCTCTCTCTTTCTGTCTGTCTGTCTATCTGTCTGTCTCTGTCTCTATCTGCCTCTGTCTCTGTCTTTCTCAGTGTCTGTCTCTCGGTTGTGGTCTCACTGCTTCAACCAAACCCACATTGCATAGACCTAATTATCTATCGGATGTCCATGCAATAATTATAGGCACAATTAATTATATGTCTAATAATTACTCACTTTTACGTGTCACCTTCTTTTTTATTATTTAACTTCATTAAATGCGTAATTATCGCCGTAATACAATCACGATAACAACAGCAATATTTAGAGCCTAATTTTGATTGCAAGTTTTTAATTAAGATGAAAATAATAATAATAGATCTAGGCTAATACTGTTTTACGAGTCAACTATTTTTGCGACATCGACGGAACCTATTGGACCAAAACGATGCAAACTATAATGGACAAGGCCAATGATGATGACAACGTTAAATGACGACGACGACGATGATTATGATAATGAAGACAAATGTACTACAGTAGTAAAGCATGGCAGGTCGTTTTCCACCCGTCTCCTTTCTCCCTGCTATTAGTTCTTCCCCATCTTCATCTTCATCGCGCTCCTTTTCTTCCTTGTACCGCCATTATGTCGACGGCTCAACTTTCCCTGCGGCTTTCATCCTGACAAACAAAAAGCGGTCAGAAGACAAAACATGGAGAACCGTCGGAGATTGATCGACCGAAAGAGTACATGTTTGGAAAGACTAGCGCAACATGAAGAGGAGCAAACCTTCCCCTCTG
>OX243811.1:24225521-24273021 GCA_945859605.1 Lumbricus rubellus
ATTGATTGCAGTTTGTGTAGGGTCTAGGCTATTGTTCAGTTTCTAATGTAGGCCTAACAATGCTGATATTATTCAGGTAAGTGGCAGCAAATTCGTTGAATGCTAATAAGTGAATTAGGCCTATTACAATTATAATGACATTATAGGCATATAGCCTAGGCCTATTAGGACTAGTTGCTAATTGCCACCTTATAATTAATCAGATTGGTGTCTTAACCCTTTAATGCCGAGATAGTAGTAAAAGGTATGAGAAATCCTATACCTTCCGGCATTAAAGGGTTAATTATGATCAATGGTGACTCATTGTTGAGTTGGTTTGCTGCCCGGGTTCAATTTGGTGTCTAGCTACGCCACTGTTTTCCATATATAGACTTAGCTTCTTTGCAGATCAAGCCATTTCCAAGCTGCACTCCCTGCAGAACCCTCCACCCTTTTGCAAGGTTACTTAGTCTGGCCAAACCGTCCCAAACGGATATGAACTTATTTACCCATCCATCTTACCGATCGACCTCCAGCCGTTTCGCCTGCCTTCCTCTCCATGTCTCACTCCGAACGCGTCTGAGAAGAAAGGCGAAACGGAAAAACAGGATTTAGAAGACCGTAGCGCCCCCACTGTCTTTCCTATCAGACGGCGACAGAAGCTCATCGATCAATCGCCAGGTGGCAGTAGATACGACCCTAGCGAAGACGACGCAAAAACTGTTCTGCTTCGTGATATTAAACAAAACTAGAAATGGAATTCGGATCGATCCATCATTCAGTCTATCATCATTGAGATTCAGTGACAGCCACTGTATTATAGGCCTAGGCCTACATCCTTAATTCTTTTACATTAATTTAAATATAAATATCATGCTTGTTTTTATGCTTGTTTGTATGCATAGGCTATTTGTTATGGCGCCGCTTCAAGCTTCTACTCAGAGGCGCTCCAGACTACAGCGCGGACACTGAATCAGAGTTTCACGCCAAAAGTCCCAAAACGCTGAGCAATTGCGAGTGAATGACTTGCCCTGGGTCCCTACGCGATACCCTCAAGGCGACGAACATACCCACTACACCACCGAGCCCCACGATAGCCTATATCATACATAGGCTAGGTCAAATGTAGGCCTAAGGGCCTATATTAAAATATAGATCATTATGTTTATTGAAATATTAATCTATTGATTCTGAACTTAGGCTTAGTCACTCAAACTCGACTTGCTAGCAGCAGATACGACGATCAGCTCACTGCTCACTTCTCACTTCTCACTGCTCCAGGCAAAATCTTTATCAAGCAAGTCATCAATTTTCTGTGTCCTGCATGCGGACCTCAGAGACCTGCTCTCATCGTCCATCAACAAGCCAACAAATATTCATCTCTTGACCCAACCGCACACATCACTGAGTTATCAGTGTCATCACTATAGGCCTAGGGCCTACTTCAATTCATCATCTAGTAGGCCTACTCGCAAATTACATGCGCATACTTCAATTCAACCAACGATCTGACAATGTCTACCGTCTCGGCATCTACAATGTCATCACTAGGCCTATAGCTATTATAATTTATGATATTATAATATATTCCGCACTGAAAATATAACGACGAGTCGACGGTCTCGACCTATTTACTTCTATCTCATCTGGTCACTCATTAGTCTTCGTTTTACGAACCAAATTGACCATCTGACCATCTTCCAACATTTATCAAAACTCAGTTTCCGGCCATCCTTCCACCGCCTCCATCCAAACTATGTTCATTCCGTCGCGGCAACCCAACTGACCTTGATGCATTTAAGTTCGACCTTGAAATTCTTCTTGTCTTCTTCTGCACCCAACATACCGTAGGGTATATAATACCCTAATGATTTCTTATACACAGGAACATGGTGCGCAATCACTCTGAGTATAATATAATTAGGCCTATGTGGCCTATACGTTTCGTCATGCAATACCTTGCTCTCATTTCGCCAGAAACGCTTATAAGTTTCACTTCCGCAAATGCATCACTGGTCCAGAATCATTCTGTCAACGTTAGGAAGCATCTAGTGCCATCTACCATATCCATGGATGCGAACATTCCTCCTGTCGACCACCGTTCTAATAACATTTATCATCCTTAGACTTATAAAATGTAGATGAAAATATCCCATCATGGCTTCTCAATTGCTCTTTGGGTTCTATAGGCCTATGCCTTCATATAATTTATAAGCGTGTTCGTACATTGATCCAATAATTCCGCAATTCGTCATGTCACCTTGCTCTCTCCTTCAACCTGCTCTACATGTCTAACCATCCTATATAGGCTATAATTTATTATTGTATATCCATCACCCAATCCAATAACATATATCATTCTCGGTCTTCCTCTTCCATCCATCATGATCGATGTAGCTGACTTGTAGGTCGTTAATAATAATTTATAACCAGAATAAACGCGACCTAAGCTTGCGCTTATAGGCCTAAGCATAATACTCCTAATGGATTCCACTTAGGCGGATGGGCCCTACAATCCTACATGAACATGTAGGCCTATAGCTTAGCTAACGAAGTTATCTAGCAAGAATATTCATTTCCAAATTATTATTGCTGTTGTTGTTGTTATTATTATCATGATCATGATCATAGTCGTAGGCCTAATCATCATCATCATCATCATCATCGTAACAAAGAAAGCCGATTTAAATAGGCCTAGGAGAACGGTGACTATGTAGGCCTACTAAGTAAGGAAATTATTAGGTCTATTATAGGCCTACAGATGATTAAATTTGCACGGCGAAACTGAAATGGGAATTTGTCACGAAGTCTTATCGACGTAGGCCTAATCGTAATTGGCTACAGCAGCTGGCTTCGAAAGCGCTACTCAAAGGTTAGACGTGGTGGTAGCAGCTGGTGCAAGAGCGCTGCGGCATGTCGGAGCTAGACGGGTTGTCCAGAGATGGTGAAACGAGAGTATGTTTAATCTAGGTATCTGAGGGTGGGGCAAGTTGGTCCCCCAGAAACGTGTATACCCCAAGCATGGGACTAGATAAAACACTGCATTGTAGGCTAAGTCACTGGCAGTCTAAGTTACTACTTAGATGCGGTTTTTAACCATGGCCATAGGAATATACCAGAGGTTCTCAACCTTTTCCTCTCGCGACGCACCTAAGCTTGCAACAAAATTTGGCGACACACCTTGCAATCGTCATAAATTATGTCAATATCTTCAAAATTAAAATAGGCCTTTGTTAAAGTTAAAATAGCTTTTCTATTGTAATTAAATTGCTAGAAAATTATAATGAATGAAAATGTTGACACTGAATGCTTTTTGATTTCTAATTATACTAATATTCTAAATTCCAGCGATATAAATCCACGATTCTACGTCGTTTTATGACTCTACGATAAATGCTTGGCCTAACAGTTAATGGGACTTTTGCTCCTGGATTTTCTTTGGATAGTAAGACGCTCGAGGATCGACAGGTTTTGTGAGCACAATTATTGTGGTAGGGCCTACATACAATTGTGTTGTAACTTATGAAGAGGTGAGATCCCTGGACACTTTGAGCTTGGGACCTTACCCATTATTAACAAGACTAACGAATACAGAGCGCTACGAATTCTCACAGCTTACGCCCACTAAACTTCTATGTGATTGATTGATTAATTGATTGATTCTAAAGTAAACAAGTCAGTGTAATGCAAAAACGACGGATGTATGCTGTGAGAATTCGCGACACATCAATTCTTCGCGACACACAAACAACACACCAATTTCATGCGACACACCGCTGGTCTATTCGCGAACCACTAGTGTTGAGAACCTCTGGCTTATATGTCTGGTTTGGCGGTTAAGTGAAACAGGTTGTAGGCCTACCCAAAGCCAATTAAAGTACTCAAACTGTGACTGGATAGTGCAAACTAACCGTGGCTGTCGAAAAGTATCGATAGCTTTTTGTACGCCTAGCCTACTACTGGCTGGCAATAAAATCGCCATAAACGGAAAACAGACTCAAGATTTGAGCCACAGAACTTGTCATTGACAGGCCAGCAAGAGAAATACTAGACACTCCTTTGATTCATAGGACTGAGTGGAAGCACACAATAGAAATGAATTCCATTTTGAACATACTTTATTATATCTTTGCTCAAAAGGCAAACATCAACAAGTCAAGATAATATTTATAACAGCAACAGACTAACATAACAGGTTCAGATGGCATAATAATTGTAATTAGGCCTATATTATATTCAATAAACAGTGGCAAGGCCATCTTGGGATCGGGGTTAGCAAGGCCACCTACCAAACAGTCAGAAGGTCAACAAGGCCACAGGAGTTAGGAAGCAACATGACAACAATAACAATAATAACAATACAACAATAACAATAATGACAACAATAATAATTATTGAACAACGATCCAACAACCAGACACTAAAACAACAAAACAACATGACAATATGACACAAGTTGACATCAATAACAATAAGACAATAACAATTGGACAATTAAATAACAATAGAACAGTATAACTGGATAACGTGGTCCAATAAGACGACACAAAAATAAACATCTTATCGTTACAACTTTATGCTTTGTGCATTACACAACCACAGAAGTTAACCATAACAATAGTGACTCCACAACGTATTGTCAATTTCAAACGACACACCTGATTATTATAGGTGTGAAGAAATTCACACATTTAATGCAGATATTTCGCTGAAGACAAGAATATGGCTTTCCCTCAACCACAAAAACAACACAGGAGACAGAGACCAAGGCTAAGAGCGCAAACAACGCACTCCAACATTCTTAAGCCTGGCCTCTCCCCAGCAGAGCAACAACTGTGAACCTACTGTACAATAATTATTCATAAATAACAAACATTATACGTAGTTATGCGATAGTCAAAAGGACGTTAAATAGATGCATTTCTGAACGTTAAGCAATCAACAACAACAACCTGAACATCTTCCAAGCAACGCACAATGTCCCCACCCTCACCCTCACCCCGGTCATGTGCGTCAAAGAAATTGGGTTACAACAGTCTGTTGGACCGTGGACGGGCAATTGATGAACCTTTCGTAAACTTCCCAGCTTCGTCAGACATTTTCATCCGTTTCCTGATTTCCAGATATTTAATGGCTTATTATAAGTTCTTCAGTTTCATCCTGATCTTTTGTGCTGCACAAATAAATAGGAAACCATTTTGTCTGTAGCATGCTGTGAGCAGAAGGGGAAAATCACTGACATGCAAGATCCTCAACTCAAACAGGGCCAGAAAGGCTCCATCCCTTCCCTCCAATAGCAACTGCACAACTAGATTGGGCATAATCAGCATCAGTGAAGTGATGAAGAAGTCGGGCATAAGCAGAATTGGTCAGCAATGTGATGAAGATTTGGGCATAAGCAGCATCAGCAATGTGATGAAGAGGTTGGGCATAAGCAGCATCAGCGATGTGATAAAGAAGTTGGGCATAAGCAGCATCAGCAATGTGATGAAAAGGTTGGGCATAAGCAGCATCGATCAGCGATGTGATGAAGACATGAGCATTTCGGCCAGAATGGACTTCGACGGGACGCGGCCGAGAAGGCACTGGCGCTGGAGGTAGTCTTCCACCTGTAGGCTGAGCACCTGGATCTCCGGCAGCTGCATGAGCAGTTGACCGAAGCGGTTGCAGTTGACCGAGCTGCAGTAGTCCATCAGCGCGTTGCTCACTTTCTCCTGACTCTTCTCAACAACCGACTGATCACACAAACCGCCAACATCTGTCACAGAAAAAACAACGAAATATCCGTTAGCTAAACAAAAATCTACTCAGCCATGTAAGTAAAAGAGCAGTTGTTATAGCGCCCCTTCAAGATTTCTATTCACTACCAACTACAGCATGGATGCTGAATCGGAGTGTGACACTGAAGCGCATGAGCAATTGTGAGTGAAGGACTTGCCCAGGGTCCCTATGTGGCAGCTTGGTGTGGATTCGAACCCGTAACCTTCTGGATCCAAGGCACCAAACATACCCCTATGCCGCCGTGCCCATACACAGAAGCTATGGTAGAAAATTTCTTAGGCAACCTCATTCAACTGCCAAAGAGAGGTTTCACTAAAGAGGTGCTGTACCAGGTGTACCTATATAAATATTCTGATTATACATGTACATGGACAACTGGACATACATCTGATATCAGTCCAGTTCAGTCAACCCTAAGAGGCCGGACTGTAAAATATTATTATTAATAACTTCCTTTTCGTAACCATTTAATTAATGTGTTCATATGATCAATACAAACTCTTCTCCTGAGCACTAATCTTCTCAACACAAGTGAACAGTTTTTGTAAACAGTTTATAAAAAACCTTTGCTAGGGGACGCAAGTCGAGCACAAACCTCGAAACGTATCGACAACCACGCAGGGATTTGAAACCCCCCAGCCTCCAAGTTGCCAGCCCAGCACATAAACGACTCAGGGACACTCCAGGCCGGTTGGAAGATATGTCTGCTGATTTCAATTACTTTACAGTAGTAAATCGTGGGAGCAGAACTCAAGAGCAACGAGCACGACTCGCTTTAACCAATTCTCCCATTCACCTTCACAGCAGAATTGACGAAGGTATGAGCAGAGAGCGTACCTGGATTGAGGAGAACAAGGAACTTGAGACAGGTAAGTTCGTCAAGATGCAGATCGAGACTTTTCATCTTCGCGATCAGATCGAGTAATTTCTCCGTCAGATCAGAAAATCCGACCAACTCGAGCAGATCGACGGGAACCATATGCCCCGACATCTGTGACGAAACAGGAAAGCCAATCGCATTAAAAGACACTGCACTGAATGTTCACACACACACGCACTTACGTACACGCACGTGCGCGCACGCACGTGCACTCTAGCATGCACACACAAATGCACCTGTAGCAACTTCATTTTTCTTCACTTGGTCACCTGGTGCCGTCAGCTCTTGGAGCTCTGGCGACAGTCACGATGTCATAGTCACACTCTCCAGTGTTTTCTCTCTCTTGTCGCCTCTCGTAGCGCCTCCAAGCTCATACCAGACTTTTCATTTTTCTTAGATTCGATTAATTGATTGATTGATAGCTGCTAACATGAAAATGCTTCCAACTGACACCAAGCATGGAATAACATGAAGCTGATATTGAACTCGATTAATTATTTAACACATAGGAAAGCTAATCAAGTAACATTTTAGATCACAGCCAACAATTTACACAAATCGACATCACATTTTTTTTCACAACAAAACACCTAGATAACTAATGCAAGTGGAACAAAACATTGATTGCAGTCTGAACCAAGAGCTCCAACGCAACATTCCAGAGCCTTAACCACTAGACCTTTATCAACAGCACAATGGATTATAATTACGTACCATGAGCAAATGATCGGATCGATCGTGACGCGTCTGAAGGTAGAGAAGATCGATGACGAGAATCTCGCTCCAACAGTTTTCGATCAACTTTATCTGATCCTCAACCTACAACAACCGATCACAGACATGAGCGCCTTCGTGAGATTCTTGTTAGGGTGCTATATAAATGTTCATATACATACATACATACATACACACATAAAGATAAACATAAACCATGACAGCATTTGTGCAGGACTCGTAAAAGGCGCAAATAAATACTTACGCCCACGTCATACGTCATAATAAAAACCGTGTAATTAAAATGAATCTTGTGTGGCGTGGTGGTGTCGCAGCGAAAAACCGTTGTCGAGCCAAGAAAGTTAACGAGGTCAACAGTTGTACTGTTGTTTAATAAGTCTGGTAATCTGGTCACATGTGATCACTAGCCAAAACTTCCTCCTATCTTTCTCATTGGCTGGTCAGAACTTTGGATTTCACCTGCCAGCTCCTAGTGTCGATATCACTACGAGATCTAAACATACAACTCATTTGCTCCACGTTGCTCGTATGGTGAGTTGCAAGATGATGATGAAACAAAAGAGTCGTATGCATGTGTTTAGATCCTCATTTACATTTATTGACAGAATGCAGAGAGAGCTGGCAGGTGAGGTCCAAAGCATCTAACCGGCCACACTGAGACCAGCCACCTGTTGTTGTGCACAATTGTCTGGAAGACAGACACAACAAGAGTTCGTGTCCATTGATCGAGTGCAGCATTTGTTTAATAAATGATGGGTGAGCAAAGATTAGCGGCAAGTCAACAGATCTGTCACGGCTTCAAAGGGATATAATAATGTGACTACCCACGTCCAACTTTGTGGGGCGCGGTGGTGTAGTGTTGGCGTCGTAGCCTTGGAGCCAGCAGGGCTTCAAAGGGATAATGATGCGACTAGCCACGTAGAACTCAAATTGTAATCATAGGTTTGATGACCTCAACGTAAAGAACAACTTGTCATTTTTCGTTAGAAAAACGGTTGCCAGAAGAAACATGGACTTTTAATATCGGACAAGAGCTTGATAAGATGATGCTATATCAGCGGATAGATAACGTGCACATAAATTATTCTGAACTGAGCCAAACGCAATTAAAGTTTACCCTGGTACGTAAACTGATAACAACTATCAGGCTACTTGAAAAGATCTGCATCACAGTTAATAAATACATCTACACATGTGCAAATATAGAAACATACATACCAATATGCATTCCTATACATCGCATGAAAGCACAAATACATTATAAACAACATTCAAACATGTAGACATACAATATTTCACAAAACTGTCAAATTTTTAATAGAAAGTCCAGTAATGAAATTATTATGGCTAAAATCATTTTAATCACACATAATAAATGCGAATACACACACACACACAGATGTTTGCAGACTTATCCACACATACACCCACATGCACCCACACACATGCATATACCCACAAAAGACGAAACTATATGATGAATAGTGAATACGTGTATAAAATTTAATAAAAACAGTTCTTCTATGGTTTTGATGCCATGACAATATACCATCACATTGACAAATGACATTTGCAATTATTTACATCCGTGCTATCCAACATTTGATGAAATAAAAACAAAGGCATACTTGCATAGCTATTCGTTCGCAACATAGATCTTTCATTTCACAACGTGAATGCACAATCATTCAATGCAACAATCAAATGTCTAAATTTTCAAAGTTCAGCAAATAATTTAAAAGAATGAAAATTGTTCTATCTACATGTACATAAATGAAACCTGACCATGACATATTTAACATGTTGACCGCCTACACGCCATGTAGGAAGTTTGAGAATAAATAATAATCATCATCACCTTGAGTTGTTTGAAGAGCGATGCCGATCTGACCCATTCAACCATCAGAAACAACGCCTGGTCGCACAGTCGACAGAACAGCTGGACAAGGAGTGGACGCAGTTCCTCGGCCGCTTGGCTACCCGCGGCCAAAACTGGCGTATCGTAGCGACCGATGAAAGCGTCCTTGAAATCGCGAAGGATGACTTCGCTCACCGCTCGGAACTTCGTGCGGATGACTTCGTAGTCTGCAGCGGTACCCATCAGCTCAGCAATTGGGATCCTGACCGATGGCGGCAGTGGTGTCACTGACCCGAAACGGGTCAGGTCCGAGCAAACAGCGCCGCTGCTGCCGCCCTCGCAGTATTTCACGTCATCAGTGTCTACTTTTGGAATGGTAAGACCATCATTGGAATTGTCCTCCAGGTTGGAATGTGCCAATGAATCGATGCTTGGAGGACCACGCTGCTGTGAGCCGACGACATGCTCTGCGAATGTCTCCATATTCGGAAAGGAATGCGAGCGATTTCGATATGCTGCTTCCAGTGACTGAGGATGAGGAACGGCTTTCTGTAACGACGCTGGATAGTCGTGCCCGACCGTCACGGTTCGCCGGTGCGGAACTGGATGCAGCGGTTCCAGATCTGGCATCGGCTTCTGCGACGACACGCTCTGCCGCCGTTGAACGCCGAAGCCATTGGATGATAACTGTCGCAAGTCTTTCGGTGGCATTCGATCGAACTCTATCCGACTGAAACTGTCGTATCGTTGTCTCGCAACGTGCTGCATCTCCGACTGCACCATTCTGCTCGGCGCCTGGTCGCTGATGAATGGACCGGGAGGCCAGGTCTGCTGTTGTTGTGAAGCAATCAACCGTGACGCTGATGGGGGTTCCACGTCCATCTTCTGCTCTGGAGAACAGAACTGCCGAACTATATCGGAACTGTACGGACTCTGTAGAAAAGCCGTTCCGATCTGCATGAGGACCTGCTGGCGATACCTCTCCGCCTGCAGCTTGAGGGCGCGATGATACTTGTACATCGGACCGAACTTGTTTCGGCCACCACGGACTCGATTCTCACGGACAGCTGAAGTGAAACAAAGCGAGAATAAATTCTCCGCTGTTCGAAACAATGCATGAAGAACATTGAAGACAGGAGACACTAAATTAATTCAGTCATGGCAGACCTAATTGTTTCTGTTAAAACACTAAACTATCTAGTGAACGCAAATAATAATCTGTTACTTCTAAGCATCGTAGTGTGAACAAAAGAAAATTAAATGTATTTGGAAAAAGAAAGAACAAAAAAATTGACATGGCTCACATTTAGGAGTTACAGGAAGTTCTCAGTAGATTGGAGCCATCACAAATTGTTAACTGAAATGCTACCAATGCTTCCTAAATAAATTTAAAAAATTCTGTAACTCGATATCACAGATCTGCACATTCACTCAGGTTCACAAAGTCTAATACCTTACATGATCAGTAAACATAAAAATAAATACTGAAATAAAGGAAAATAACCGTATAATTAAAGTCCATTGGAGGCTAAGTATATAGAAATTTTACAGATGTATTGACAACAGAGCAACATAATGATCCAACCTTCAATTTTCATGCCGACATCAAGGCACTTTCGGAAGCGACAGTAGGGACAGTTCTTGCGCTGGGCCTTGTTGATGATGCAGCTACTCGAGTCGGCACACGTGTAGACCTTCTTATTCTGAACTGTGCGCTTGAAGAACCCTGTAGAAACAAGTTACAATACTACCGTGTCAAGACCAGAAACCAGTAAAACCTCGGATGCCGTTAGCATTTCATAGTAGAAACCGAACCACTGGAAGAATTAATTAATTAATTAATTTTTCCATTTCTATAGCACTCCTTCAAGCTCAGACAATTTTTCACATGCATATAATATATATGATCACATAGGAATTTCACAAAATAGTAGTATATTAGACTATGGAAATTATATCAGATGACAAGAAAGAGGATTAATTTAGTTAGTGAACTCACTAGATTTGTAAAAATGGGACTTGACCAATGTTTCGAGCACATGACAGACTCTAAGAGTGCCAAAAGTAATAATTATAATGTAATGAACAACAACGTAATGTAAAGCAAAGAAACTGCTCGTCCAGCCCAAGCAGCAATGGGAAAAGACAGGAAATGTAATGTAAGAATCCCATGTACATTCTCCCACATAGCCTACCTTTACAGCTTTCGCACGTCTGCAGACCGTAGTGGTAGCCGGAGACGTGGTCTCCGCAGACTGGACAGTGATCCTCCATTCCAATTCCAAGGAAGACATTCAGATCTTCCTTGCCACACATTCCGACTGGCACTGAAAAACACACACACACAATACAATACAATACAATTTGAACACAATACAACACAATACAATACAATTTGAACATTGGACTGAGAAACACACAACGTATAATCCAAGCTAATCACTTTGCTCACCGATTAATTAATTATATATTGTGTCATTCGACTTTCACGACACAAGAGGGTTGAAGAGGTGAGAGGCGACTCCTTCAAAAACTGAGAGAAGCAAAGCAGAATGTAACAAGTGCTGTACTGCATTGCACTGGTTCATTTATGCTAATAACTACATGTACATATGTTTGCATCATGTAAATATGCATGTATGACATTGTATGTATGTATGTATGTATGTATGTATGTATGTATGTATGTATGTATGTATGTATGTAAATATGCATGCACTGCATGTGTGTATGGATTGTATGCATGTATGATGCCACAAGATTTATTGACACAGGGTAGTTTAATGAAAACGACAGCACTAGCGCAGTAACCAACGACAATGTTCAAGAATAAGTTGTCAATGCACGCTGGATTAATGAAAGATACCAGATTTTTATTAACGTTTAATTGCATACATCCATGCATGCATAATTGTATTCATAGTACGAATGCTATGCACACAAGCATGTGCGCCTATATGTTTTTATGTGCACTTGTTGCCGCTTGAAACTCTCTCCTACACAGAATCAGAGTTTCCGCCAAAGCGCTGAGCAATTGCGAGTGAAGGCCTTACCCAAGGTCCCTATGCGGCGACTTGAGGTGGATTCGAACCTGCAACCCTTCGGCTGCAAGGCGACGAACATACCCACTACACCACCACGCCCCACATGTATGCCCATATGGATATTGCATTCAAGCTTTCATGAATATGTGCATAAACAGACCGTTTTAACGACTCATGAAAAGCAGGGAATGTAAGGCACAAACAACAACGTTGAAATAAGAAATCTATAACCATATTGAGAACAGACAACGACATTCCAAAGTCGTAAATATCAGCCGAAATGTCCGATGCTTCTGTCGCCGTAAAAAATTCTCATAAATAAGTAACAAAGTAAAAGCCACTTGAGAAGCATTGTTGAAAAATTAACAAATTCTATAGTCAATAGATTCTCGTAAATTACCACTTTCTGACATAATAAATCTGCAGAAATCAGTCTTCATAAATTAATATGTGATGACAACAAATTAGCATACATAAGTGAAATGCGCAAACACTTCCTATCATCCAACAGCACATGCACGCATTTGCACATGAGTGTTTATTTGTATCACTTTCCTTTAATAAACGATTTGCATATAAGCACACATTCAACGACATGTCCAACGATGCACACATGTAAATGACTTGTCCTAAGTATATATATATATTTAAGTAACTAGACAAAATTTACTACATATTCAAATGACGGATATATTCGGTAGGAAAATGGTACCCTAAGCAAAACACTTACATAACTTGAACCAGATTCTTATAAGACTTAAATTAAGACGAGAAGAATAATGACCACAAACAACGCTGGGTTCAATGACCAAACGACTGCAATTGACTGATTGGCCACTCCGGCCAAGTTCTGAAGCCTTGTACTTCAAAAGTCAACAACAAACTGTAAAAACTGTCAGCATGTAGCAAACGCCAAATAAAAGTCAGCTTTAAGATTGTTCAGCAAAACAACTCATCAAATTGCCGAACTCGTAAGGCTGACGAACAAGCCACCACATCGAAAGCTAATGAGGTTATAAATAACGCTGATGCTATCAGATAAGTCGAAGCATGTGGCAAACAGAAGAGCGTTTTTTTCTATGGCTAAACAGAAGACGAATGTTAGCTGCACAGTGGGAAAACTAATGGCTATCACAGAAGTTGACGGCTATCGGACAGGCGATGGCTAATTAGCCTATTTCATGTCGCCATGGATGTCTAGGCTTCATTTTCTTTTAAACTGTTTCAGCATTACGCGTCGAAGCAAAAAATTAGCAAAACCAGGTCAATTTCACCAAGACGGTTGCTGCCCTCTTATCTCTCAGCCATACATGTATATATGCAACTGTTACGTAGGTAGAGCGCAACATAAGCTAATAAAAGTAGGGCCGCTAATAACGGCGCCTCTATTAATAATCCTTGTTGTTACGCAGGCGCCGCGCAGAGTCTTGGCCTATTTAGGGCGACTATAAACAAACGCGGGCAAGCACAAACACCCCTCACCCCTACCCCTCACTCCCTACCCCTCTCTCACCCTCCCCCCACACCGCGGAATGATTGCGTAGACGCGCGTGTGTGCACCCGTGCGTCCGTAGGTTCGTCGGAGCGAGCATAAACTGCACTGGTTGGCGCCACGTACGCAGCGGTCAGTGACACTGCGACGGTCGCACGTGCGCTTCGTCCATGCCAGTCCTTATCTCTGTCTGTCTGCGTCTGTCTGTCTGCGTCTGTCTGTCTGCTATATTATGGTCTATTGCGGGCAATGGCAACCACGGTAGTTGGTCGTCTTTTGTGTCGTCGTCGTCTCCTACATGTCGTCTATTATTTTATTTAGGCCCGTCACACAAGATCTAACCACTCTCTCTGTCTGTCTGTCTGTCTCTCACTCCTGCTCCTCTCTTCAGTCTACACTTTGTCCTCTTCATACCTATGCTCTTCATCCTTCTCGTCTTCCTACTCTCGCTCTTTTCTTCTCTGACCTTTCGCTCACTTTTTCTTCTGCTGTCTACTGGTCTGCACATTTCATATCCTCTCCTCTTTTACCACTTCATCCACATCCTCCTCTTTGTCCAGTCAAGCATCATTGTGTGTGTGTGTGTGTGTGTGCGCACGCGCGTGCATGTGTTTAGTGTATTTATGTATGTATGCATATATGTATGTAACTATGTATGTAAAAATGCTATGTATGACTTTGTATGTATGTATGTATGTATGTATGTATGTATGTATGTATGTATGTATGTATGAGTATTTGTTATAGTGCCCTTTCAAGATTTCTACTCAGAGGGGCTCCCGACTACAGCACAGCCGCTGAATCGGAGTTTCACGCTGAAGCGCAGGAGCAATTGCAATAGAAGGACTTGCTCAGGGTCCCTACACGGCGGCTTGAGGCGGATTCGAACCCACAAGTATGTGTGTATGTGTGCGTGTGTGTGATTGTAGTATCAACAAGTCGAAGTAATGAACCGCTGTAACTGCTGAAAATGGTTGCAACATAGCCCAAAATAGCTCTTCCCCACAAGACCTTACTGTCCTTTCGCTACTTTAACCCATGTGTATATATCTGGGCTCATTTTCTTTGTTTGACACTTTTGTACCTAGGAACTCACACAATGAGGGGACACAAAACCTGTTTGACTGATGTAGTAAGCCTGAAGCACTGGCATGCAATTTCAGCAGGTCGTGTGTCATGGTCATGTGTCATGGGGTCATGGTCATGGGGAGCTAGCTATTCAGCAGGTCGAAGAAATTATATGTGGACCTAAAGAAGTTACTAAAATTCCACATAATTCTATATCATCAGGCAGGTCAGGGATAAAGTAGGCAGTGGAACAAAAGCGGGGACACGGCAGCTGGGGCTGGGGGCGGGGGTGTGACCGTTTGGCTTTGAATGTGAATACTAGGCTACAGTGCGGGTTCGAGCCTGTATTGAAGCGGAAACTGTGTAAGGAATGTAAATGTCCAAAGTTCATAACGCAACGTAAAAAAGTCACGCATGACACGCCAGTTGATGCACAGGCGCTATATCAAATCAAGTTTGCTACGTATCCAGATTATCTTGTCCAATCCAGTGTCAGCTGAGAGGTGATATTATGGAGGTGCAGCCGAGGTGATATCAAGGATTCAAGGTGCAACAGCGGCTGTAGATGATGCTGGTGGTCGATTGGTAGCATAGAAGTAGTCAGATTACGAGAGAGCTTGAAGAGTTCAGTTTTCGGTCGCGCGTGGAAAGTATAGCTGAGAGCAACTGAGATGTGGTGAAACTAACAGGCGATATTATAGCTCTTCTGGGAGTCCATTGCAAAGAGTTGTAGCAGCATCTCTAGACTAAGGGGCAGTTGCAGAATTTCAGAGAGGAGACTGGGAGCCAAGATAAAAATAATACAGGATGATGAGCAAGTAGACTATTAAGCGGCTGGATGGTGAACAGCTGGCAGATCTACGTGCAGAGGGTTGAGAGATTTGAAGGGCGTTGTATGTCAGAGATGCAATTCTGTATTGGATGTGCAAGAGATACAAAATATTAATATAAAATGGATGCACTGCTTTCAGCCAGCGAATTAATTGACAAAACGTGCTACATATATAAGAGGTGGTGACCGTGGTGTTTGTATTTGTGATCGTGTGCATGGCGAAAGCGTTCCAGACGGTTTCCAAGTGCTTTATCTGAGAAAATAAGTCGATGCTGTAGAAAAGGGAATATTAGCAGTATAGTTGAGTGTGGAATCAACAACTGAGATGGCAGTGGCCGCCTTCTAATCAAATATTGGGCGATGTCGACGTTTACAGCTGGGTGATGTGGTCGGCAAAGGAGTTTTTTATATTGAAGATGATTCCACGATAAAAGACAGAAGAATAGAAACAAAACTGGAGCAGCAGTGCTGTTTGGCAGCTGGTTAAGAAATAAAGAATATACTTACTTTTTTACTTACTTAGCAGGATCTGCGCTGGAGATAGGGAGAAGCATATACAGATGATATGTTAACTGGCATGGTACCATTCAAACAGACGGCAGTGGGGAAGGGGAACTCACCCGACTGATTTTAATGGTGAAAAACGACTGGGTCCAGGTAATACAGTCATTAAATAGGTAGTAAGGGCTGGACACCACCAGCTTCTTTGGAGGCAAGCGTTGAACAACTTGAACACAAAGGATGACCTAGATTCTATTAACTCTCCTGATGAATCGCGGATGGACGAAGCCCAGACTCTTCTGTCTGTCTGTCTGTCAGTGTCTACTTGTTTGCTTGTATGCATTGTATGTGAAGCCTAAACCCCCATTCAGAAGTCTCAACCAACAAACCTCCCCATGCAACCACACAGCTATACCTGTAATAATTAACTAATTAATTACCGACCCACTCACTTAACTGGTTAATAAGAGAGTTAGGCTGTCTGGCTCCAGTGTCAATCATTCACCTGTTCAGGCTAATTACTACCTCTTGTTCTCTGGACAAGGCAAACACCAGACGAAAACCAGCGGCATGTATAATTTAACCCATTAAGAATCACTGATCAATTCAAAAGTATGGTATTAAATGAGCAATGTGTACAGTGTACACACTACACGTCACCATATAGAAGTGTATTAGGGTGCTACAGCGTTTGAGGCAATGCCACGTTTATCAGATGCCGTGATAAATGATGATATTATATTCGCATGGGCGGTCGTCGGTCGAGCGTGTGTGATGCAGTTGACATATTGCTCTATAAGAATTCTAACCGGGTGAAAATCAATATTTTATTGAAATCTGAATCACACGAAATTAGAAGAATGTGAAAAAAGATGCTCATAAAAGTCGTGAATAGACATGAATTAAGCACTGAACGAGATAAAAGCCTTTTCTTGTAAATTGAAGTATAGCCATTCATCTCGAAGAACAAATTAACGTATACATGCAGTCTCATACAATTTGACACTTTCAGTGTCATGTAGCCTATACATCAGAGGGGGTCTATACCTGCAGACAGTCGGACTACCGCTGTCTGTTTGTCTTCTTGAACATCTGCCTGTCTGACAGGGTCCTGCAGAATGCATTTGTTTGTCAGCTCTTCTTAATTCTTATATCAACTCATATAAACTGGGTCATGGATCTGCAGAAAGAAAAAAAATCAACGTCAACAACGTAGGCATTCATCAACGTAGGCATTCATCAACGTAGGCCAGCGGTGCGCAACCTGCGGCCGTACGGCCGCATGCGGCCGTGAGAGGAATTTTTGGCGGCCGTGAAAGCAAATCTAACTCTAACATACTGGCGGCCGTTTTTAGATAATTTCATAAATATTTTGATTCCATTGTTTTGAAAGTAAGGTGATGTGAAGCAATTAGTTGCATTTGTGTTCTTTATTAGCCTATAATTATAGGCTACTCTCACTTGTAGCACACACGTACGCGCACGCATAGGCCTACACGCACATAAACGGGTACGCGCACCCACCAATTGCCCGTCGCATGTGCATGCATCTTAGAGGTATCAGCTGCGTATACGTTTCCTCCAGATGTAGCTCAAAGAGCCCGTCAGAGTACTAATGACTCGTATTCAGCCCAGGACAGTCAATCATTGTGTACAATCGTGGACCAAGATTCCTCCCTCCACTAGTGAGTTGAAAGATCTTGATATTATTGTACGAGCAGGGCTGACCGTCAGCTGGCTGCTGCTGGCGGGGGAAGTGACCAATGAAACTTACACCACAGATCATTTTCAAGTATATTAGGTTACAAATGTACAAATGCATCATCTGTATAGAGCAGAATGGAAAACAGGTGGCGTAGAAAGCTGCATGGGGCTCAGACCTTGATCATGCGCTTGTCTGACTGCATGAATAGGTCACCCACTGACTGCGATTAGAAGAGAAGAAATACTAGATTTTCTGTATTCTATCTGTAAAGTGTAAACTTAGTGTAAATCACAGATTGTCAGCTGTTGAATATGATGTCTCTGAAGAGAAAGAGAACATTGGAATTAAGAGGCAATATTTGAATAGAAGAAAAGAAGCTTCAATGAGAAATGAGAAACCGATTTTTTCGTAGTGGAGACAGCTAATAAACTAAATTTTGAGGTGGGTACACGCCGGCCGAAAAAATTCGACTTTTTGGGGCAAAATGTCTTGACAACCTTTTTTTATTCATCACAATTTCTGACGACTTTTTATAGTCATCACTTACTTTTCTTATTTTTTGACGCGTGATGCGTTCAAAAGCACTTATTTCCGAGATTTTATAGGCCTACTATTTTCTCCTGAGCTCCTCTCACATATTTATTGAAGCCTTATATCACTCTGATCAGAACTGAAAATTTACAACAATTTTGCTTAGATGACAGCTTAAAATGCTGCCATTGCAATGTGGAAATTTTACAAATCAAACCTTCCCCTCTCGGCGTTACGCGCCTCGGCGATATTGTCCGCCAGACGCTCTTTTGCCCCTCTCCAGAAACCTCGATTCCCCCCCCCCCCAGATGAGGGGAACTAGATTAAACACTGGCGGCCGTGGTAAGAATGTAAGCCTTTGATGCGGCCGACACTAACGAAAAGGTTGCGCACCCCTGACGTAGGCATTCATCAACGCAGGCATTCATCAACGTAGGCATTCATCAACGTGGCATTTACACAGGAAAGACAGCAATCACAAGTCGTGACAAGTCTCGCCTTCAATCCATGCTCAAGGGAGCGGAGCTTAATTTTTGCCGAGGACCCTATACTATCACGGAACCAGTATAGTAGTTAACCAGTCTTCAGCTGCCATAGGCATCTCAACAGATCAATAAAACAAACAAGAGTCACCTATCAATCACCATCGATCCCACACATCGATAACTACCCAATAACACCACCTTCATGCGAAAGGACATGTACATGACCTGATAAATATTTACCAGATAATCCAGCATGCAAGCAGGTTTTGGATTGAACTACACACTTTTTAAATTTCCAAGCATCAAACCAAAGGAAGAGATATGCCCCGTTTCCATGTTTTAAAGTACTCCACACATTCCTAATATTTTCCGTGGGCTCAGAACCTGTCATGCACCGATAGATGAAGCAGAGCCGTGGCTGCTCACTGGTACTAGGGAAAATAATTTTGCAACAGATCCAAACAATGAACTTCTATTTCATCAGATTTGTACCTTGCTGTGCATCGTCAAATTATAAAACATCGCGTTTTACACTGAATTGCATTAAACTACATCACATGTCAGCAATTCAGTCAGACAGACAGATGTTTAAAACCAGTTAATTGTCTGTCTGGCTGGTTGTATGCTTGGCTGCATGGTTGCTTTTATGGTTGGTTAATTGTGTTGTCACATGGCTGGTTGGCTGCATGTCTGGTTGGTCGGTGGTACAACTGTATATCCAGTTAAAATACAGCAGCTCTTGACAATAGACCCTCAGAAGTTAGTGCTGAAGAGAGTTCTTCAACATTTGTAAACACAAACATAGAAGAAAGCGGCCAATATAAACCTCCGAGCACAAAAAGGAGAGAAAACTCTATAGAGAATGAAGCAAAAGTAGATTTGCATTCATTTGGTGGCATTGTTGGAAAATGCAGATCTATTCTTTCGAAGTCTTTGCAAATGTCCTTCATATGTTGCCGACCATTTGAGCTGCTTCTTCAATTTGATATCTTAAAACATTTCTTATATTTCTGATTTTTAAAAAATCGATTCATTCAGCAAATCAGCATAACTACTTCTGCAATAACAACATACTATACTTCGAGGCTGAGAAATTCAGGATGTTAAGACACGGTAAGCTAAACTACATGATATGATGACTAAGTATAGGTACTTCAATCTCGTTTAGGTACTTCAATCTCGTTTAGGTACTTCAATCTCGTTTTATAAGTACTTCAATCTCGTTTAGGTACTTCAATCTCGTTTAGGTACTTCAATCTCGTTTTATAGGTACTTCAATCTCGTGACAATACTCACTTTCCACTACAGCGTGTGTCCCAGTTAACAGACACATCTCGCAGGCAAACAAAAACAACTTAGTCAATAACCTTTATGCAAAAAGACGAGAAAACCAGAGAATGAAGAAAACAGACATGTGTGCGTATACCATAAAATCAACCTTCACAGCACCCCACTTCTGCATTTCGTTACACCTACTGAAATGAAAGCAAGGCCGCCATTCATTGTCGCCTTGATTTAATAGAAGAGAAAGTAAAAACATTTAAAATCTTTCTGAAGCTACAACATATAAACATGTTCCAGTTGAGTGGAAGCATTTATGTGTAAGGTTTTGCATAACCAAAGCAGCCATAGAAAAGCACTATACACTTGCAAATGAAGAATTATATGCATTCAAGACATAAACACATAATTTATATCCAAAAACATCCTCATAATTATTACAGGATACTTTCAGATGAAAACAGGAGCATGACAAGGACGTATCTGATCCCCATATTCACTTAACAAAGCATAAGAAATGTTAACTTGTTAAGTCATGTAACTCAGCCTTAGTGCACATACATTCACGCATAAATTACTAATAGATGTCAGCTTTTTAGCTATGCATACTCTTGTTATAGAGATTCAACAACAGGAAGAAATGACACAAGATTGGGCAAAATCGACAATTGTCCTTATATAAGAGACTGGCCTAGTTAGCTACACCAATAAGCGAGAGCGGCATACTTCTGTTGGTTACAATGAACTGCGGTTCAATCCTCGGGCAGGGAGATGACACTCACGAGATTTAGATATCTCGGGCTAGCACGTATGGAATGCGGTGGCGCAAGCTGCTGCGGAGCGACCTTGGGCAAGTTGCTTACCCATCATTGTCTGTGGGGAAAGACACCGGGAGACCACCTCACTCATCTCATCCTCGGGTGGCGCAAGCCATAGAACCTGCCTTCAGGCAGAGAATGATCATCATCATCATCATCAAAAAAAGAAAAAAGACATCAAGCATTCGAGAAAAGGTTTCCATCAACATGATAGAAAATAGAATGTAAGTATGCAACAATATGTTGAGAGAATTTTGAGAAGAACAAGATGCTTAGAGAAAACATAAACGCAAGCATTCAACAGCAGGTAGCATGACGGAATCTGGGAGATTGATGCAAAATTTGGAAGAAACCGTCATAGAATTATGTGGAACCATCTCTTTTTGGAACAACGTATACAAAATAATATTATGCGAAAAATTCCTGGATAGAAACTTTCTGGTGCGTGCACTCCACATTTTCTTGCGTGCACTTGTCTCATGACCTGCGTGCACTCACGCACGTGCACAGCTTGGAGGGAACATTGATGTCGTACCTAGTATTTAACCTACTTTTTTGATTCAGCAATGTCACTCAACCGTAACAACTTTGAGACAGGAATAAAATAAAATCGAAGACTGGTGAATAAGGTTGATTTGCCGACAGTATATTACAGCAAAACTGATGAATAGTTGACTAAAATCAATGCCTGTTACTCTGTTCTCTCTGTTCTGCCTGCATGCTTGCTTCTTGTCTTGATCATGTCTTTGCATGTGATTTTGTGCACACGTATATGTGTGTGTGTGTGCGTGTGTGTTTGTGTGTGTGTGTGTGTAAGTCTGCGTGAGCATTTGCACTTTAATATGTGCACGTATGTGTAATTGTGTATGCTCAGAAAAGCAATGGAACTAGAAATTCCCTCTTATGTTACTTACATGGAACGTAAACAAGAAAGTGCACCATCATATAAGTAAATATCTATTTATAACTATATATATATATATATACAGTATATACACATAACATATTCTATGTATATATCCCTTTAGGGTCTCCCTTGTAGTCAATGCATTTTTTTTCTACAGTTGTTGTCATTTTGTGTACTTAGGTTGCAATATAAAAAAGAATTGAATTGAACTGAATATATATGACATTGTTTGTTTGTATCAGTATCTATTATATGCACGGCATGTAGGAGTATAAAGCATATACACAAGCATCATCACATACCCATATGCATATATATATATATATATATATTATAAACATGTGCATATTTCTCACAACACACACCAGTGTGTGCTCACTCATACGCACCCACCCATACACTTAAAAATAGAAGCATATATATATATATACACACACACACACACACACACACCAAAGAGCATAGATACACACAGACGAACCTCTTAAAAACATGATTCATAACAATGAATATTCTAATAACAAATGCAAATCCAACCAACTAAAACAAAGTAGTTCGGTGCTAACAGAAAGTCCTGCCATCATAAACATCATAAGCCTGTTCAAGTGCACTGATACCTCTTTAAAATGTTGTCGCTCGTAGTCAAATTAGCAACAGGGCCACAGCAAACTGAGCAGTTTTTAATGATAAAGTGTCCGGCTCTTAAGCTGAATTAAATTCATGATCCATCACACCAGAATTTGTGTTACACTGATCATGCAGGCCGATTAGTTGCAAAGAAATTATTGAGGCTTGAGGTCATAATCATGACAGCCATCAAAGAATAAGAATATTGTCTAGTTCTAGAATACACTGTTTACAATCAACAGCCAGACACTACTGTGATAATATCGTTCTGCACAAATCAGACAAAACATTCAGGCAGCATGCATGCCGAAATGTCTGACAATTTATGTGACAAAAGCGCTTTCTGTTAGCACAAAGCAACTCTTAAAACAGCATACATGTACAAACAGTGGAGAAATACAGCAAACACGAAATTAATCACATTCTGCTGCATTTAAACTATGTCGAGCAACTCTTTCAGGCATTAATCTGCTTTGTCGTGTGTATTTGGTTGGCCAACTTAAGGGTGTAACATGGGCAATTGGGGCGTACATTCTGATTTATGCTCAAGTGTGCGTCATGCATCTTGCCCGTTATTGTCATTTTCTCTTTGTCAATCATCAATCTTCAATCGTAAATGGGTGGATCAATAAGCTTTCACCACACCAGTTGCATTGATTCGTACATGCCCCTTTTGAACTAAAGTCAGCCCCATGTATGTTGCAAGCATGCCAAATATGCAGACAGTCAGACAGGCGTTAAGACGTCACTGCAAAGTTTTTACTGCATAGTAACATACAGACAATCAAGGTCTGAATTTATATAACAGTTGAACGACTTCTGAAAGTATAGTGAAGGACAGCAACTGTATGCTGAAGCGTATCACATTGTCGTCCTACAAAGGTTTAAGCCCTACACGAAGAAATCACACTGTCAATCAAAGGCACATGTTCTTAGGTAAGTATTCATCCGACGTCAGACGAATACTTACAAAAGGCAGAAGTTGGTTAAAGAAAGAAAAAAAATCGAAAGCAAATAAATCATACCAATATCATTATCTATATCTATGACAACTTAACAGTCAACGTTACTATAGGCACGAGTATATCCATGCAAGTTCCAGTAAAGCAATTTTCAGATATGCTCAATTTTTTAAACGAACCACTCCCATATAATGAGGATGTAATGACTCATTCACTGCTGAGGAATTTACAACAACAACACGGTGTTAAGTAAACAACAATCACAGCTCATTATAAAAAAATGGGCATCATAATTAATCTTACCTGGTAGTTCTAGTCTCGGTGCAGGTAGCATTCGACCGTCTTGCTGCTTTCCAGGCGCAACGGGATAATCACTTCGTCCGCAGTAAGAAGCATCAGCAAGTTACCGACCGCAGACTACACATCGACGATGTTCAAACGGTGAACGACCATGGCGCAGGTTTATACCGGGTTCCCCGAATCCGTCGCCGTCGCCCGGCTGCCCAACGACCGATCGCCGCCGAGCCGCCACAGGCCGACATGGGCCGCCGCAGCCGACCAATCAGAGCCGTAAACATGTTATGACACGGGCGTGAGGGAGCGGCAGGAGGCGGGGAGAGGAGGCGAAGCTAGACGATCGATGACGAAGCAGGCCGTTATGCGTGCCAATGACCCTTCCAAACAACAATAAAAACATACCGTAGACGACGATGACGACGACGACTAGGAGGCATTGAACACAGCGGCCACCGATGATGATCATCGTCGTACAACCATCGGACCAAGGCCCGGCAATAGCAGGCCCGATCTACTACGGTCGAGTGCTACATAAAAAAACCTGCAGCCTACAGGGCAGAAGGACACTCACCCGATCAGGTTTTTCTTCGGCCTGGTCTGCGCCGCGGCTGCAGGAATCCCTCTGCCCGGCCCCGCCATTAGACCCGCACGACTGCACACAATCGACACACGCCCGTAACAATAGTCTACCAACACGCGCCCAATTACGCATGAAAAGAAGTCCAACCAATTATTTATTTATTATTTCTAATCCACGGTGAATTATATATCTAAACCGTCTAATGGCACAAATGAAAACCGCCACACAGTCTATATTATTTACATGGTTACAAAGAGTCATTTATTAATTTCCGCCAGACTGGCATTGTCTGTACACTAATGAATGAACAAATATAAATATGAAATTCAATGGCTGTGGCTTTGAAATGACAACAATAACTCTGAACCAATTTCAAGTCATGGCTTAAGCTATAGTTCAATGACTCTTTTAGACTTACTGCACAGGGAAAGGTTTCTAAGGGAAATTCTAACAATAAGGGGCCGTCCATAAAGTACGTCACGCTATTTTTGACCATTTTTAACCCCCCCCTCTGTCACAAACTGTCACAAGTCTCGGACCCCCCCCCCCCTAAAGTACGTGACACTTTCTCGGACCCCCCTAAAGTACGTCACACTTTCGATTTTTTTAAATTAACACCTTATTCAAATTTAATCTAAAACACACTTCACTATTAAACTGTAAAGTTTCCACTTAAAAGAACTATCACATTATTAAAATGACTTTAATAGTAGAATAGTTAATTGTCAACAGTTGTCACAGTTATTCATTGAAGCAGTAGCTCAATGTAGATTGAATTTGAAAACAAAAACGCAAAAATTAGACTAGACAATTATATAATACACGTATCATTAAAAAAATAAATGTGGGACGTCACAAACTGTCACACTTTCTTACACCCCCTCCCCCCTGGAGCGTGACGTACTTTATGGATGGCCCCATAGACAATAAAAAAATGTTCATTTTCATTTTAAGTTCTGACATTCCCAGTGGCGACGAAAGAGCTATGCAATATCAGCATGTTGCGTCAGGGTCATGGGAGTTATTCAGCAGGTAGAAGAAATAAAGTGTAAAGAAGATCTATATTACAATTCCAAATAACATGCCATGACCTATGGTAGTGCCACCACAGGAATTCCTTATTTCTACCGTAGTGCCACCACAGGAATTCCTTATTTCTACCACAACTCTGTTACCATGACAAAAATATGTATAGGCCTACTATTACATATACCAGGTACTCTGTTACAATTGCAGATACTGTGTTACAATGACACATACTGTTACAATTTTAGATCAGGGCTGTTTTTAAGGAATTTTTAGAACTGCACAACTCCTTCTTTTCCTTCCCTTCCTCCATGGTAAATTACTTCCAATCGGAGGACAAAGACCATTTTTTGCTAGTTTTAACTCTACAAAATTGCTCCTACAACTGCACAAATCCGTTTAGAACTGCACATTTTGTGTACAACTGCACGTTAAAAAAGCCCTGGTTTAGATACTCTGTTAGAATTAGGCCTACAGATACTGTGCTATACAATTACAAATACTCTGTTACAATTACAAATATTGATCATACTGAGTTACAATAATTACAAATGCCGTTACAATTACAGATACTGTGTTACTATTACAAATACTCTGCTATACAATCACAGATACTTTGAAACAATTACAAAAACTGTTAAAATTACTTAATTACAAATACTGCAGTTACTCATTGCAGATTACAACCTGACTAGATTATACAGCAAGTAATACTACAAGTTAATGTTTTGACAACTGGGCTGGGAAAATAGTTAAATGGTAACAAACTGGAATAAAAATACACATGCAGCTTGCAGGCCGCCATATATGGTTAATTTGACTCCTGTTAACTCGTTAACCACTGTTACTACTCTTATCATATAATCTTTCTGTGCACTTGTCTGTTTGAAGTAGTTTACTATTGTTATTATTAGTTAGTATGGTACTAGTAGTAGGAGAAGCAGTAGCAGCAACAGTAGTAGTTATTATTATTATTACAGTAACTGCCCATCTTCACCAACTGCAACCGATCTGATAAACGTGCGTCAAAGGAGAGATCTTTAAAAAACACTCAACCGCAGTTGCACATCAAATGCAACACATCCTCTTCCTCCTCCTCCTCCTCCTCCTCACCGAAGAAGAAGAATCCGAACAAATGTTGCCACCAGAAGTTTTCGTTGCCGAAAACTAAGGTTTACAGGAAATCGATGCGAGGCGAGTGACATACGCTGACGTCGAGCACTTCACCCGTCACAGGTTTATGCGCAGCAGTTTGTAAGGTGACAAAATCAATGACAGACCAAAGCGACTTTGACGACTGACTTGACAGTTTTAATTCGACCGAAGCCATTAATGGAGTTTGGGGCATAAACCATCGATGACAGACCGTGGCCTCGTCCTCACGACCATACTATTGTCATCTCATCCGCTTCGGTTGAACGGTAATAAATAAGTTAACGCTTCATTGGCCTCAGTCCTAGGTTCAACATCATATGGCAATTGATCTTTCGTATACGGTTGAGTACACCCTTCAAATTCAACGTCCACGTCGTCGCCGCCGCCGTCGGATTTGCTCAGTGATAAAGTGGATACAGCTGAGCAATGCTTACAAGCATAATTATTATACCCTGTTCCTAAGGAATAAGTTTGGTTCAAATTAACAGGGTATATATTCAGTGATTATTATTATTATTGGGTGAATACGCAAATATAACTATTTGATTTACTGATTTTTTGTCAAATGCACAAGATGACCACCAAATTCATTGGTTTTGGCTGAATTATAAAAAAATGAATATCAAATCAAAAGTCTAACTTATTGTTGAAAATGATAATCATATCCGGGCAAATGATCCAATAACAATCGGACTTCACTAGTTTTGCTGAATACTACAAATGACCATCAAGTTCACTGGTCACTGGTCTTGTTGAATGCTTAAAATGACCACCAAATTCATTATTTCTGAAGCTCAAAATTACCACCATTACTTCTGATGAAGGCCCCAAATGACCATCAAATTCACTAGAGTCATATAGTATCATTGAATGATGAAACTGACCCTCAAATTCATTGTTCCTGTTGAAGGTTCCAAATGACCAATTGACCATCCGAGTCACATGCTTTTATGAAGGCTACAAATGACCACCAAATTCACATGCTTGCAATGAACACCAAAATCATCAGTTTTGCTGAATGCTCAAAATGACCAACAATTTCACTAGTGTTTTTTACTGCAAGATTGAAAATGAAAATAATTCAAATGCACGGTTATTACTGAATGCCCAAACTGACCATGAAATTCACTAGTCTTGCAAATGCTCAAAAACGACCACAAAATTCACTAGACTTGCTCAAAAATGACCATAAAAGTCACCAATTTCGCCGAATTCTCCATCAAACTGAACATCAAATTCACTAATTGACCATCAAATTCAATGCTATTACAGAATATTCACAATGATCATCAAACAGACAAATAAATTGTCATTATTTAAATTCTAAAAGTATGACAAGTGAATTAAATGGTCTTCATTGAATACTCAAAAATTAACAAAGATTTAATGGTTTGTAATGAGTGCAAAGAAATCAGCAAATTCAGCTAAGATTGCATCAAATAACTAAGTGATCATTTGCAATTCGTAAGTGAATTTAAATCAAATATCACCTTTCCAACAGGATCAAACTATACAGATACAGATCAGCTGCACTGGTCCAGTGCCACAGGTCAAGAGCTGTCAATCATGTCATAGTTTAACAACCTGTACACATGCCCTGGAAGCCTGAACCCATGATAAGGCTGGGCCAGACAGGACCAGGTCAGGCAGGTCAAGGTCATACAGGCAAGGCAAGATAAGAAACTAGCAAACAGTTCAGGCTAAGGTAAGTTAAGGTAAAGCAAATATGGTCAGACAATGACAATATTAAAGCAGGGTTGTGTATGGAGAGGTATTGTAAGACCTGGTATGGTAAAGTAATTGCTCAGTTAACACAAACACAAGTAAACATCAACAGTATATAAATTATATATATATATATATTGTATTGTATATAAGCATTTATAATGTTCCTCTTACAGACTAGCTATTCAGAGGAACTCTCAGCATGACAGCCCCGAGGAAATAAAAAAGACTTTCAAACAGCGAAGGGCTGAAGATGACACCCCCAATAAGATCTTACTGCTGATAGTTGGAGGGAGGTCATTCCACAAAAAGGGCCTACAATGGCAAGGGCATGGTGCTGGGCCATGGCAGTCCTTGTCCTTGGAACCAAGAGATCAAGTCGATCAGCAGACCGGAGAGGGTGGGAAGAGACTGCAGAGGGGTTTGTGCATCAACTCACAAAGATATTTAGGAGCTTGTCCAGTGTGATTTTTTGAAAAGTAAGAGTGCTCAGTACCTTGAATTGGATACGAGAGGCAACAGGAAGCCAGTAAAGAACATCAGCCATGTAGGTAGAAATGTGGGAGTAGCGAGGTAGACGAGCAATGAGCCTGGCATTGGGGTCCTGGGATTGAAACAGCTTTCAGATCAAAGCATTGTAATCATCTCCAGCGAATTCACAGTGCACAGTTTACGTCAATTGCTCAACAACAAAGCAGCCTGACTCAATTCCCTCTCTAGCCAAATTATTCATTATTCATATATCCTTAGAGTTACACAACTTACAGCATTCATACTTACCAAGTAAAAAACCAGGACTTTTGCGCAATCGTATAAAATTCTTACACAATTTACAGCATTCATAGCACCAAGTAAAAAACCAGGACTTTTGCGCAATCGTATAAAATTCTATGTAAACATTCACAGTCCTCTGTAAATAGTCGGACATACAAAAGGGCACATAAAAACATGTATGCATACATGCATGCACGCACACACGTGCGCACGCAAGCACACACACAGCCATTCTCAACTCACGTAAGAACACAGTACTCAACTTGTTGACATGCAGCGTTTATCGCCAGTTGTAAACGGGCAGTAGGAAAACATGGGCATTTGGAAAACAAGTCCAAAAAGGCAAGGGACAGATTTTACGACCAGTTAATCAAACGTTGCAGGAAAACTGGTGCCGCCGAACATAAAATCGCAAAATTTAGCGAGCTAGCGGAATAATTTTTGGGGAAACTGGCCAAGCAGCTGCACTGGTGAACTATTTATTAACTGCAATGGGAAACCATAAAACTTTAGGCTTTGCAATGGAACTCAAAACAAACTTTTATTACTAATTTATTGTTATGAGCTTATTATCGCAATCTAGCTTTAAACAGCTCTGCCACAAACTTAAGTACATTGCTATTTGGTGCTATGTAGAGCTAGTCTTAAAGAGAAGAAAAATAATAGGTACCTTAAGCCAATGTCAGCCACTTCATCTCTTGGTGTCTGCATACGAGAGACGAGTGTTCAGTCCTTCCCTTCATGTCTCATCTCCCAAACATAGTGTACAGTCAGGGTACTTATTATAGCAGAGTTGGCTATCGATGGGGGTTGGGGGGGGGGGGGGGAGACATAAATCTCGAACCATCTTTGGGAATTTCAGCCAAAGATTGAAAAATGATAAAAGTGTATTTTAGCATAGTAAATTATTCGCTAATTGCAGCATTAATATTTTTAATCAATCAAACTTCTAGTTTGGCAAGAATTTGTTTCATAAATCCTGCTTCTCTTTAGGCAGCACTTATCTTTCATCAATACAACTTGTATATAATTCAATTCTTACTGTTCGTCAATCCAGCATTGATTTCAGCAAGATTGTTTTCAGAAATCCCACGGTAGAAGCTTACATCCGCTCGGTCGTCGATATACGCAAGTAAAGTCGTAAACAATATGGCCACAGCAGATTGGGACTGAATAGAATGCTCTGACTTCAACCCCATCATTTCTGCAAAAGAACGTAAGCGAGTCGGTGTCCATAAACGCAGCTAGTTCAAATACTTTATAAATATCTAATATAATTTAAATTATATAAGGTAAGGTCATATTTTAACGTATTAAACTATTTCCAGTTATCCGATATAGTATAATGATTTGTATTTATAGCATATTAAACTGTTCTAGTCAGTTGGAGTAGGCTTGAAAAGGGTCGGATAGGGTCCGATTTAGGGTTAGTGTCATTTATTAAAAATCGTCCGCTCAGCATGCCCTGAGACTGTACATCTTTGCATCTGCTGTTTCCATTAGAAGTGAAATAAATATTCTGTTCGAACACGTTTTCCATGGACCATACTCACTGACTTACTTACTTTCTGGGAAATAGTAAGCTGTAAGTCTGAGCAAAGTTTGGCTCAGAGCGCTCTCTCTATTACGCACCGGTCTGTGGAGGCCATATTTGTTTACTCACAGCATATCGGCGACTGAGCAGATGTAAACCTCTACCTAACAATCCCTGTTTAAGTAAAATTATTTTCAACAATCTTACTTCTATTTAGCAAGAATTCTTTCGTCAATCCAACTTGCATTCGACCAATGCTGAAAACCGTGCAATGGGCGAATAATTTATGACGCTAAAATATATGTCTACCAAAAAAACTTTTTCAAAAAGTCTCTCTGTTTCAACGTGCATCCTTTAGAGGAGAAGACTTGAACCCATACATTAAATGATGCATCTCTTTTCTTCTGGGAACTATGGCAGTTTAATGTGCACAACTGCCAGTTTATATTAGATAACACGATAAAAATGCAGAAAGTTATAATGTTTTATACATGCTGGGGAGTGCGACCTGGTGGCTGATCGGGTAACGCGCTTGCTCACGGAGCGGGCGGTTGCGGGTTCGACTCCGGGTAACGACCTTGGGCAAGTTGTTTACGCATACATGCCTCTGTCACCAAGCAATATGATTTGGTACCGGCGTAAGCTGGAAAGTAAATGGCAAGTACTGTGAAAACACTGGCCGTGTCCAGGACCTTGGTATTCGTCCATTGCTGGCCCACGGGCCTAGAAAAGGAGATAAGCGCCTCAACAACGGGCCATAGGTCCAGGGACGACTTTACTTTACATCTTGGGTACATTGGTAAAAATGTTCATTGCATATTTCAGCTTGACTAGCAAAGCAATTTCACTCTCAAACGACCATTGAACTTTGCTGAGCACTATGTATCATAGAAGTGCTACATAGGTCTAGATCTTTCTCAATTAAAAATTGCTTTTTTTAGCCGTGGTTGGACGGTATGACTCGGTTTATCCTGGCAATTGTGGTTGCTCACCTGCTGATACTTCACACCATAGGTGATTGTTGAAATTTTTTTTTCACTAAATGGAAATCGGATGGTGATTGTGACTGACGTCTCGGTAAATCGTAAGCAGTATGGCCGACGTAGATGCGTGCATAACAGAGCGGCCCGACATACGGCCCAATATTCCCGCGAAAATTAAAGCACGCTTCAATTTCATCAGAATTACTGCACTAACCCTAAAACTAACCCTCACCGACCCTCACGACGCCTAACCTGAGCCCTAACCGACCCTCACGCTTTGCATGTTGGGATGCATGTTGCGATATCGTCCATAGGCGGCACTCTAATTTTATTGCATTCGTTGGCGGCCATACTGTTTACGATTTACCGAGACTTCAGTAACAATAACCAAAAATAATTAGCACTGTGCCAAGCGATTAATTTAGAACGCTAAAGCAACCCGGAAAACTTCCCGCAAAATCCGAGTCATACCGGTTGGAATGGGAGCGCTCATGGGTAGTCTACCTTACTCGTGCGCTATATAACCTGAGCCCTAAACGACCCTCACGGCCTCACGACGCCTAAACTGAGTCCTAACCGACCCTCACGACGCCTAAAATCTATTAATAGCGGTCCCCGATTGACCTAGGTAAAGGTAGCAACACGAAAACCGTTCCATTCCGTAAACGCCATTCCGTTTCCGTGCTTTTCCGACATACATAGAAACTTTTACTAAATTGTAATTTCTGACCATTAAAATTAAATAAAAATAGTTGCACATCCTCTCAAAGTCCGTCTTTGTGTGACACCCTATGACTTTATCAACTTCAAAACTAAAACTCCAATGCTTATGTTACCTGTATGGCAAATAGCCCAAATATAGGCCATTGTCTTCATACACCACCCACTTCCACCTGTGTGTGTGTCTTAATAAATCTCTTTGTGTTTCTCTCTTTCTCCCTCTCTCTTTGTTTATCGCTGAAATGTATCAAATACAAGCCATTGTCTTTGTATCAATAGAATTAAGGCCTGCCCAACCCACTTTCACCTGTGTCTCTGTCTTAATTACTCTCTGTCTCTCTATATTTCTCTATGTCTTTCTGTCTATATCTCTATGTTTCTCTCTATCTATCACACTGTCTGTCTCTGTTTGTGTGTGTCTGTGTGTGTGTGTGTTTCTGTCTCTCTTAGCTTATGTCTATACCCTTCTAACCAATTCCTCTACTATATTTATTTATTTTAGTTCATATATATGCCAGAAACACGAGATCCGGAAAACAATTACAATGCTCAAATATTTTATTTCATATACATGCCAGAAACATGAGATCCGGAAAACAATTACAATGCTCACATGCATTGCAAATAGGCCTTAAATGGGTCAACTACAGGAGTAGTAAGCATAATTAACAAGCTGGCTGATTTTTAAACTGGCTGATTTTTAGGCTGGCTGATTTTTAAACAGACTGATTTATAAGCAGGCTGATTTTTAAACTGGCTGATTTTTAAGCTGGCTGATTTTAGATTGAAGCTAAAACAACTTGACTTTTTTTTAAGAAGCCTGATATTGAAGATAAATTAAGTTAAAATGGTGCTAAAGGCTAAGCTGGGGGTGTTTTCCATTGAAGAAACAATCAGCTAATAAACCAGTTAAAAGTCTTAGTCTTTTGTGTAAGCTAGAAACCAGTTAAAAATTAAGGTCGTAAGAATATTGCCGAAAAGTCTCTAGCTAAAATGTTTGTAGCGATGTGCGAATAAACGAATATCTCGAGAAAATCGGTATTGGCTACGAAAACTATGCAACTACCGGTTGAATTGTTATACGCAGCTCCCGTTCGCCCTCCGCCCGCAATTTGCATGTAATTCGCCCCATTTCTGTACAGGTAGGCGTTACCAGGAGCGGTACTACTGTTACAAAATTCTATGTACGTCGAAACGAAATAGTATCCGGCTTTACCGGGAGTGAAACGGGTCTTGCTCGTACTTATGACACCATCGGTTTTGAATCTTACACTATCGAAAGTAACTCTTGTGTGAGTTCTAGCGGTTACGGCTTGCCAAGTTAAAGAATGAATGCTAAGCGCGGGACCGATTGAGATAGAATCTACATACTGCTTCGTAGCTGCATCGCTGGCGCTGTTGGGTTCGTGTAGCCCTGTAATGTAAGCATCATGCATAAAGATGGTCGTATGCACATTTATTTGAGATGAAAGATTGTATTGCATCGACTTAACCATCTCTAACACGACTTCATTATTTATTCTAAAACGAAATCCATCAGTCGACTGTAATATAATTGGTAGGTTTAATCGCCCTTCTATTTTATTCGTTGTATTTCCTAAAAATATATTAAAATCTTTACTTCCATCCAAATCCTTACATCCCATCCCCCGCGAAAGATTCCTGCCGATGCTGCTTAAGAATAGGTCACCAGTCATGGTATCACCAGTTTTAGACACCTTCGATGTAACTTGTTCATCAACGTATTTCTTATTCGCCAAATGATTATCGTTGGATGGAGAATCGTTGTGATTCGTTATCAAATCAATGGCTTGACCTCGACTAAGAGCCTCATCCATTCCTGCTGTCGATGTGTTCGTTGTAGGTAGTCCTTTAATTTTGTGACCACCCATTTTTAAATTTCCAGTCACTGGATTTGTTCCATCCAATCGAAGAAAACTCTCATTTATTTGACTAAGAGTAACACCTCCAGCGATTACTCTTTGTGATGAACTAACATCGGTGTGACCAAATTTATCGACGGGCATATTATATATAATAATTTTTAATGTAGATTAGTCATCGTATACATATAATTGCATTACCTGAATCTTTCGTATACGATTATCTTCCCTTTGCCATGCTCTAGATATAACTCTGTAGTATTGATTCGCATCCGTAGTAGAAATATTTAAAACTGTATCTTCAGAAGTTCTTGAAGAATAAGATAAGAATGTAAACGCTACTCCATCATTGCTAGCGTATAAATCTAAATAAGATACATTTTCTCTTTTCAAAACAATTCTCCAAATTTTAACTGGCTCAGGACATTTAATTTGTAACCAAACAGTTTCATCTTCACCCGAAACCCAAGCTGCGTTAACATCGTCAGTGAGATTAGTGAAAGCATGGTAGGCTTTGTTTCCGGCAAAACAAGAACTGGCGCTAGCAACGAATCCTGTCACACTTTCATCAGCTTCCAAGGGAGGAATATATCCAACATGGCACTTTTTCAGAGATTTATCGACGTAATTCTTTGTAGCGGCATCTTGAGCTGAAAGAGGATCGCTTAAATCGTTGATATTATTACTATTCATTAGGATATTTCGATAAACGTGAATTTTTCGATCGTTAGGCGCTCTACCGATTCTCATTATATTTTCTACGCCTATTTTGCATAGAAATCCATCCGTCGATTGTAATGTAATAGGATTGTTTAGCGAACATTGTAGTTTATTTCGTATACTACCTAAGAAAAAAATGAATTCTTTATTTTCTCCTCTCAAGTCCTTACAACCCATTGAACGCAGACGATCGGAGCCAACGTTTAAGAACAAGTCGCCATTCATGGTATCGCCTGTCTTAGACACCTTCGAAGCATCAACGTATTTCTTATTCGTCAAATGATTATCGTTGGACGGAGAATCGTTGTGATTCGTTATCAAATCAATGGCTTGTCCCCTACTTAAAGCTTCATCCATTCCGGCAGTCGAAGTATTCGTTACTGGGAGACCTTTTATCACATGTCCATTCATTTTTAAATTTCCAGTCGGCAGATTTGCTCCATCACATCGAAGAAAATTAGCATTTATTTGACTAAGAGTTACACCTCCAGCGATTACTCTTCGTGATGTTCCTCCAAAATCGGTGTGACCGAATTTATCGACGGGCATTTTATATATAAAAAATCTTTTAATGCAAGCCATTTATAACTTCTTGGAAATTCATTCCATCACCCACCGTCTTCGTCACATACAGACACAAATGGCCACAAAATACTTCGTTATCGGGTTGTATTCGCTCGCTGTTATATAACACTGGACGTCGTAAATAATTTATCAGTTCCAGAGGAGGAGGAAGGCCGTAACTATCGAAATATATTTTCTCATTACCGCTCTTTAAGAAAGCGCACCAGTGAGTCCCCACCCCATTAGAACCATCTAGATTCAATATCCCACACTCATTATCCCTCGGCTTCATGGGCAACTCATCTCTTTGAAAAACTCCCCTAAAATTTTGAATCCCCATTTTCCCAGCAGATTCGATCAGCTGTATATTCGACAATGGAATGTTTGGTAGCACTACTCCACAAACATCGATTTGTTTGACGCTCATTTATTTAATATAAACATTAATTAAAAATTTTCAACGAGTAGTGACCATAAGATAACGTGCTTATACCATCATCCATTATTACCCTTTTATCGTCGTCTGCAGATAATGCAACTTTATTAATTTCTTCTGTAAAAATATCATGATGATAAGATCTAATAACATTCATCGTTCGTTGTTGTTCTTTTTTGGTAAATAAGCAGTCTCTATAATCTTCGTGAGTAATAGTTTTCTGGACAACATTCTTCTTAATACCTTTACACTTTTTATGCTCATCTCCAGCAGCCATCTTATAAGAATACAACTTTGCTCGCAACCCGATAAATTCTTTTATCTGTTTCCCACTAGTTTCATCCTTGAACATTCCAATAACTTTTTTATTTACTCCAATCTCAATACCAGACGGATGATCTTTCGGGTATTCACTCGTGTCGAATCGAGCCTTAATATCTTCTGCGATATCTGAGTAAAAGTCTTCAGTTTTAATTTCGTATGTCAAAGAATCTGTATCGGTAAATAATAATTTAGCTCTATTTCCGTATTTATCCTTGATGTAATTGTAATGAAAGTCGTACATCAACGTTTTACTCAAGTCTAATATACACATGCCAAGATAGATAGGTTTATTATAGTACAATTTAGTTCTTTTCATGTGAACGGCTATTAGATTTTCATCGAAAATAGTACAACTCTCGTAATTAGGTTTTGCGGCTAGTTTAATAGCCTCCTGCTCTTGGCACACTAACTTTACATCAACACGATTTTCAATGTTCTCACAAGTTTTTCCAAAGACACTGTTATTCATTAACTTGAAAAAGTCTTTCTCAAAGTCATTAGTAGCTTTCGTTCTAAGAGCTGTATTTAAATCGATATACTTTTTCAACCAATCACTTTCCTCGAATAGTATACCTCTATGCACTTTTGTTATTTTCAAACCTAAACTCTCGTACAGCTTCAGATTATCGTAGTGTATCACATACTTCTTCTTATCGTTTAAGTTTGGAATTAACTTTTTGATTTTGTCAATCTCAATGCTTTCGGGGGCTAACGGAAAGTCGTTATGCAGGTCGTGTAACTCTTTAGGGTATTCCAAATCAACTTCCAATATGCATGGAATACTTCTCCAATTTTTTAATTCATTTTCACTCATCCATTTGAACCCGTGAGTAGGTAAAGGTTTGATCATAGTCCATCCATATAGATTATTCGCATCCAGGTAGGTGATAAATGTAGAATTTTCGTTACTATTGAAATCGTTCATATATTTATTATTCGCTTTCCCGTAACGATTTGATATTGTGCTTACTCCTCCTCTCATCCCTTGCCTAAGCATCAGAATCATATCGTAATCACTCAATAACTCCAATTTCACGCCTGTCAATTTTAAAGCGGCATCCCAGGCTAAGCCAGGAGATGTAAAATACCATGCAGGGTCAAGCGTATAGTTCTTCATACACACATCTCTAAAGTTTTCGAAAACATCGGCAAGTAACAGAACATCCGAAACGTTGTATAAATCGTGATAATCTCTGAATGTTTTGCATCCAAATTCTTTCCATACCGTTTGTGCATGCTCGTAGTCTTCATCGCTAATATTCGAATCATTTAGCTTAGAATAGAAAGTGGATTTTGGCGGTAGTTCAGTTTCATTAAATCGAGTAAATGAATCGACGTAGTCATAAGGATATATGCCTTTTCTTAGCAAAAGATCGAGCTTTTTTCCTGTATGTCGTTTCCCAATATTTCTACACTGGTCTTTGCTTAGGTTCCTCGATAAAGCATCAAGACTAGAAGCCATAAATTTAAAACTGTCGATAAAGCGTAATTCGCGCTTGACGGTAATCTCTTTTCCCTCTTTATTTACAAACTTACCGACAACGACCTCTCTGCTAAAAGATATATACTTTTCCTCGTTGTTAGGTATGCAGTTAATTTTCTCTCCATTGTCACCTCTCAGTTTCTTAATGAACAGATGACTGTCGTACCCGGAAAGATTATGAAACACTATGGGAAAGAACTTTGGACATTTATAGTTTATATTACAACTGTTATGGGCAGCCCCTCTAAATTTACCGCTAAGATGACAGTGATCTCTCACTCGGTCTTCACCCAACGGTTTTTCACAGATATGGCATATAGTAGCTCCATCAAAACACTTCTTGTCCTCTTCTGTAAATATCATCTTCTTAGGGAATTTGAACTGATTATATATTCGTTTTATATTCTCTTCTAGTTTATCTACAAATATTTGACCAACATCATCATCTTCGCTTTCAGCCGTAAACGTCACAGGATCTTGAGAATATACACTATCGTCGAAACATTTTATGTAGTAACAAAAGGAGCTAGGAATATGCTTTTGATATTTATTAGTGTACGACAACTCTGGATTTGGTTGACAAGTGTCTATTGGCTTCACAAAAGACTCGAAATCTGCGTACACTATAAACGGTACCCTCATAGAATTGTTATAATTTTTAAAACTTAACATAGCTCCTGGTTCTGGCATTTCTATTTTTTGTGCGTTATGGTGTTTGCAGTACTCATTATGGTTGTTAAGCGCTTTGGTCGTTGAGAAACCAGTCGTACACCTTTTACAATAGTACCTCGAATTAGTCCCAGATGTCATCAATCTGTTAAAATTCTTGATCCAGCAATAATGTTTTTTTTCTCCATCAGATATAAGCAATAGATCAATACTACTTTCACACTTAGACAGATAAAGCGGGTATATTTCTTTTTCATAACCGAATACATTAACATTAATATTGTTATTTCTCTCGAATTTACCTATCACATTAGCATCAACAGCAACTGGAAACTCAATACCACTCCAGTTAAGTTTTTTCGATTGTTCTTTTAATACTTTCGTTATTATCTCCGAATTTTTCACAACCGGATTCAAAGCTCTAGTGATACACCATTTGAAACATTCTTCGTCGTCGTTTTTCATATTTATAATAGCCTTTTTATTAGCTAAGAAGCTGGGAAGTGGAATGTAAGAACTACCTCTCAAGGGTTTATATTCTACCGTATTGATATCTAATTTTACAACAGCTTTAAATCTCCAATTACTTCCTTGCATCTGAAAACTAGCCATGGACTCCATGATTTTATCCTTTTTTCTGCTGTATATTTCATTCAAGTCGGTTGCTTCTAAAATAACTCCTACCCTCGAAACGAATGGTATATCCTGTGAATTTACTTCTCCAGATTTCATATCTACTCGTTCCATAGTACATGTAAGAACTAGATTAACCTTTGTTTGGCGATTGTTTGACAACAGATTAACTACCTGCGGTCTGACGAAATCAAGAAACGACGACGCATCCATTTCATTAATTCCAGCCATTGTATATTTCTTGGTGAATCCATTAATAGACGACGCCGTTTCTCGAATTTTAGTTTTATCGAATATCCTGGAAACAGTTGACTTCAACGATTCGAGTTCTTCGTTAACGGCTTTATTGTCTTGTTCAGGCACGTAACTAAGTAACCAATCCGCAAATTCATTTATTTTTGTCCTAACCTTATTTTTGTATTTTCTCTTAGGCGCTACTGGCTTGTACTTACCAGGTGTGGGAGTAAGCGTAGGAACCTTAATGTCAGGAACCGATGAGTCGAGCAAGTGTTCAACATGGTTCATGTTTCTTAAACTACTTTTCTTTAAATACATTTTATTTTTACCACGCAAAAATATTAAAACATTAGCTGTGAGATCGAAGATCCACTTATCTGTGAGATCGAAGATCCACTTATCTGTGAGATCGAAGATCCACTTTAATTTCATATCATTCTATCGCTCATACACTTTAATTTCGTATCTATCTCTCCAGACATTTCCATTATGATAAGCTATTATGCCAGCACTCTGACCATACGCCTTAGCAGCTTTATACATTGATGGATACGAGGTAACAACGCCAGTCTCTCGATCTATAATATCTACTGTTCTCGGTTGTTTCCTGATACTACCCAACGTGTCATGCCGATATGACACAGACTTGTAGTCCGTCGGAAGAATATTCTTTTCAATCAGTACAGCTATCATTTGAGGTTTATTGAGATGCGAAGTGCCTGTAACATTGTTATGCTTGGCCAAAATTCTAAGCTCTGGTAGCTTCATAATATATAAGTATTCTTTAAATCAATTTTCCATACACTACACTCATTTTCTGCCCATCCGATTGGAACTGCAGCAACCTATCTGAAATTACGACTGCATACGCTTCTGTGTCGGCTGGCACTGCTGCATTGAAAAGAGCCTTAATTTGTATATCAACGACTGACGATTTCAAACGCTCGGATTGTTTGCTTACATCGAACACGAACAGCGGGTATAATTCTTTATAATCTACAGGTGTTATATTTCCTTGCGTGATCAACTTATCCATACCGTAAAACTTTTGACTAAAGGAGGACGCGTCTCTGTACGCTCTGGAGAATTGTTGATTAGGAAACGACAGGTTATGATCGACAGCTGGATATCTTTCTTGATTCATCATCACATATATGTTCTTAAGGTCGCAGTGATTAAATAGCGACGGATTACTTTCCTGATTACCACTACGGTCCGTCTGAAATCCTACGATGATATATCTAGGTTTCTCAGGTGATGTTTTTACGCTCAGACGCCAACTGAAACTTGTCGACTGAGGAACTGTTATCGTGTCGCATTGACGAGCTCTATACGCAACTGGCAACGTTAATTTCGATTCAATCGTCTTATACAACTGCATTCGTTCCATATCGGAAGGAATAACGTGCGGAATAAACCATGAAATTTTGTTTATCGCAACTTTTCCAGCCGCTGCAGCGTTATCTCGGAATATGGCATCATCGTCCGCTTTACGAACTAAAGTCAGCGTCTGTTTGAAGCCGTAAATAATCTTGTCGTAATCATCGCAAAACCCGAAAATATGCTTCAACGGAACAATAAAGCTGAACATTCCTTTAGTGTTTGGTTTGCGAATGAGAAAGCTTTGCCTAGTGGCAAATCCGGGGTTGTCCGCAATAACAGCAGTCGCTCCAGTGTCTTTATACCACAGCTGATTTAAGCCTTGAGTCAGCTGAAAATCGTTTGGATACGTAAGTAAACCGAGCATCGTTGTAGCTTGACCCGGATGAAATAGCGTTTCGATTTCTTGATTAGATAACTGATAGGATATTTGACTGAATAGATACATAAGCCCATTATTCGTAAGAGCGACTAAATCGGCATTAACGTATGCGGTGTCATCGGCTTTAATTAGTCTTCCTTCGAATTGCAGATACGATTCTGCTGGGTGACTGTATAAGTCTTGTAATTCAATATTTATTCTTATTTCACCAGAACTGTTAAGGTTAGTTCTCGCTACAGGTTCGTACTCATGCCATTCGTATCGTTCGATACCTTCATCGATCAATGGTTGCTCTGTGAATCTTAGAATATCGGATTGCATTTTATTATACATATATTTTTAAATAAGAAAATAAATTTTTAGGCCTAAATAAGAAAATAAACTTAAGCAAAATAAATTTAAACTGCCATTTTCAAACCACCTCCGTTTAAGCGTTTTACTAGATCTTGAATTCTAATAGCTCCACCTGTCATTTGCGGATTCGATCCTAGTAATCTAGCTAGAATGACTTTAGTTTCCTGAGTTATCGGCTGTTGAACGGTGGTTGGTGGGAGTATCTTATTGAGTAATCGTTTTCCAACGTCGATCGCCTTATCCTTAGCAACACCCCCAATCTCTTTGACAGCTGTGCTCGCAATTTGTTTGGCTGCATTCGATGTCAGTAGTGTCTTGAGAAATCCTGCAATGGAATCGAATATTCCTGCTCCACCGACAACGTGTACTTTTTTATAACTTCTTCTCGCAACGACCAGCATTTCTATATCATCAATTTTTAATTAGATCATCAATTTTTAAATTAGATCATCAATTTTTTATATTCATCTTTGGTTATCACTCCTTGTCTTAGTAACTCATCCGTCATACCTACAATTTCATTTCTTACACCCGTATTTCCCGCTTTGTAGCTATATATTCGCAACTCTAATTGTTTTACTAATTCATTTGGATCTGAAGGAATGGTAATTATTCCGCTTCCTGTTTTACCTCTTAACTTTATGTAATCGTCCCATATGGGTTTTATTATCTTTGCATATTTTACACTTCTAGACGATTTAGGTTTGTTTGGTTTATTTGGCTGACTCATGGCATTCGTTTTAGTTAGAATCTCGGCGTATTCTTCGAGATCACGATTATCATAAATTGAACTGTTGACTAGCTAACGTTAACAATTCCCATAATCCTGGAGTTCCTTGATAAGTTGTGGTTCCAACTGTAATATCATTTCCTTGGATTGAGGCTTCGCTGTCACCGATGTAGAATTTTCCATCTCTTGATCTTAATCCGAATGTTGTGTCCACAAGTCTTTTATCAGAAGCATATTTTTTAAGGTATTCAACTGCAATATTTCCTAATTCTAACCTTCTAATGTCTTCTACTGGGTCATCGTCATCGTACGCCTCTATAGACGGATACTGGGGAAATTGAATAGTTTTCAACGAATCTGGAAGTGATTTTAGAGCGAGTGATGTTGCTGCAGAGTTATCTTTTATTGTCGACAGCAAAGCGTTTTGTTCTTTCGAAATTGCTGATTGAGAGTCGACTATTGGTTTGTAGATTTTCGTTAATTCTCGTTGAAGCCCAAGATCGTCTATTCTCTCTGAGAGAAAGTTTTGTTTAATATTTTTTTTCGTTTTTAAAAACTCTTCGATAATAAAATCTCTTTTAGCAGGATCGCTAATTTTCAGTAGTGACATTTTTTATTATAAGTATAATGTTTAAAACGTAACGTAAAACGTAAACATAAAACGTAAATTATGCATCGTAGTAATTAACGTAACATATGGAGTCTTTTTCGTTTATAGTAACTGATGAATCGGAGTTGTTTTGTATTGTAATTATTATATCCTCTGCGTCCTCTAGTACTGTACCATCTTGAAGACTCAGTCTGAGTTGTTTCAACTTCTGTCTGAGAGAGACTAGACACATTCCCCTGGTCATTCGAACACCAAGGCCTACTTCTACTGTAATTCTTGTCTTTGGTTCAATCGTTATCGCTTGCTGAGCAAAAATCTCATATCTGTCGCCTGCTCGTTGTCTTGCAGGAGCATGAGTGACCACTTTGGGCATCCAAATTATCGTACTCACACGAGGCTTTCGTTTGGTGATAAATTTGTGTATTGGGTGACCGTATCCAGACATTTATATAAGTGGTTTTTTAAAGTAACATTCCAAGAATAGGAATATTTTTAAATGGTGAATTGGGTCCCAAGATAAGACCTTCACCGCTGACATATCCTGCTCCTCTTTTCATAAACAGACCGGAACCCGTTATCGAACTGCCCTTTTTCCACGGAGATAGAATAAGACCTTCCCCAGCAGGTCTTATCTTACAGCATATTCCTCCTTTCTTAACGTAGAGCACGCCTGATCCACTTTGTGAGATCGAAGATCCACTTATCGAAGATCCACTTATCTTATCGACAATTTTGGAACCAGCTGCAGAACCCAATCCTGTTAAGGCTCCTGTGGCTAAACTCGGGAGAACACTAGACAGTAGAAACTTTCCGGCTGTTGCTAAGAACGGTAGAATAGCACCAATAAACCCGCCTTCGACTCTCGCATTGTCTTCTAATTGCTTTTTGCCCATTTTAATTGTCACACCAGTTCCATTCTGATACGCTTTCGTTATCTTGTTAATTTGGCTCTGGTTTAGAGCTAATACATGCTCACCAGTTATGTCTCCATGAGAAAGTCTTATACTCACCCCAGTTCCTACTTGAACAGCTCGCTTAATTTTGTCCTTCTGTCCTTCAGAAATATTAACTTTAACCTTCGCGTAAGTGCTCATTTTATATTAAATATAAACTTTAAATTAAACCTCTCTTATGTGAAATCGTATCGACAATTCCTCACCTCTTAAATTAATTAATTTTCCATGTTGGTCTGTTAGTTTTGTTTCCATCGATCAAATAGAGTATAGCGTTATTGGAAGATATACCAGATTATGAGGAGATTCGATTATCTTGTAACCAGGCCCGACCGATGGAAAGAAAGAATAAATTATGTTCTCCGTAGTTCCGTTGGCATACGATGATCCTATTATATCACTGGTAATTCGTAAACTATTCACGCTGTTTATATCGACTATGTGCTCGGATTCGTTATATCCTTCGGAGTATACACGACTCTGAAATCCTAGAACGGTACTAATTGAATTTGGTACTGTAAAATCAACTTTATAGTTCTCATCAATTTCCAAAACAGCCTTCAAAGTATTGTTATTTGGTTGCAACTTTATACATTGACCATGACCTTCTTCCTTTAAAATTCTCTGTATGTAATCGTTCAAGTCTTCGATTTCATAGCAACCGGTTGGAATGTCTAAATCTTCCCACGTTACACCGTTATCTGACGAATATACGAATTTATTATTTGTTTCGTCTATATTGGGAAAACTGTAGTAAGTTTCAAGATTAACAAGGGCCATTTCATACTTTTTACTTTTGTCCAGTTCGATTAGTGGATTAAATTTCGTTCGAATTCGTGTGCTCCTTTCGTTCAACAAAATGCAAAAGGATTCCTTAGCCTCTGTGTTACGTGCAATCGTTTGAGTATTAGATAAAATTTCGTCAAGAAGGGTTTCCATTTTAGATAGCTATTTTTAAACCTAGAATATAAAATCTTAAATTTTGTTATCATTTTATTATTGCTTTTATTTAATGTAAAATGTATCTAATCCAGATCTGTACCTGCCCTTATTTGTTTTGCTAGTCAAGTCAATAACCACAAAACCATGCGTTTCATCCCACGCAGTTTTGCATAGTTTTCGAAATTCTTCTATAGTCATATCATCTACACCTATATGATCGCTGTATATGTGGTTAATATTTTTAAGGTCTTGAGGGAACAAACATATAAAGTTCGCATTCTCTCTAATAGTTTGTCTAGGCAGTTTGAAATAATTTTGTGCTAGGTAAAAGCAGTCTACATTACTATGCCTACCTCTTATATAATACGATTCACACTTACTTTGCCGCTCTAATTGTAAATCATCAAAAATCATGAGATTCTTCTTATCTCGACTTAAGTCTCGTGGATCTGGAACATCTTCAGAGGTTTCAAAGAACTTGCAATCTATATCGGATTTCTTATCCATGTTTTTAGACATCTCCTCAACAACGGCGGTCGGTGATACATTTAATTTCATTATCTCATCGGGATTATCAAAAAGTCTTATAATTGCTTCCTTTGGTAATTTCTCTTCGAATGCTTTCTTAAGGATCTTATATTCTGGTTGGAAAAGAGATTTACCGAAGATATAAAGGTTATCGTAATCTAACCAACCAGGTCTCAGTAATAAATTAAGTAGTAAAGTCGTTTTACCGCATTGAGACTTACCGACGATCAAACCTCTCATGCTTCTTGGTAGGAGAGGACTGTTGAAGCGTTTAGATGTATCTTCATTCCACGATAGGTCTTGGACTTCCATTTTAATTATATTATATTAAAATGGAGCACAGCTCGTATTGTGTAAAATGTAAACGACAAACTGAATCCCAAGCTATTCAACGAGTTGTTAGTAAAAATGGCAGACCTATGATTAGAGGTATATGCGTTGAATGTGGCGCTAGAAAAACTCAGTTTACTAACATGTCCACTACAGTACAAGGAGGTGATTTGGTCTCAGCTCTCAATTCTGCTACTTCCAACATTAAACTTCCATGGGCAAAGTACCCGGGTGAAATGCATCTTCCAGGACATTCTTTCACGGGTCCAGGAACTCGATTGGATTTGAGATTGAATAGTGATGGGACGCCAAAAGACTGGAGTAAACCAGTAGATAGAGTTGATGCAGCGGCTTATCGTCATGACTTAGCTTATGCTAAACATACTGATACAGCAGGGAGAAACGTCGCTGACAGAGCTATGATAGATGAATTAAATAATATACACAATCCTTCGTTCCGCGAACGAATTGAACGATCTATAGTTAAACCAATTTTATCAACGAAAACCCATTTTGGAATGGGATTGAAAAAAAGGTCTGAGATGGACCGATGACCTTGCCGATGAATTGCATAAACCTATAGTCAGTAAGTTCAGGAAGCGAGTTGTTTATGTTCAGGGAGTGGACAAAATTTGGGCGGCTGACTTGATTGACATGCAGGCTTATGCTAAATTTAATTCTGGTGTGAAATATTTGTTAAGCGTCATCGATATTTTTTCAAAATATGGATGGGTTGTTCCGATAAAAGATAAAACTGGGAAATCTGTGGCAGATGCTTTCGTTAAAATATTTAATACGAGCAAAAGAAGGGGTGAAAAACTTTGGGTTGATAAAGGAACAGAATTCTATAATAAACAGGTAAAATCATTAGGTATGGAGTTGTACTCGACTGAGAACGAAGAGAAGAGTTGTGTCGTAGAAAGATTTAATAGAACAGTGAAAGAGAAAATGTTCAAATATTTTACAGCAAATTCAACTCAGAGATATATCGATGTTTTAGATAATATGGTTAATTTATACAACAACACAAGACATTCTTCCATTAAAATGACTCCTGTTAAAGCGAGCATCAAAGCAAACGAGTGGGTTGTGTGGATGAATTTATATGGCGACGCTGTACCTGAAACTGTTAAACCTAAATTTTCAGTCGGAGATAGAGTAAGAATTTCTAAGAAGAAAAAGACATTCGAGAAAGGTTTCACTCAAAAATGGACTCAAGAAATTTTTACTATAACACACATTCAATACACAGATCCAGTAACCTATAAAATATCAGATAATAATGGAGAAGAAATAAAAGGGACATTTTATGAGCCTGAGCTACAATCGACAACGCAAGATACATTTAAAATAGAGAAGATTATAAGAAAAAGAGGAAATCGGTCTTTAGTGAAATGGTTGGGGTATGATGATTCTTTCAATTCATGGGTTCACAATAAAGACTTGATATCATTGTGAATTTAACTGATTTATGGTCTTAATTATAAAATATACTTTTAGCGGTATCCCTAGAATTATTATAACGCCAAGAGCTAGAGGCTTAATTATACTACTACTATTAGCAAATGTCCAAAAGCTTAATTATACTACTACTACTATTAGCAAATGTCCAAAAGCTTAATTATACTACTACTACTATAGCAAATGTCCAAAAGCTTAATTATACTGCTACTACTTTAGTACATCAAAACAGCTCTTGTGTAATCATTACTTTTCTATGAATAAGAGCGTGCTGTCCTATACAATCTCACGGTATCACGAGTGATACCAAAACTGAGTCATGAAGACATGCATGCGTGCTGTGCTTTAATGGACGCAGCCGCTGAACCTGCTTTGACGTAGGCCTAATCGATTTCTTCTTTGTACCTGCGTCATGCTGTCCTATACAATAGTAGGTATCACGAGTGATACCAAAACTGAGTCACGAAGACATGCACATTTTATACTTCTTATGATTCTGTGCTAGAAGACAAGTATCCAATTAGGTTAAGAATCATCCTGCAGCAGCCTTTCTTCTTCTTCGACTTCCATTGGAGAACTCGCAGAACTGTATAAACGTTCT
>OX243811.1:24278021-24415521 GCA_945859605.1 Lumbricus rubellus
TGAGCATTGTAATTGTTTTCCGGATCTCATGTTTCTGGCATATAAACGAAATAATTAAATCAATATACTACAGGAATTGGTTAGAAACGTAGAGACATATGCTAAGAGAGAGAGAGACAGACAGACAGACAGACAGTCTGACATATAGACAGAGATATATAGAGATAGAAAGAAAGACAAAGAGAGAAATAGAGAGAGATAGAGAAAGAGAGTTATTAAGACAAAGACACATGTGAAAGCGGTGGGAAAGGCCTTAATTATTTTGATAGGAAGACAATGGCCTGTATTTGAACATTTCTTTTTAACAATTTACAAAGGTTTGCGTTATATTGTTATTGAAGGCTATATGGCAAATTGTTTTTTGCCGGAAACGTCTTTTCACCATGTGATTGATTCCGGGCTGTGAATTTTAAATTTAGGGGGAGAAAAAGTTAATGAAAAATTTCTTTTTCGATTACTAGCATAGCTTCGATTGTAAATTAAAATAACGGCTAATTTCTTGGTGTTTTCGTATTTACGTGTTTTCGTCTTTACGTGTTGCTACCTTTACCGAGGTCCCCGATTGTGCAGTTTCGCCCAACTGACAACTGAATAAATTTATTTAAAGGGGTAACCCGGCTATTTCTGCAGGTAAGTCTTCGCTCACAATATGAAACAAAGAGTTAAATAATAAATACAAAAATTCACTAACTCACTTCTTGTACACCTTTTAATAATATTATTTATTAACGATAAATTAGATAATAAACATGGCGAACGCAATTTTTGCTGCTCAACAGGTGGCACCAGGATGGCACAATGTATGCTAAACAGTCGCCATCTTCTGATTAATATTGAGAATAAAAATAATAATTAATATCATTGATATGTATTAGAGCGGCCACTGACCAAATTTCTTGAAAATTGCTTTTAAAATTGACGAATTTAACATGGACCACTATACGAAGCTGTAGCGATCCAGTGAACCTAATACATATCTTCACTGTCGATAAATTGCATCTCAATTTATAGTCGAGTAAATTACCGATAATACCAACTCATTTAGTATTAATCTATAATTTCTTCAGCATTTGATAGACAATTATATTTGAAATGCACACGAGAAATGCAAAGTACGCAGAACCTAAGGAAATTTTGTAATATTTGATCAAAATTTGTATGCGATCGACGTAAACAAAGTTGAGCGATAATATGTGATTTGCTCTATACCTAAGGGATGAAGCGTGTACACAAAATCTTCGGAAATGCCTTCAGTTTTTAACATTTACCACATTTTGTTCAGCATCTATGTAGTTAATAACTCTAAAGTTTAACAGCTTTTGTTGTGTTTCAAATTTGCATTTGATTTCTTTAACAGCTACGGGTGGGATTGGACCCATGTTGGTGATTCCCAGTTGTATGCATAAAGCTATAAGAAAAAATTAACTGTTTTCTTATAAGTTTTGACTGCAATTAATGTCACATTGTACCCTGCTCACTGTTAAAAGTTAAACACTAGCCAAAACAATTATCTGAAATGCATTCGTTTATGAAACAAATAAGTAAATAAAACACGGTATTCGAAACATGTTATTGTCACTGCAATTTTTCTAATTTCACTTATTTAAAACCAATTTAAAAACACTAGAATTGGTTAGTTGGAACTACTCTGTATACCTAAATGTTCAATTTTGACACCAACCGATAGATAATTGTATTGAAAATGCACATAAAAAATCCACAGTAGGCCCTACACAGAACTGAAGATTACTTTTATAATACTTTATAAAAATTTGTATGTGATCAATGTAAACAAAGTCGAGCCATAATATGTGATTTACTAAACTACTTCATAGCTATGTGCAGTTGGCATGCAACTTTCCAATAGGCCTGTGAAATATGGGCTACATCACTCTCTAGACTATGCCGACACATTATCATTTCGTCATTGCACTTAAAATATAAAACTGAAGACTCATTTTTCTGTCGATGTGTTTTCACTAGTTTTCTTCGTTATAACTAGTTTTCTTCATTGCACGTGCTTTGAGAGTCAATTGTCTGGCTGTTGTCGCATTCGCCACCACATTTACAGTGAATAGTGCATGGCAACCTCTTCTTTGAACAATTACAAGAAGAGCAGAGTGGTTCAGCTTTTGCACAATTGCATTTTATTTCTTTTAGTAGTTCAGGTGGTGCTGGGTCCATATCGGTAATGATTGGTGTTATTTCTCCTTTCCTTTGCAGAAATCCAAACTGTTCTTTTTGAAGCTTTGATTGCAGGTGATGCCAGGTTGTAACTTGCAGATGTACCCTTAGATTGTGAAAATACGCTGATCTTGACGTTGGAGGTAATCGCTCCAATGGCACATATTTCCTAGACAGCATATTCAAGTAGCGAAGCTCGTCCAGACTAGTGACTGAATGCTTAGCACCATATATCGCCAAAATAAACTTTTCTCCTGCCTTGGTAACAGCATCTGTCGTTGCTTCCATGCATCCAAATATCAACATTTCTTTCTGCAGTTCAATTGAATTCTCCAGTAATTTCATTGGCTTAAGTTTTCCAATGCCAAAGAAAGAAGATGTAGTATCGCATCCAGACATGGCATGTAAGAATGGAAGGCACGCACAGACTGCATCTCCTAGTGCATCGTGTGCCATTCTTATGTCTATGAATTTCGACTTTGTTTGCATGTAAATGAAGTATCGTGATTGATAATGATGTATCAGTAAGACCAAAATATCTGTGTCCTCTGAAATAACTTTGACTTTCTCACCTGTGCCAGCAAGCAGGACAGCTCTCTGAACAATAACCACATCGGCATCTCCCTCATCGCCAGCATGAGTAACTTGTATGTGTCGTTCAGAAAGATATTTGGCAAGTATGAATAAATAATTCTGTTTGTTTCTCTTGTTTGCCAGGAATGCAACTTTATTGCCAGGAATCGGAGTACTTTCATTAAGGACAACATCTGCAGAACATGATGTGTGCAGTTTGCGTCTTTTTTGTTCATGATCCTTAGTGGTTGAAGTTTCGTAACTGTCAAAGATTATGTGAACTTCTTTGCAGGATGGTTTCATGTAATGTAGAGCAATGTGCTTGAAAAAAAGAACACATGAATCGTTGATGGTGCCTACTTTGGGCCAAGGAAGTTGCTGTAACACTGCACAGCCATCTACAACTACTACAGATGCTTCGACTTCAGACGTTGAACAAATTGTAGCACTTCGAGCCAGAATATATTTCGCAAGTTGTGACTTCTGAGACTTGCGCATATTGCCATCATCAGTAAAAAGTGCAGGAGCCACTGTTGAAAGTTCGAATGAGTATAATTTGGGATCGATCTGTTGAGAACAGGAAGCTATTGCGATCAAGCGTTGACTTAACTCGGCTGAGGACACATACATCTTATCACTCGGACTTAAAATCAAGGCTTTCTTCATAACTGCGAAAGTTACAGCCTGCTCCTTTCTCTTAAGAGTTGCATGTGCAATTGGCTTTCCAGTTAGAGATCTATGAATACTTTTTCCAAGCTCTTCAGCACAATCAACGTTCACTCGATCATCCGCTACAACTCCAGTTGATATGTTTACCAAGCAATTGTCATCCTTGCCTTGGAATGGATTGTGACTTTTCAAGAAGTTAAGAAACTTTCCCATATCTCTGACATCTTGTTTCAACCGAGCAGCTGCAATGTCTCTATGCTGTGTGGACCATGTTCCGGAGAAAGTGCCAGTTACTGTTCTCAAACAGTCAGAGTATTGAGCTAAAATATGAGCGGCCAAGAGCCACACTGTTCGGGCTGTTTCTCTGTGAGTGATGTTTACGAGACCACCAGTAGTCTTTCCAGATCGCATCAGGCTCTGCTCTATCACCATATCGGACCATGTTCCACTCCAAAACAGTGATGTGTTTCGTCGAACAGTGAAGAAGCCATTTTCAAACGGTTCTACCAAGCACTTGCACAGATTCTGTGCATCCTGAAGATAGAGGCGACAGCATTTTGTGTAGTTGTTGTGCCCTGCTGCTGCGAAGTAAGGAAGCATATCCTGCGTTGACTTCAAATGCAGTTGCCAATTGCCTGTTCGTTCTGCAGTTATAAATAGCCGACAGATGCTCACAAATTCCATGAATGAGATCCATAATTTACCAGTTCTTGATTTACATTGTGCAACTTTCAAATCACGTAATATCTTGTACAATTCCTGAACTGATGGGTCATCCACAACATCATTCAATTGACAGTGGCCCGACATCAGATCATCAGAAACTTTTCTAAGACGTTGCAAAAGCTCAGAGCTAATATTTTGCCTACCGACTTCACTGATATCCTCCATTTCAACATCTGGCCAGCTTCCAAGTACCTCCTCTTCAGCACCTAAACTTGGCACTTCTTCAAACATTATATCAGGGAAACCAGTATCTTTCTTAGAATCCACATGAATTGTTTCGTGCTCTTCATTGAAAAATTCAATGTCCAAATCATCTTGGTTTTCTAAGAGATAATCAGAAATTTCAGTGTCATCCTCTTCTTCTGAAGTCGGCTCAGATTCACATCTTGATGATAACAAGAGGTTGTGTAGAGCGTTGTCTATCAGGAGACAAGCCCGAAGGATCCTTGCGTATGATTTTCCAGAAATCATCTTTCTTATGGAATTGTTGGCATAAACTTCTGCCAAAACATCCTCCAAACCACTGTCTTCCATCAATTTACAACCAGCCCCTAGGAAAGACATCAACTGGTGAAATCCACCAAGACGCACAAACATGTTGTTAAATTCTAATGCATTTTCTGTTTTTATACAATAAGCTTTGTAGTACAGTGGCTGATCGAAAGTTAAAACCGAACAGTGCTGTTCAACGCTCCGTGCCTGCTTTGCAACAAAGGCCATTGTAGAGTACACAGCTTCCCATGTTGCTGGGTTTAACGGAATCATTGGATCGTAGATTACATTGGTACATGTAACGGGTCCCTTTGCAGCCATGGACATAAAACCCTGCCAGTTTGGAGTCGGTCCCTGGAACTTTGATGACAGAAGCCAAAGGCTGTCAATGTATTTGAATTTGTCGGTAGAGATAGTAACAGGTTGTAACTCTTTGAAAACAACTTCTGAGATCTTGCCTTTCAGTGGTTGTTTATATGGACGAATCAGTTCAACGAAACTGCCAGCCGCAATGATATCTGATGGAGACACTTTCTGCTTTTTTATTGATATTCCTTCTGTAATGAAATAGTTTAAATATGTTACTTGGCACACATTCAGGGTTGATAACGTAATGTATTAACAGCCTACGATATAGAAGAAGGAAATTAACTTTTGCGGCTCTAAATGTTTAAATCTGCAAGTTTTGTAAAAAAAATTATCAGTTATTACAAGCCAAATGTCTTCTGGAATTAGATGTTGATTGCATCATGAAATAGCCCATCCTCATCCATCCAGGCTTTGGACTGGCACTGTTAACTAACACATTACTGTGGCAGTTAGCAGTGGCTGAGTTAACTATTCTCTCCACAATTCACATTGTTTTTTTAACATTTCACCTTATTTATTTATGTTTTTAAGCATTTTCTTTATAAAATTTTCAGAAATGTTAGACGAGTTTACAAGCCAAATTTCTTCTGGAATTAGAAGTTGATTGCATCATGAAATAGCCCATCCTCATTCATCCAGGCTTTGGACTGGCACTGTTAACTAACACATTACTGTGGCAGTTAGCAGTGGCTGAGTTAATTATTCTCCACATCTCACATTGTTTTTTAACATTTCACCTTATTTATTTATGTCTTAAAATTAAGCATTTTTCTTTATAAAATTTACATTGTATTGTATTGTATCTGACCATTTATAAAGCACTTCTCTCAGCCAGAGCCTTTCAGAAGCGTTCCAACTGGTTTTAAACCCAGAGAGAAAAGGCAGGTTTTTAGACATGAGAAAGATAAGGAAAGACTACCTGAGAAGATGACAGAGCAAACTAATGGGGATGAAGTAGATCCATAGGAAAGAACCAATGCAGGCAAATGATCTACATTGAGACGAAGAGGTCGAGCCGATTAATATTTAATGACTCTGTGTCTTTATTTGACTGGGCTTAAATTCTAATTGAACTCAATCAGGTTGATGCTCAATGTAGGCTATTGCTATTTATAAAATGACTTACCAGAAGAAGGGGAAGACGAGCTGGCCTGACAAGCGATAATTCCCATCACGTGCGTTGTATCATGACCCGTCAGCGTGTCTTCATTGTAGTCAAAATTATCGGCCACCCACTGGCAAAATCCTCCACCATTGGAGGTTTTCTCCAAACCAGCAGGCAACCCGTCATTTGAGGAAGAAAGCGCTGCTGACCTTTCGAATGATAAAACAAGACTGTAGGAACTGCAAAGTCCAAGGGAGGACAGCACATCGATAAGCAACCGAGACCGAGTTGTCTGATGAATAAATAGTCCGGTTGACAGTTGCATTGGTGATATATATGATTTTTGTTGTGTTGCCTGCATAATTGCATGAGCAATAGACGCTATCACAAGACGGTTACTACTGCTAATTTCCAGAGAGCTTCCATTGATCACTGATCGAAGCAAATGAAGGAGATATTCTGGAACTTGCCTTTCCAGATCGTCTAAATCAAGCTGATTTGGCGTTGGAAAATGATCCGAAGCAGAATTGTTATGGAAGCGAATATTTTGTCGTAATTTATGTCCAAGCTTCAAAATTTCATCCATACTTCTATCTGTTGCCTCCTGCTGTGATTCATACGCCTCGTGGAGAATCTCAGTGGCAGATCTGGAAAATGTGAGAACATTGTACTTTCCGTCAATTTCTGAAAAGACTATTTCCTCACCCATGGTTTCTTGTAAGCGCCGTTTAAGATGCTGTGCGCTATATGCTGGTACCCCTTCAGGCAGATATGAGTACAGCTGTTGGCGTAGTTCATCCAACGTGTACTGCTTCAATTGGTTCACTTTGTCCTTCAGATAAAAACAGAGTTCATTGAATGCGCTGTCATTTTCCAAATCCATGTTTCTCCTGTTAAGACCACTTGCTCCGGCACACTGCACATTTCTCGTTGACGCGAACGCACTGTAGCAGTTGTGATGATACACTGCATCCACAGCACGCAGATCCCTTGCGAATTCAATTCTAGCCATGACTTCAATAGCTTGTTTATCGAGACGGCTTTCGCATGTGCTTAGAAGTCTCTGCTGTACAAGACTTGATTTTCCTGTATCAATCATCTGAATTCTGCAAACCCTGGGATACTGGTTTGGCATCCGTTGGAATTTCTCAAAATCTGCAACTTTTGCACAAATTATGCAATGTGTGTTAAATTCATATGGATCAGAAACTTTCTGCCTGGTACAAGGTGGTTCCTGAAATTGATCATCCTTTTCTTTTTTTACTTTTGATATATTAGTTTGACAGGTATAATCTTTCCTGCATTTCTCATGAATGTGAACTGGTAAATTGTCTGTCAGTTGCTTCGCAATATGCTCGTGAACATGATCTTTCCGTTGGTTGGATGCTTCCACCAAACTTCTGACACCCTTCTCAAAGACAGGCCGACAGTTGCCCGTCTTTTTACACACGATGCATGAGTTCATTGTCCAAAGGCATTAATCTGTAATCAATTCATACTACATCTAAGCAGTTTTACAGAAAGCGACAAACTCCGACTATTTAGTTTTGTGTGATACATGGTACACCTTTTAGCGTTGGTGATAACACAGCTCAATGTCTAACAATCATTATGTTGTGTCGCGAAATCGATTTCGGGCTTACGGCCGATATAATATTGGTTTTCGGGGATTTGAGTTTCGGGAATTCGGACAGTACCTAAGTTTTTCTGATAAACCCTATAAAGTTACCATTTTTTATACGCTACACGAAATTAACCAATAAAAGAACACATATTAAAAGTAATGAAATGATGGTAGCATATCGGTATTTTGGAATTTCTTAGCCAATTACCAATGTTTACACATCGTCGTACTTAACGTCTCGTAATATCGCTCATCGAAAAGTTTTTTCCTTTTTACACAAAATCCTTATGTTCTGCGTACTTTGCATTTCAACCGCTAATTCTTTACTAATAGTACTAACCTTTTTGCCAAAAGAATGAAATTAATACTAAATGAGTGGGTACATCCACAAACATTTTTAAATTTACTGTACTATTATCCTTCTTACGCTGACCATGCATCTCAAAAATATTTAGTCTATGTTTAGAAAGTTTTGTACTTTTGTTTATTAATTTTTAAAGATAATATCTGAGACTAATATCCATTTCTTGCATTTTATCATTTTTATGGACTTAATATAACAGCCATGGGCAAGTTTTCATTAATATGCCGCAATTAAAACTTATTAGACGAGGCCGTGAAATTTGATTATAGTTTTGATTTCTGTAATTTAAATTAACAGGCCACGAGACTAGGTGTAGTCCCAATACCAGGCTATACATCAAATTAGGCCTACAAGCGCTATTTATATACACGTGAATCATACTGTGAAGTTTATAATATTATACGCAACGACCTTGATTGTACGTATATAATACTATATATATATAATACGTGCGTTTATGGTATTTTACACCTCTTGTCAAGGCCCATGTGGCTATAAGATACAAGTTCGTATGTTAGTCATGTGATAATACATATACAAGAGATGGTGCAGCAATTTTACAGGTACTTAACAAAGTCGATTATATAAATATTGTTGGTATGACGGACCAAGAGAAATGCCCGGACGCAATGGACAAGTCGAACGGAATGGCGTTGGCACATGGCGAAGCGGTTTCAGATGCCGAGACCCCCAACGGAATGGCTACAGAAGTAAAAGTTGCAACAGAGGAGAGTATGAGATGCAGAGTTCTGAAGACAATCGCCCTTTATCTGGCTTTTGCCAGCTTAGTAAGGCCCTTTTCTCTTAACAATTTATTACTTCATTGCAATATTATCTGATTTGATTTAGATTGTTATAGTGGCATTAAAATAATGTGTTCCATAACTTACCTATGAATTCCGTCATGACATTTTCAAGTATATGCCTTAGAATTCTTATAATGGTTAGCATATTTGATGACTGTTTTCAGTTTAATTAGCACAGTCTTCAGGTAGACTGTGATATGAATGATTACGTTAGGAATGCACTTTATGGTAAATGAAATGGTATGAAAGAAGACTGGGTCAACTTGCCTCAAGATTACCTAAAGTTACTTGTCTCAAGATTACCTTTACTTGCAGAGGCAAAAAGGTCATCAAAACTTTATGCTTTTTAAGCTCTGCACAAGAAGTTCATCCCATATATGCACTGAATCTTTATTCATATAATTATTATTTCTTACATGACAGTGATCGGTCTTAATAACTTTGTGTTTGAATTGTTTCTTTGTCTTTTATATCCTGCTCACTATTCATTTTCCCATTATTTAACACCTTGACGATGAGTTATGTTAATTTTCCACTTTTAGTGCAGTCTCATCATTAAAGCCTAAGTGCCTCCTGCCCTGTTTCCTATACTTTGTATAGAAGTATAGGGGCAAATAACTTTGGTTTACAAGTGCACAGGGGTTCACAATTTCACCTAGATTCATTCAAGAGTAGTAAAAGCTCCGACAAAACTAAATGGACATTACGCATTCATGTTATGAAAAAGTGAAGTTCATTACTTCAGTTTAGATGACAAATATATATACCCTCTTTGCACCCCTTAAAATTATGCAAATGAGTTTTTATGTGTTTTTTTTACCTAATGTTCATTTCACAATGTTTTTCTTTTCAGGGAATCACAGCTCCCATTCTTGGCCTGTCAATTGTTCACATGGAACACCTATTGGACACAAACACTCAGACCATTGCGTATACATTTACATGTCATGCCATTGGTTATACTGTTGGTGGTATCATCTGTGGTATTTTTTATGACCGTATGAACAAAGAATTTGCGTTTTCTGTCAGCATTCTAGCTGTGGGGTTCTCTACGATCGCATCTGGGTTTGTTGGAAGTATTTACGCTTTCATGGCAGTCATGCTGTTGCAAGGTCTAGCGATGGGATTCATTGACGCCGGTGAGTAGTTAATTAGGAATTTGCTTATGCATACTTACATATATCTCTTTTTACTTTGACATTGATAATTAGTAATTTAATAACTCAAGATTGAGCTTTGTCTGCCTTTATTTGTCAAAGACTTTATATCATCGTGATTATTGTTTCAACTGATTAAAATTTGTACGTGTACTGTAACCGGTTGCGGTTTGTCAACCGGATTGTGCGAGAGTAGAGAATGACATCAAGGCACGACCTCATGTGAACTATAGTCTGCTATATATGGCGACATTCAACCAACGGTAAACACGACCGATGAAATCTAGAGGCCAAATACGAGTAAAATTAAAATGGTGATATCTCGGGTTTTAAGGTGAGTTGAAAGCTGAAAATAGTCATGCTGACCCACAAATTCGCATCAGAACCTAAAAAAGTTTCGTGTTGCGAAACCAAGTCGTTTTGGAGCCTTTCATGTGACAGAATACATAAAAACATACAGATCTCAGATTTATAGTATTAGATACATGTTCTTTTGCATTGAGGCAGCCGCTTTTCTCAAATTTTGCAGCGTATTATTGCAGCACTTGACCAGTACGAATGCAGTGTTTGTTTTTTTGTCTTTCAGCCGGTCAGTCATACTGTGTCAACCTCTGGCATAATCATCGATATAAAGATCCAATATTGCAAGGAGCAAATGCGGTCTGGTCACTCGCAGCAACCATCTCACCGTTTGTTGTTCGACCTTTTCTTATTGAACTCTCTTCCCCTAATCCACAAGAAAATTCATTAAACACTACAATGGGAGCCATGAATCAAACAATAAAGGAAAATGACACTTTCTCTTCAGCAGCACTTAACACAACTGCACTTTCTGAAGAACAGCTGGCTGGTATTCAAATGACACGATTTGCATATCTGACTATCGGTTTTATGATATTGTGCACAAGCATTTTATTTCTGGTTCTCTACTTCTACGAATGTTCGCCGATCATCATTCTGAGACGTCCGAAAGATGCGGGCAGTAGTAAGTCGACAAGAGGAAAATCTGAGAAGCAGCAAGGAAAATGGCTGATGATACTATTCTTGTTCATGCTGTTCATGTTCTACTTTCTCTACATTTACATTGAGGGCTTGCCACTGGCCTACTTCACAGCCTTTGCTATTAAACACCTTGACTGGAGTGTACATTATGCCACTCTTCTCATGGCTTTGTTCTACGCGATGCACTGTGCTGGTCGTGTTATTGGCGTTCCGCTTTCAATTGTTCTAAAACCTCTCACGATGGTGACTATGAACCTTACTATAACGGCCGTGGCCTACATCCTGTTGCTCTTTGTCAACATCCATGATGGAGTCATGTGGTTATCTGCTGTTCTTGCTGGTTTTGGCATGTCAAGCACATTTGCTGCTATGATCCTGTGGGTGTCAGAGACAATTCAAATAACGGGTCGTGTGGCTTCAGTGTTTCTAGTCGGAGGATCAGTTGGTGGAATGACAGCGCCACTCCTTGTTGGGCAGCTCTTTGACACAGTATCTCCCATGTGGATGGTGTATGTTCTTGTGGTAGCATCACTGCTGCATATCGCATTGTTTATAATTCTCTTCTTCTTTGTTGGAAAGTGGAAGTCAAAGTTGTCGGACAATTTTGACAAGCACCAGGTAGTCCATTTAAACAAGGACACAGCTGTTGAAGAGGAGAAACTAAACACGGAACAAAGTTGATCTTATCATAAATGTTAGGTACATTTTCGATTTGTTAGCTTATACCGTGTGGCCCATTAAAAACGTTCCCAAACTTTGTTAACCTGGCTAAGATCTAATTTCAGAGATATCATATATTAATTTATACAAAAATGTTCAGCAATTATTTCTGTGCACAAATGTCACATTTCAAGAGAGTACGTTTATTATGGCACACTCTGCTTCAAGGTTATGACGTTATACCTGATTAAAAATTTTGCACAAAACCACATCATTTATTTTGCCGTGAAGTAATGAGAGTATCTTGATTAAACTAGTCCTTGAAGCAGTAAACATTAAAACAGGTGTTTTCAAATGATATCTGTTATTAAGATATCATTTGAGGAGAAGGGTTGGCGAGGCAAGCGAATCGTCGTGGAAAAACTGATCATGACAAAGCATAAACCGAGTCATTAATAAGCTTATTGAAACTGGTAGCTTTGCTCGCAGACCTGGAAGTGGTCGCCCAACAACAACCGCAACGACTGTTGAAAATGCTGAGTGTAGAGCAGTTGTGTCAATCGCAGGAAAATGCACCTGGCACACATCCGTCTCAACGCAAAATGGCCAGCATACTGAACATATCACGTAGCTCAGTACAAAGAATTCTTTCTAGGAAGCAGTTAAAGGCATAAAAAAGAATGCCAGCAACAAGATTGACAACTGCTGATGTTAAGAAGAATTAGATGATACACAAAAAAAAGTCAATAGGACAGTGGAAACAGCATTTAAGGGTCGTTACAAGAGAAGGCAATGACTGTTAAACATTTGTTCGTGTAAAACATCATCATGAAACAACTGTGCAAAATTTTGACCATGGGTCATACAGTTCTGACAACAATTTCTCTCAAACGGTTTAGTATTTTGCGCTTAATTTTGGCTGTGTTGTACAAATATAAATTATGATTAGTTTGATATATTATAATTCAATTTACTTTGAAATTGTTTAATTGCAAGGTTAACAAAGTTTGGGAACTTTTTAATGAGCCACCCGGTATATACTATATACTGGTAATGTTGTTGCTTTGCTGAGAACAAATTCAGTGCCTTTTACTCTCATGCACTTTGCTGACTTTACTTAGAAAGTAATTTTCCTTCACTGAGGCAATATTACAAATTTATTACTGCAGGATATTTGTTAAATAGATACAAATTTATTGGTAGTCATTATTCTAATTGTAACTAGACTAGGTTATGGTGATATGATGAAGCACAAGGACATATTTTTTACACTTCACGTCTTTTTAGACTATAATGATGAGCTACATTGTTTTCTCATTCAGTTGTTGTAAACTTTGTTGAAGTGTTAGACTGCACTATCTATGGGATTAGTGTGTTGTATGAAGCCAGTTTGAACACATGAATAACCTCTCGGTGATAGCCATAAGAAGGGCCGCATAGCGTGCAACCACTATTCTGTATGCTTTTTCTTTCATTGAATTTCTTCTGTAGGTGAATGATGTGGTTTGTGGTCATACATCTATGAGCTGTTGCATATATTTTCTGCAGATACGTTACTTTCAGGTTTCAGCTGGTAGTAGGAACATTAGCCTGCTCTGCTGTCATCATCAATTGTTGGCTGATATGTCTAGTCTGCTGAGATTATCTATTGTGATGTTACAATAATTATTATTTTAGTTTCATGTTGTAATTTTGTGACTTTTGGTACATTTCAGTTCAAGCCATACAAATTTGATCAAAATAGATTTTTATGGGTTTTTTTCCTAGTTTCAAGGTTAACTGATTTTCGCTAGGTCATCCTATTATGTAGAAATGTGGCACTGGTACCAGTTTAATTAATAGCACATTTTATGGTGAATGTTTTTTGCATTTATTGATAGGCTTATTTTTTAGGCTGTGACCACTATTATTTGTCACAGTAGCCTATACATGTGGCAAATCAGGATTTTTACATCTATGCTGCTTTTTGCTGTGAAGTTTAAACTTTATTCATTGTTTTGATTTCATAAAGACTGTGAGATCAAAATTAATTCTATACAAATAATGAGGTTGTATGATGTCAATGTTGATATTATGCTGTCACAAAATTTATTTATAATGTTCATCGTTTTGTGCTTCATTTTTTTACTTTGCATTCTAGGTCAATTTAGACAAGTATGCTATTTTTATTTTTCATAATCATAAATATTACCTCATTCCTAGTTTTATTAACACTTCAGCTGAACAACAAAGAGAACATGAATTAAAGAATGTTTGAAAATGTTCCTGTCTTTCCATGACCTAATTAGTGATTTACACAATTTGTTGTAGTTTGGTTACTGCATGGCTATGTAATGTAAAGTGTAATCATTCACTAGGCCTATTATGGCACAATTTCTTCAAATGTAGTTTTTCGTGGTATGGTTCTTGGGTGTACAGTAGGCTGTGTCAGACTCTGTAGGACTACGTCTGTCTGTCTGTCTCTCCCTATATGCAATGCAGATAATTAATTATAGGGCCTACACTTCTTTTCGACGCCTTTTATTTTGTCACCGTAGTCATCCATTGCATCAGTGCGCAAGCCATTATTGCTTTTCACTATAATATCTTCAAAGGACACTGACATTATAAAAGGGCTTACAGAAGTCAACAGATCTGTCCCATGGCTTTTTTTAACGTGCAGTTGTACACAAAATAAATGTGCAGTTCTAAATGGATTTGTGCAGTTGTAGAAGCACTTCTGTACAGTTAAAACTGGCAAAACATCATAGTCCTTCGATTGGAAGTAATTTATCATGTAGGATGAGAAAGGAAAGAAAAGAAGGGGTTGTGCAGTTCAAAAATTTCTTTAAAATAGCCCTGATCTGCCCTAAGCGGTTAAGCCCGAACTTCCTCGTATTTGAGGATATTTGTTTGAACTACGCCACTGCTTGCACTCTGCCAGTGCCAGCCCCAAGCCTGGATAAAGGAGGAGGGCGACATTAATCATCTTTGATATGGCAGTATCGACGGTTAAACATGTAACGGTCCACTGGGCAGGATCGACATCAAGGGAGACAAAGAGGAAGATGATAACACATTTGCTGAACTAGGCCTACCGTAAGAACACATGCATAGGCAGTGGATGCTGGATAGGAACCCATGCAGACCTGGAAGTACCAAAGATAACAGAATTGGTGCGCAAGGGCGTAACTTTCCCACAAATTTTTGTCGTGAGTCTGGTGACTATTCCTCTGCTCACTTTCGGTCACTCACAAAGCTGCATGTTAAAATTTTCTGCTATGAATTTGATGATGTGACCTTTTAATGCTTTTATAGAAACTCAATTTCATAGTGTCAAGTTCAGACATAGGCTAGCTACAACTGCTACTGTACAGTGTACATATAATAAATTCCTATAGAAAAATTATAAAAAAGATTTTCTTTCATTTTCGATGTAATAAACATGATGCAGAAACAATCGGTAAACAAGAAATTCTGTAGTCATCCATTTAAGTGAGATGGAAGTCGAACTTTTTTAGATAGAACGTCCGGTTTGAGATATGAAGATCGAGAGACAGAAACAAAAACTCATAGGCATAGGCCTAGGCCTACATGCAATTATCTCAGAAATTTTATCAGTAAGAAAAGTCGAGATTTGCCTGTCAGGTTAATCGGCAGCCATGCAGAGACATATCATACAGCAGAGTTTTTCTATAGATCAGTAGGGCCTAATAACTTATAGGCCTATTATAAGGTGCCACCGTATGTGATGCAGAACTTCAAGCTATTGAACTAAGAACTGTTAGACAAGCAGATTCAGCAGATGAAACAAATTTGTGCACAAGTTTTGCATTTTTATTTTAACATAGTTCATTAAGGTCAAAAGGAAGACTAACGGGAAGTCAATAATTAACGCTCAAACTGTTCACTGTAACACTGTAGCTCTGATAGGCCTAGGTGTGTTGCTTAATCCCAGAGATCATGCATGTAAGTTCTAAAGGAATTTATCCACATCCGCGGAGCTCTTGCAGTTGAAGACGGCTGTAACTGCAGAGACAATAATCCATTAATTGGCTGTTTGTACTGGAGAGACAGCCGAAAGAATTGGGCTACATAATGTAATATAGAACAGAACCTACAACTCTACATGTAATTAAATTAGATTGGAATGCAAGAATAAAAATGGAGTTGAAAAGAGGGTTATAATTATTATTAGATTCTATAGTGATTCGATGTTCATTCGTTCGTTGATAGTTCACCGTGTGGTCCATGGTTCTGGAAAGGCAGTTCATCCTCCTCTCGTACGACTCCTCCACGCCCTCCTGCTCCTCTACCACCGACGCATCGATGGTGTCGACAAGAAGTGTCGAACCCTTGACGCTGTTCGCCTTCCTCGTCCTCTCCGTTCAGCTTATTCTTCGAGTCCGGATGACGCGCGGAGTCCTCGACGACTGACCGCGGCCACTTCCGGTGTCTCTTGAGCGAGGCCTCGAGGAGATCGGGCGCCGAGCAGCTCAGCGACTGGACACTGGACAGGGGAGACCAGGGCGCATGAACGGGGGTCTTAGTACCGGTACCCCGTTGGTCGCCGCCGCCGCCACACCGTCTCTCCTGCGCGTCGGGTGTGAGACAGTCTCGACAGACGTACGACGACGGTCCAGTCAAAACGACTCGCTGCCTCTGAGGTGTCTCTGAGGAATGACCACCGACGTCCGTCTCAAACAACCGGAACCTGTTCAAGGTCCATCGTTTCTCGACGCAGTCCTTCGAGGACGACTCGACTGTCCTCCGACCGCTGCTATGACCTTGACTGTCCCCTTCGCCGCAGGGACATCCACGTTTGAAAGACGTCATCATCATGACCTCCCCACGATGACCCGGAAGTGCTTGACGCGTCGCCTGATCGTCTTCGTCGCTCCATTCGTGTGACGTCAGAAGGTTTCTCGCCTGCCACTCGTCTTCCGGTTCCTCGCCTCCTCGGTGGGTCTTCCATTTCGCCGCTGGAGCAGCTGCCGTTCCCCTTCTCTCGAGGCCCATGTGGCAGACGGGACCCAACGCCCCACCGTCCATCGCTCCATCTCCTGCGTCATGAGGAGGACCACGAGATTTGCGATTCGCTGATGATGATAGGCCTACGTTGTCGTCCTGCATGTTGTCTATCACCACTCGCCACTTGTCCTGTCTTGTGTGACTGCGCCATCTTGCGACAAGAAAACAAAAAAATGAGAGTTCGTTAACAAAAAATAAAGTTCAAAACTCAAAACTTGTTTAGCCTATTCATAGAGATCACAAGCAAAAAACCACTCAAATAGATCAAAAGTAATAATATAATAAAGCACGTAAGAATTGAGTAACAAATGTTAATATAAAGTAGCCTAATAGAAAGGATGCCTAAGAATACATTAATGTAGGCATATACAGGGTGGGCCATAAAAAAGTAACCCCCTACGGTGTTTTGTCCATATCTTGGTCAGAAGTAAGAATTTTGAAATGAAATTTTACAGGCTTAAAGACAATTCATATTTACACATGATGACCAGATTTCATCAAAATATTTCACAGAGAACAAAAGTTACATCACTTTTAGTGAGGCCACCCACCGTTTTTTGACGATTCAAAAACGCGACGCAACAAAAAGTTGCAGAAATCGATTTAATTATTCTGGCTAATATCTTGGTCAGAAGTAAGAATATCGAAATGAAATTTTACAGGTTTAAAGACAATTCATATCTACACATGATGACCAAATCTCATAAACATATTTCAAACAGAACAAAAGTTATACCACATTCAGTGAGACCCCCACCGTTGTTTTGACGATTCAGAAGGTTAATGCAACAAAAAGTAGCAAAAACACAATTTTATTAAGTCTCATCTCAAATATTTGTTATCAAATAGCCTTGATATTGCCAGATGATCATTATTATTACTATTTAAAAAAAGGTAAAAGGGCACCAGCGTAGCTGCACATCACTGAGAAGTCACTTAGCAAGATGACAATTAAATTGGTAAATAAGGAATCTGTCAGATTAATCAACAGGTCCATCAAGAACTTTGCAAAGAGACTCAAAAGAAGTGTTGGCACTGGTGGTAGGCACATTGAACACAAGTTGTGAAGTACTACCAAGTTCATTTTACAACAGTTATTTGAGATGAGACTTAATAAAATAATAAAATCACGTTTTTGTTACTTTTTGTTGCGTTTCGTTTTTGAATCGCCAAAAATCGGTGGGTGGCCTGACTAAAAGTGGTATAACTTTTGTTGTACTTGAAATATTTTGATGAAATCTGGCCATCATGTGTAAATATGAATTGTCTTTAAGCCTGTAAATTTTCATTTAGATACTCTTACTTCTGACCAAGATATTGGCAAAAACCCTAGCTTTTGTTGCGTTTCGTTTTTGAATCGTCAAAAAACGGTGGGTGGGCTCCCTAAAAGTGGCATAACTTTTGTTCCGTTTGAAATATTTTGATGAAATCTGGCCATCATGTGTAAATATGAATTGTCTTTAAGACTGTAAAATTTCCTTATGAAATTTTTACTTTTGGCCAAGATATGGGCAAAAATCCTTAGGGGGTTACTTTTTTATGGCCCACCCTGTAGGTAGAAGTTGGAATAGTTAGAAGTAGGAATGAAGGATTTCGCCAACAAAAATTAGAACTTAAGATAGGAATATTTTAGATTAAAGAAAACGAAATGATTGATTGCATTATGAACTATTTGCTTAACTAAATTATTGTTTTTAGATCTAACATGAGTTTTATTCTGGAGGCACTTGAGTTGAGATGAAAATTAGTAACATCGATACAAACTTCTGCTTGGATGAGGACGCTGCGCATACCATTCTCGAAATAATAAACTGTAAGCTATCTCTATTCTCTATATTCTATAAGCTTAGTCTTCGTTGTCCAGTAATTGTCCGTACCAACGACCTCAGTTTTGCACGAAAATTTTATTTCGGGTTTGATCATTAAATTTCTAAATTATGAGTTTATCGAGAATGCTGGTCCAAAGGAAGCGAGGTAGGCCTAGTCCCGTTTGGAATTGTTTAATTTGTCTTCATGTTTTGTTTTCCGGACGTCCAATAGGCTTATTTTCAAGATACTAATCGCCTTATTAAAGTAAGCAAGTAATAGCGCAGTCATTCTGGCTTATCTCAGGCAATTAATTGATTATAGCAAAGTATAGCTATACATTGTAGTTGTCTTACCTTCTGAAGAAGCACGTGGCCACAAGCGCCAGAAGACCGATAACAACGAAGAATGATCCAAGACAGATAATGATACCTAAAGTACAGAATCATATCATATCCAGGAATCATAACTAGTACGAGATTAGTCAATAGGCCGATATATATAGGCCTACATTTAGGCCTACGTCAGAGCAAATGCATATTAAGCAATTTGCAATTAAAGCAAAAACTGAGATAAGCGAATCTTACCAGCCCATATCCACTCAGAATCTCAGTAAAGGAACATATTTATTAGATCTACATTGTATAGGCCCTATGTATGTATATGCAAATTATATTACATTACACTGATGTTACGTTCCCCGAGTTATTGCATGGTTATTTAGCTTACAATTTTACACAAAATGTGCGATTCTATAATGGATTTGAGCAGCTGCAGAACGAAGCACTTCTGTGCAATAAAAAATAGAAAAATCCTTTTCCTCCAACTTGGAGTAATTTAACACAGAGGATGGGAAGGGAAAGAAGAGGCTGTGCAGTTATAAAAAAATTTCTCCAAGAAGCTCTGAGTCATAGAGTTCAAAATAGCAATTAAATGGGGAGGAACGGAGCGACTAGTTGGTATATTAATTTTAGTAGATAAGCACAGCATCATGTAGGCTATGGATTTTGTTTCGCTTTGAAAGGAGATAGGCCTACGTCAGGTGAGACCATCGTATTTATTTTTTGTTTGACTTCGAAACATCTGCAGTCCATAATATAGTTACTACATCGTATCCAATGCAAAATCGCGCCAAAAAGATTCGCACGAGTAGCCTAATCATACTAATCAAATCGCTGATTAAATCCATCAATCAATCTAACCTTAATCCTGGCCGAAGTAGGCCTAGTAGCCAATCGTGTAATACGACGAACATACAAAAGTCGGACATTTTTTAGGTTTTTAAGGTTGGCCTGTCAGGCAGAGGAGGTGATGCCAAAAAGGAAGACACATCCACCTTATTTGTTTGTTCGCATGTGCACTTGTCTACTCAGAGGCGCTCCCAAATGAAGAGCGGACACTGCATCGGAGTTTCACGCCGAAGCGCTGAGCAATTGGGAGTGAAGGACTTGCCTATAAGGTCCTTACGCGGCGAGGTGGATTCGAATCTCGAACCTTCCGGCTCCAAGGCAACGACGCCACCAGTATAAATTGCTGCACGACTGGCAACCCCGCTCATGTTTACAATTACTTACCCCGATACTGGGGTAGCTTGTAACTTGTAACACCCGACGATGCTATTTTTTTTTAGTTTTCGAAGTCTTTTTACATACAAATTTTTCAGTGCTTTTCCATTATAATAATTATAGCTTACATGTAAGGCTATATAGTTTGATGCAAGAAAGTTTTAATTGCCCTTGTAGTAGAATCAAAATTCCCAAGACATCTGAAATTCGTGATATGTTATTTTCGTCTGCGGTCTCCTGTGGCTCATCCGTCAGTCTGAGATTCAATTTGCTTTGGTTGCCAAATTTCAAGAATAATTCTCGTCCTCACTTCGACACACCACGAGAACTTGTAGTGTAGCCCCTATACTGCTTATCATGTTGCTTACGACTGCTCTTGACTCTACCTTTCGTATGTCTATGTGCATGCCTGATTTATTCATTCGTCTCTCTGTTTCTCTTACTCTACATTTATATCTCTCTATCTTCTCTTTCTCTCCTTTCTCGGTCTTTCTCTGCTCTCTTTCTCTCCCCTCTACACTCTCACTCTCTCTCTCGCTCGCTCACTCTGTAGGCCTATGTCTGTCTCTCTCTCTTTCACTCTCTCTCTCTCTTTCTCTCTCTCTCTCTCTCTCTCTCTCTCTCTCTCTCTCTCTCTCTCTCTCTCTCTCTCTCTCTCTCTCACTCACTCACTCACTCACTCTGTCTGTCTGTCTGTCTGTCTGTCTGTCTGTCTCTCTCTTTCACTCTCTCTGACAGCATCCATTTTTCAATTCTACTCCCCCTTTGTCTTCTTCCCTTCCTTATTCTATTCCTCACTCACTGCATACCCCCAAACCTCCGTCCATCCTTCTTTCCTTCACCCTTCCTTTTCTACGTCTGTCCGTTCGTCTGCCCGTCTCTGTTCAAAACCAGATTCATTTCAATTTCAATTTGCGCTAAGGTGTATTTTCGCTTTAGCCTCGACTCCTGTGGACCTCTGTGGGCCGTTCATGGCCTCTGTGGGCCGTTCATGGCCTCTGTGGGCCATTCAGGGTCTTTGAGGGCCCCTGAGGAACGATGCTGAAGTCGCGTATAATTAACGACCGTCGATTGCCATAAGCCAACGAAAGCGAAGATTAAGTGGTCGTCTAATTGCCCTGACTTAACGTCGACCCTTCTCTGACCTCCGACTCGTTCCCACCGACTGAATAACCGACTGAATAACCGACTGAATAACCGACTGAATAACCGACTAAATAACCGACTGAATAACCGACTTCGTTTCCTCGACGTCGTGCCAGGCCCCAGTACTGTTGCCATCCATTAGTGCCTCTGCCGGACTCCCTCTCAAGGTCAGACTCTTTTTGGGACCGGAAGTTCTGCGGGGTTCGACGAATCGATGGCCGCCATTATTCTGCAGCAGCGACATCTCGTGAACATGTAAGACGTCATCGTGGCTCCCTCTGTCGAACGATCATTCGTCAGAGTTAATCCCGACAAGTACAGATTGGTTCCTGGCCGTCGTCTCATTTATCTAGCGCCACGATGATAATGGATACATCCGGGTGATTCCGCGGGTAATGTTCTAGCGCCATAGAAGTGTCTACATGTTACATGTAGGTAAGACAAGAGAAGAGATAGTTAGAGAGCGACAGACAGAGGCAGGCAGACACATAGACAGACAGACACGCAACTAAGAGAAGATGCGACTGGCTGCTGCTGCTGCTGCTGCTGCTGCTGTGTCCTTGACATATAACACGGATCGAATCCATCCGTCAATCCAACTAATTCATAATTTGATCAAATTTATGATTATTAATTTATTACGACAGTAATCTTTGTTTGCTTGTTTGTTTGTTTGTATGCCACTTGTTATAGCGCCCCTTCAAGCTCACTACTCAGAGGCGCTTCCGACCACAGAACGGACACTGCATCGGAGTTTCACACCGAAGCGCTGAGCAATTGCGAGAGAAGGACTTGCTATAAGGTCCCTACGCGGCGACTTGAGGTGGATTCGAACATTCAACCCTTCGGCTGCAAGGCAACGAACATACCCACTGCAAAACCGCGCTTTACACAATCTTGTTGCCATCGTTCACAGTGGAATTTGATTTGTAAAGCTCAAGAAAATGTGACTATATACATGGACCAACATAATATTATAGGGGCATAATTGATTGACTAATTAATTAATTACTTGATGAATCTCTTGCCTCATTCGACAGATTTCAGCCCTATAGATAATTATAGATCTACTTATTCACTAAGACATAGTAACACAAACATAAGCAATAAATAACACTAGCACAAATATAATACCTATACGTGCTCACTGCTCAGTGCTCAGTCTATAACATAATAATATAATAACACAAACACAAGCAACAACACAATAGTGCAAACATAAATCATGTTCAGTCTTACCGGATAGCCTACGTATAACTTGAAATAAAGTAAAAATTAGAAAAGAGAACAGATGGGCAAACTATGAATCCAATGTAGCTAACAATTGTAGGCTACATGTAGGCTATTCGTGATTATTGTAGCAGTTCTGTACTGAATGAGTACAAGCTTCTAAACTTTCGCAACTGTTTCTTAATAGTAGACTTGTCGTTGAGCGAATGTTCGAGGTACAAGGGATGATAGAAGGTGAGTTCCACATGATGGATATGGTGTAGACCTACTGTATACATAAATACATGCATATGTGTTATGTAGGCCTACAGCCCTACATACATTGCATAATGCATAGGCCCTACATAAATCTATTTATAATTTGTACAAGGCTGCAACTTCCTTTCATCCTCCCTCTGGCCCTTCGATCACCAGTCATCTTTATTTAGTGCCATTTATGCATCGAGTGAGACGTCGACCATTCCTCCCAGCACATTATATAGGATGGTTTGGTGGATGCGGGTGATGATTGGGGAGGACGTGGGTGAGTGGGTGGGTAGGTGGGTGGGTGGGTGGGTAGGTGGGTGGGTGGGTAGGTGGGTGGGTGGTGGGTGGGTGGGAAGGTGCACGGTGGCTGCCCGTATCGATCGCATTTCCCCACTCCTTCTAAAAGGCTTCGGCTTTTAAAATGCAATTTGTAGCGACGCGAACGGTGAACTGAGATTAAGATGAACGGAGATTAAGTTGGAGACTTTCACCGATGGCAATTAATCTCCGTGCATGCGATACAACGGAGAATAATATTCCAGATAATGATATTATTTCTCCTTTTCCTTCTCTCTTCTGCTCCGATTATATTTATGTATGCGGGTCTATCGATGATCCGAAATTTGCAGTTGTATTTTCCCGACGGGCTGTAGTCGTCGTCGTTCTTGGCTGATCATCATCATCGTCATCATCATCATCATCATCATCGTCGTCGTCGTCGTCATCGCCATCATCATCATCGTCGTCATCATCATCATCATCATCGTCGTCATCATCATCATCATCATCATCATCATCATCATCATCATCATCCGTCGAAAATGATGCTGAGGAGGAGGAGGAGGCGCAGAGATTGGTAAGTAAGTAGTTAATCATAAGGACGCTTGCAAGTCAGGTCGTCGAACGAGGATCATGGAAAGCAGAGTGTGGACATTATTTCGGTTGAACAAATTCATTCGTTCATTCGGTTGTTTACTTGTCTGTTCATTTGTTCGTTTATTCACTTGTTCGTTTATTCGTGCTTTTACTAGTTGGTTCATTTATTCGCTTGCTTGTTTATTTGTTCGTTCGTTCGTTCGTTCGTTCGTTTATTCACTTGTTCGTTTATTCGTGCTTTTACTAGTTGGTTCATTTATTCGCTTGCTTGTTTATTTGTTCGTTCGTTCATTTATGCTTTCAATATAGTTAATTAATTTGTTGGTCCGTTTCTTCAGTCACTCATTCATTGTTTTTTTCATTTGTTCGGTCTCTCCTTCCTTTGTTCATTCATCTGTTCATTCATTTGTGCCTTCATTCGTTTGCTCATTCGTGCTTTTATTAGCTCATTCATTCATTTGTTCATTTGTTCATTCGTTCGTTCATTTGTCCCTTGCTTTGTTCTTTCTGTCGAGCTGTGCATTAAATCATTTCCTCAGTGAAGACTGGCGGTCAAACGAAGAGTCCTGTTAATGGCAATGCATTACTGGCAGTCAGAGGCCAGATATATGCTACATTGCGCTCAAGTGCTACACAGGCTGCTGCTGCTGCTGCTGCTGCAGTGCCACAGATGATGAGGATAAGACGACGATGACGACGATGGTGATGCTGATGGCTAAGAGTCTCAGTAGTCGTTGCTTTCCTCCTTCTCCGCCTCTTCTCTTCCATCTATTTCTTCTCATTCGTCCTCTGTCTCCTCTTTCTATTCCTCCATCTCTCTTTCTAATCTTCCGCGATGCCTTACCTTCCTCCATTTCCATTTCGTCTCTCTTTCTTCTCCTCTTGCTTCTCCGTCTTCTTTCTTTCTTCTTCTCATGCCTCTCCGTCTCCTTCCTTTCTTCTCCTCATGCCTCTCCGTCTTCTTCCTTTCTTCTCCTCGTGCCTCTCCGCCTTATTTCTTTCTTCTCCTCTTGCCTCTCCGTCTCCTTCTTTTCTTCTCCTCATGCCTCTCCGCCTTATTTCTTTCTTCTCCTCTTGCCTCTCCGTCTCCTTCTTTTCTTCTCCTCATGCCTCTCCGCCTTATTTCTTTCTTCTCCTCTTGCCTCTCCGTCTTCTCTCTTTCTTCTCCTCTTGCTTCTCCGTCTTCTCTATTTCTTCTCCTCATGCCTCTCCGTTTTCCTCCTTTCTTCTCCTCATGCCTCTCCGTCCTTCCATCGTCCTGACCGAAAAGGCGTCACATAATTACATCGGGCAAGATGAACAGTTGCCACGCGGCTTCCACCAGTCACCCTTCAAAGGATTCGTACATATCACCGGCGCAAACACATTTACGTACATACAGTTTTATACACATATGCATTGTATACTGTATAGACATTGTAATATACATCCTCCTTATACATATACGAAATACCTGTGGACTGACGACTAATACGTATGCAGTCAACAACTTCCGAAGTGTCAATAGATCGGATTTCGAACCCAGAACTTGTCCGATTTGTCGCGTATTATGTCAACTCGAGATGAAGAAGTAAGTCCTTGATTTTGTTATCCAAATTAATTAAGAAATGCTTCAATTAATTATAACAGTAGCCTACATGGATGTTCCTCAGAGTTCGGCATGGTTGCATTCTACATGTATATGCTCGAACGAATCTGCCAAACGACAACGATGATCATGATCGTGATCATGATCATGAGTCTCATCACTAGATCCAACAACCTTTCAAACATTTTTAGTTTCGTTTAGCAGAGTCAAATGACGTCTTAAGGTTCAACACTACATTTTCTATACACCCATTTGTTGCATAGACATTTCTAAACGAGTGTCTTAATTAAGCGAACGTTCTAGATCTTCAGAATGCATTGCTACATTGTTAACAACTTCACATCGCTCCAAAAACGTCGCAGCAGAAGAGTTGTATAAATTATAATAGGGGAAGCCGGGGTAATATTAAATGGCCGAAATTACTCCCGGCTTCCCCTAATGGCTTTCATAAAATAACGGCATGATTAAATCATGCTAAAGCGTGGTCAACCATTGGACAGGCTATCGCTCAAAATCTGTCGATTTGTTTCCTTTTATCTTTGTTCACCAGTTTCTTCGTCATTATGCTTTTCCATCGCGTTATTATTAACGATTGACTCGGATGAAAAACGCTTTGTTACTTTATTCGAACCATCAACTAATCTGAATTTTATAATTTTTATAGCGCCGTAGCATCATCAACTCGAAATTATAATGCATTCGTTCAGTTCTCCAAGTAATGTAAATATTTAGCATGCGTCATAAAAGCATTCCACTCATAATGCATTCGTGGATGGATAAACCAGTCTATTCCCCCAACGTATAAACTTAATTATTGAAAAATGCCTATAGGCCTAAGTGCCAACTTTGTGCTGCAATAAAAATTTTAAGCGACTCTCGTAATTGTTTTAAGTGTCTTAATATAGCAAGGTCAAGAGCAAGGTCACTCAATTTTTTTAGTGATTGTTCTTAGATGTTCTTAAGTGCTCTAAATGTTCTAAGTACTCTAAAATCAAAGCAATCATAGTTAGCTAACAGGAATAAACACAGCGGTTAGTGGCAATGTGCAAAACAAAGCAAATGGACGTTAATTTGCAAAAATTAATACACACTAAATGACTTTTTTCAACTTCTCATTATCTGGGGGTGGGGGTGTGTGAAAACGATTATTAGGGGAATGCTCTATTTTTGTGACAAAGGCAGCAACGCAAGACTAATCTATAAGCAGCTCGAACAACAACGGGAGGTAAAAAACAGGAAACACTTGCAACAAAAGCAGAAAAGATTCAAAGCAAAAACATCAAAATGAAAAAGATCAATAATGGCGAGGAAGTGCATGCCAGCAACTAAGCCATGAAGTAAACAAATGGCTGCTACTGTTACAGTACCGTATTGTAGTGGAATCGAGATCGTTGACCTATTTCCGGCGGAAGTCGGTAGTTGACCGGAAGGTGGCAGACGAGGCGAACTTAGAGACTGGTGCGTATCAGACACCGACGAAATCGCTGCCAACATCAACAGCGAGATCCATGTTGTACTCATGTAATGTGATGTGATGTGATGTAATGTAATGCAATGCAATGCAATGCAATGCAATGCAATGTATGTATGTATGTATGTATGTATGTATGTATGTATGTATGTATGTATGTATGTATGTATGTATGTATGTATGTATGTATGTATGTATGTATGTATGTATGTATGTATGTATGTATGTATGTATGTATGTATGTATGTATGTATGTATGTATGTATGTATGTATGTATGTATGTATGCATGAATGCATGTATGTATGTATGTATGTATGTATGTATGTATGTATGTATGTATGTATGTATGTATGTATGTATGTATGTATGTATGTATGTATGTATGTATGTATGTATGTATGTATGTATGTATGTATGTATGTATGTATGTATGTATGTATGTATGTATGTATGCATGTATGTTTGTGCACTTGTTATAGCGCCCCTTCAAGATCTATACTCAGAAGCGCTCCCGACTACAGTGCAGACACTGAATCCGAGTTTCACGCCGAAGCGTTGAGCAATTGCGAGTGAAGGACTTGCCCAAGATCCCCACTAGGGGCGGCTTGAGGTGGATTCGAGCCTGCAACACTACGGCTGCAAGACAACGAACATACCCACTACACCACCACGCCCCACAATGGATTTACAAGAACTGTAATTATTGCCCTGTAATCAATGTAGCCGAGTCCATTTGGGAGGTAAGGGTGGGAAGGTTGGAGTCGACTTAAGTGACCGTCATCTGCAGCAGCAGCAGCAGCAGCAGCAGCGGCGGCGGCAGTCTAATGCTAATCTATCCCCATGGAATCAGGTGCCGTTGATGCCTTTGCAGTTGCTGACGACGAAGATGACGATGACGACGACGACGACGACGAAGATGATGACGAAGATGCTGCTGCTGCTGAAGCAACGTTCAACTGCTCAGCCACCTAATGGACTCATGCAGTACCGTGTGCGATGCTCAGACGATGCTCCAAGAAAAGACATTTCATCTACAGATGCTTCGCTTCAAATTATCCCTTACAGGAACATCCCTCCTATATCACTCGGATGCTTCTCTTTCTCTCCCCTCCTCCTCTCCTCCTCCTCCTCCTCCTCCTCCTTCTTCTTCTTCTTCTTTTGCCTCGTTTTATTCTACTTCTTTTCTTCTTTTTCTCCTCCTCCTCCTCCTCCTCATTCTTCTTCTTCTTCTTCTTCTTCTTCTTCTTCTTCTTCTTCTTCTTCGTCTTCTTCTTCTTCTTCTTCTTCTTCTTCTTCTTCTTCTTCTTCTTCTTCTTCTTCTTCTTCTTCTTTTTTCCCCCTCGTTTTCTTCTTCTTCGTCTTCTTCTTCTCCTCCTCCTCCTCCTCCTGCTTTTTCTCGTGCTCCTCCTCCTCCTTCCTCTTCATCTTCTTTCTCCTCTTCTTCTTATCCTCTTCCACCGCCTCCTCCTGCTCTTTCTTTTCTTCACATTTATCATCTTCATGCTCCTCAGCTGTCTCCGGGCCTCTGTCCTACATTCTTCTCCCTCCCTTCCTCCCTCCTTTACTCCCTTCCTACCTACCTCCCTGCCTCCTTTCCTCCCTTCTTCTTCTATAGCACGCGTTGCTAGAGAGGCAGAATGGATTAAGAAAACGCTTAACTGGATGAGACCTAAGAGGCGAAGCATTAAGTGACTCTCGTCCAACTCATTTGTTATTATCGTCCTTTGACCTTTTATCGTCCTTTCCTCTGTCTTCATCCCATTTTTTCCTTCATCCTACTGTTTCCATCCTTTCGGTTTTCATTTAAATTTCTTCCTCCTCTTCCAACTATCCTACTTCTCCTCCTCACCATCTATTTCATTTGCTTTGTAGTTCTCTTTATCCGATTCCAAATTATCAAACAACTTCTAATTTTATTCTCCTACACATTCCTATTGACCTCATCTCATCTCCTTTCTTCCCTATCCTTCTTTTCTTCTTCTTCGTTCTATCTGTTCATCGTCTTCGTCTTGATGTCCGTTATTTCCTGCCTTCCTCTACTCTTCCTCCTCCATCTTTTCTTTCTCTCTCATTTCATTTTTAGGTGATGCCCCCAAGAGAAGACATTTTGACTGTAGATACTTTCCTCCTCATCTCTCTACTCATCTTCCCCTCCTTCCTTCTCTTCCTCCTCCTCCTCCTCTTCTTCTTCTTCTTCTTCTTCTTGTTTTTCTTCTTTTTATTTCTCCTCCTCTTCTTCTTTCTCCTTCTCCTTCTCTTTCGCCTCCTCCTTCTCGTCAGCCGTATCTTTTGCTGCTTTCTCCTCGTATATATTTTCTCATCTTCCATTTCTTTCATCTTCCTCCTTCTCCTCCTCTTCCTTCTCTTCCTCGTCCACTCTTTCCGCCTGAAGCGTTGTCGTCTAAGTGGAAACACAAGGTGTTCGTATCATGCATGGCGTCGTAGTTCAAGCAATTGATATGCATACCTCTTTGGTTGGCATTCAGTTAGTATTTATGTACTATATAGGTAAGTACGAATAGTCTTTCTTAGACCACCAGCAAACTAACAGTGACTCGCCCAACTCATTTGTTATTATCGTCGTTCGACTCTCTCTCATTTTCTCTGTATTCGTACATTTTCATATCCTTCTTCCTATAATACTCTCTGTTTGCCTTCGTTTACAAATTCAATTTCAAGAAGTCGAATGGGTCAGAGACACGTGTGAATGCTTTCATAAATTCACACGTAAATACACACAAACACAATCTCGTTTAGAGTGAACCCTCAGTCGAAGTTATGGTTCATGAAGAGACACTAGATCAAAACCGGTTTGTCAGATAAACCGTAAGTCAAGTTATATAGGCTAATTTTTTATGGAGAGTATAGGCTGAACTGGAACAGATGAGTTTAACATTTGGTTAGGAATGACAACAGACTACTAAATAGAACGCACACAAAGTTACCGGACAGTGAATTAATAGACCGGAATAGACGGCAATCCATTTGTCCAGTGCAATATACACGGTGTCCCAATTGAACTGATACCCTTTTTGTTTTGGCGATATACTTGTCACTTCTAAATGAAACTCTATAAAATTTTAGAGCATGTTAGCTGGATAAATTATTAATGTTTCCTGAAAATTTTATTCAATTCTGCCAACAGAGTCCGAAGTTATGCACATTCAAATCTGGGCAACGGAAATTTTAAGTTTCCAACATGTAAAAGATAGGAATATATTGTTTGCAACTGCATGTCTTACTTTCTAAATTAATAACTATGACGTCGTATTTCCGTAATTTTCATGTTAGGGGACAAAAATAAAAAGGTTTTCAGCAAAGATAACTTGAGTTTAATAAAAAAAATTAATATAAAAAATCCATTACGGTTCTAATGGTTTTTAAAGGAATTTCCTAACAGAAACTGGCCCATCGCAGCCTTATGCAACTCGCATACGTGATGTTGACCAGTGACCACTTCAAACAGCGAAATGTGGAAGAATGGAAATCGTTTTGATCAAGGGATTTTTGACAATGCAATCAATGAATGGCGAAAGCGCCTTAGAGCATGCATTCGAGCTAATGGATGACATTTTGAACGTCAGCTTTGAAGAACAGCGCTAACACTATAATTTCCTACCTTTTACATGTTGGAAACTTAAAATTTCCGTTGCCCAAATTTGATCATGCATAACTTTGGACTCTATTCGTAGAATTGGATAAAATTTTGAGGAAACATTGATAATTTACCCCTCTTACATTCTCTGAAATTTTATAGAGATTCATTTAGAATTGACAAGTATATCGCCAAAACAAAAAGGGTATCAGTTCAATTGGGACACCGTGTATATTGGCGAGAGTGGTCAGTTAGGAGAAAAGTTAGGTCGGCTGATAACGGGTAGCACTCTGTCCACTGTAAGACATTGAATTCGGTACGCAGTGTAGGCTAATAAGCGTTTAGTGTTTATGTAACATGTTGTTAAATGGGAAGAGGTTGCTGCAATGGCTGTTGCCTAAGAACCATTCGTGCCCTGTACAAATCTGTGACCAATTGAAATGAGAAGCTAGTTACAATAGTTGAGATGACAAGACGCCAGAGTGTAGTTAGTGGCCAGTAAAGACATGTAGCCTAAGAACAAGGACCGACGAGCGAGGCGGCAAGATAATACGAGGAGATGGTTGAATGGTAACACCCTTGCACGAAGTGTAGGCCTATGCGTCCCTTTTAGGCCCATGCATACAATGCAATGCCGACGTAGCTGATACTGTTTGTATATGTTTTGAGCAGATAGGCTGACGCTGTGAATGTTACAATGATGAAAGGGAGTTGATCTATTATACTGACAATCGGTCACGTGGGGTCATTGGAACAAGCATTACTTAACTAGGTTCTTCAATTTATAATGGACTCGATATATTTCTGTCTCTGGCAATCGTCGTCTGTATCTTTCTCTGTCTGTACGTGTGTGTGTGTCTGTCTGTCTGTCTGTTTGCCTCCTAGAATCCTTCTACGTTGACAGTCTGACAGACTGACCTCTAGGTCAATAACCAGCGGCTCAATTGTTCTAAAAGCAATATACCGGTAGATCCTCATAGTCATTTCTCATCTCATCATTTTTTCCTCTATTATCTTCCACCTATATACTCATCAATCGGAAATTTCTTCCATTCTCATCAACCCCGAATGCCTTCCCTCCTTGTTTCTCTTCCTGCCTATAAAACCCCCACAATTCCTTATCAGTGCTCAATGTTCCTCGTCCCTTTGTGGCAAAAAACGTATTTCAGCCAATTGATTTAAAACATCAGCTTCGTCCTTATCAACCTCAGTCCTTATCAACTTCGCAATTATCAACTTCGTCCTTATCAACTTCGTCCTTATCAACCTCAGTCCTTATCAACTTCGCAATTATCAGCTTCGTCCTTATCAACTTCGTCCTTATTAACCTCAGTCCTTATCAACTTCGCAATTATCAACTTCGTCCTTATCAACTTCGTCCTTATCAACCTCAGTCCTTATCAACTTCGCAATTATCAACTTCGTCCTTATCAACTTCGTCCTTATCAACCTCAGTCCTTATCAACCTCAGTCCTTATCAACTTCGTCCTTACCAACTTCGTCCTTATCAACTTCGTCCTTATCAACCTCAGTCCTTATCACCCTCAGTCCTTATCAGCCTCAGTCTTTATCAACCTCAGTCCTTATCAACCTCAGTGCTTATCACCCTCAGTTCTTATCAGCCTCAGTCTTTATCAACCTCAGTCCTTATCAACCTCGTCCTTATCAACCTCAGTCCTTATCAACCTCAGTTTTTATCAACCTCAGTCCTTATCAACCTCAGTCCTTATCAACCTCAGTCCTTATTAACCTCAGTCCTTATTAACCTCAGTCCTTATCAACCTCAGTCCTTATCAACCTCAGTCCTTATCAACTTCGTCCTTACCAACTTCGTCCTTATCAACTTCGTCCTTATCAGCCTCAGTCTTTATCAACCTCAGTCCTTATCAACCTCAGTGCTTATCACCCTCAGTTCTTATCAGCCTCAGTCTTTATCAACCTCAGTCCTTATCAACCTCGTCCTTATCAACCTCAGTCCTTATCAACCTCAGTTTTTATCAACCTCAGTCCTTATTAACCTCAGTCCTTATCAACCTCAGTCCTTATCAACCTCAGTCCTTATCAACTTCGTCCTTACCAACTTCGTCCTTATCAACTTCGTCCTTATCAGCCTCAGTCTTTATCAACCTCAGTCCTTATCAACCTCAGTGCTTATCACCCTCAGTTCTTATCAGCCTCAGTCCTTATCAACTTCGTCCTTATCAATCTAAGTCCTTAACAACTTCGTCCTTATCAACTTCGTCCTTATCAACCTCGTCCTTATCAACCTCGTCCTTATCAACCTCAGTCCTTATCAACCTCAGTCCTTATCAACTTCGTCCTTACCAACTTCGTCCTTATCAACTTCGTCCTTATCAACCTCAGTCCTTATCACCCTCAGTCCTTATCAGCCTCAGTCTTTATCAACCTCAGTCCTTATCAACCTCAGTGCTTATCACCCTCAGTTCTTATCAGCCTCAGTCTTTATCAACCTCAGTCCTTATCAATCTAAGTCCTTATCAACCTCAGTCCTTATCAACCTCAGTCCTTATCACCCTCAGTCCTTATCAGCCTCAGTCTTTATCAACCTCAGTCCTTATCAACCTCAGTGCTTATCAACCTCAGTCCTTATCAATCTAAGTCCTTAACAACTTCGTCCTTATCAACCTCGTCCTTATCAACCTCAGTCCTTATCAACTTCGTCCTTATCAACCTCGTCCTTATCAACCTCAGTCTTTATCAACCTCAGTCCTTATCAACCTCAGTGCTTATCAACCTCAGTCCTTATCAATCTAAGTCCTTAACAACTTCGTCCTTATCAACTTCGTCCTTATCAACCTCGTCCTTATCAACCTCAGTCCTTATCAACTTCGTCCTTATCAACCTCGTCCTTATCAACCTCGTCCTTATCAACCTCAGTCCTTTCCATAGGTCACTGACCTTCACAGTTCGGAATGTAGCTATCCCAGAAGTATCCATTGCACTGGATTCGACGGAACTGGACTTCGGTTCCTGAGAACACGTAACCTGGTTGGCAGGAGGCGTTCGCGTAAAGAACATCACCCTGGATGTAGTAGGCGATCCAGCCGTTAAGAAGCCGTGGAAGGTCCGGACATCCGGGTCCCACTGCTGCAAGAAGTCAATGTGTTACTCCACGTGCAATGTATACACAACATACATGTACATGTATCATACAATGGATGCGAACCCAAGACGTCATCGTAAAACAAGAGCGCATTATACCGTAGAATCACATCATTTTCTGATCGCTTTGATTAACAATGTTTAATCCACCACTTCTTAATTTTGCCAGTAGATAATTATTTACTTTACATGTAAAAAGAAGTGGTTCGATTTTTCTGGGGATGTCTTTCCGGGGTGATGAAGGAGGGGGGTAACTTCCCCCAGAGACGTCTATATTAAACACTGTCTGATTTGTACCCTTCTATACAGCTTCAGCCGTCTAAGAGACGAGTTCGACATACATTTGATCCGCATTCATATAAGCAGCAGCAGCTAATGTAAATGCTCTCCACTGCAGCAACGACGGTTTAATTCAGACCTAATGAATCCATGATTCCATAGGTGTATACATTGTACCAGGGTGAGAATTGCCGGGGGGTTGGGGTTTCAACCCCAGTCTTTCTTAGAGCCCCATAGTAAAGTCTTGTTTACACCCCAATTCCAAGTGGATAATGGTCCAACCTCCCAGTTATTTTTCCACAAATCTCACACTGCATTGTATGTGTTGCCATTCTGCTCTTAGGTCAAAACATTTCAAAACATCAGCTGAATCGAAATTTTCAATGAACGGCCGATTATACGTGCATAAATGAATGCATACATACATCCACACATACATGCATTCACGCATGCATACATCTACACATACATGCATACATGCACATGAAGGCTCTCCATTGCTTTATACGCAGATGATGTTAAGTTCCACAGGCAGTGCCTGCATGGTTTCAGGCGACATTACTGCCGGGCAGGCAATGAGGTTACCTATAAAATCATGGGCGGCCTCGTCGTCGTCTGAATGTCGACAAGCAGCCTGCGGCTCAACCCATCAGAAACCCAATTTATCCGGTTGTACGTACACATGTACACTCGGCACGATTAGATGGCAGAGTTAGACCTGAACGCTTTTGCGCCGAGTCTTCCACCATTGCACCTTTTCTTCTTCTCTTCCGGACCTTATATAAGGGTCATGCTCGATCAAGGGTTAACCCTTGCTACACAAATTCACCCGACTTTTTTTTACTGTCCTGACACCTACTATATCAGCTGCGTCCGCTCCGCACTGGTCACCAAGGCCGTAGCTGTGGGAGTGTTTTGGATATTTGAACACCCCCCTCCAAATTAAAAATGTAAAAATAATATAATGCATTTAATAGCAACTGATGTAAGAACTACAGTGTGCAGCGTATTGGCCGCCCAGAACCAGCAGACGATCGCGATTTTAGTAGATAAAGCATGAAATTAGGTCGTTTTAAACGCCGCGGTGAAAAATCCTATGAAATGATAACTTCAAACGGTCATCAGGAATTTCAACGACTAAAAAAATGCCGTCTGAAAATTTGACGACTACAAAAAGGTCATCAGAAAGTTTGGTCAAAAGATGGCAAACACCCCCTGAAATCAAATCCTGGCCACGGCCTTGCTGGTCACTTACTCCGAGCGCCACGTTCACAGACAAACATAAGGTTTACTTCAATTGTGTATTATACGTGTATAAATAAGCTTTCACCTTCGAAGTAGAGTAGAAATCCTCTCTGCGTGAGACTCGTCAGTCCAGCCGTGAATCGGACGAGAGCCGCACTGGACGTGACCTCGATGACCTGCTTGCCCAGTGCTCCACACTCCTTGAAGTAGTCGCTGGAACTGTAGATGACCTCGAGGAAGTCGTGGCACTGACCACCTCTCTTGACGTCCAGCTCAAAGTCGAAGAGGGTCAGCCGGATCGTCTGCCACGTCTGCACCGAGATGCTCCATCTACAGACGGCGTCCATGTAGTACTTGTCCGGATAGTTGGGACTCGAGATGTATCCGTGGTCGTAGAGGACCGGACTCTCGGATCCGGGACAACCGTTCTGGATCAGCGTCACTGGAGCAGATCAAGCAGGACTGTTGCAGGAGTAAGGTATATATATATATATATATATATATATATATAATGAAGGAATGCTATTGGAATGTAAGATAATGTCATGTGTTTGAAAAGAAATCATGCATGCTCCGAAGACGTAGGGAAGAATAAATATGCACAAAAACCGGCAAGGTTCGGTAATGGTAGGCTAATGGTAAATGTGGGTAAAAGTAAGGCAGGTCGAGGCAAGTTAAGGTGTGATATGGTTAAGTAGCCTAGTCTATTTTTTATTGACTATTGCCAATTGCATGCTCAGTTTATGAGACGGTAACCCGCTCCTCTTTACAAATCATCCATTTTAGTCCTTCAGGAAAATTACCTGTAGGTTGCTATCTTCGTATACCTTTCTTGAACTTATAAATTAATCTGGTGTATGCTTACCATCCATCTTAAACAACTCAATCCTTACTTAAGTTACTCCACCTGATTTTATGGTCTATAACTCTATAATATGATGATGATTGATGACGATGACGATGTGGATGACGAGGACGATGAGGGTCATGATGACGATGATGATGATGATGTTGTTGATGATGATGATGATGATGATGATGATGATGATGTTGTTGTTGTTGTTGTTTTTGTTGTTGTTGTTGTTGTTGTTGTTGTTGTTGTTGTTCTTACGTGAGATGCATCTGTACGTCACCCTCAGGAACTCTTCATATCCGCACGGATCTGTGAAGAGAGCAATGTTTACATCAAGAGAACATCGTCGTTTCCCTGCGCATGCGCGGTTCAACGGGAACTGAACGTCGATGTCGCAGTTCCACGAGAATGGAACGTCACAACGAGATGCCACGTGACTGTCGTTCCTTCCGTAGCGAACAGATTCGAAGACCAAGATCTCGTTGTCGCCACACGAGATCTCGAACAGGCTGTTGAAGCAGGCGTACTTCTCGATGATGGCCGTCGACAAAACTGAACATAATAATTATTGTACCATCGATCGAAACAATTATTCATCTTGTATTATTATTATTATTATTATTATTATTATTATTATTATTATTATTATTATTATTATTATTATTATTATTATTATTATTATTAAATGAATTTGTAACGCGCGCAAAGTCACACCGAAATGTGAATCTGAGGCGCGGATTGTCAGAAAACTGAAGATAATTGTACCATCGATCGAAACAATTATTCATCTTGTAGGAAAGGCAATGTGAGAGGTCAAGTAAATAAGTAAGGTTAATTTGGGATTAAGTAAGAGTACAGTTTTGCACACGTATACATAGCGCGAGCTCATAATTATGCAATTTTCCGTCGCGCCAGTTATTCTTCTTGAAATAGCCTACGATACATTATGCAGTAAATTAATGCAGTATATTCAATTATGTGCAGCGTATACATAAACCTCAATTATTGCAGTTGTATGTCTTTTGTTACCTTCTTCTATAATTGAGGCAGGCTGAGAATTGCGGAAAGCAGGGTTTTAATACCCTAGTCATTCTTTGGACCACGTAGTAAAGACTGAATTACGCACACCCAACGCCACATAAATGAACGTTAACCCCTCTCCCCCAATTCTCAACCCAGATTGAGGAGATGTTTTAGCAGAGTGGATAAAACCAATACGATGCACTAGACTCTAGACTGCCACTAGTTGTCTATATACCATCAGTGACTAAAGAATATGTCGTGATAACCCGTGATTGCCGAAATGCATTCTCTTCCATTAGTGAATCATACGATTTTCTTATTGTGATCTCTTACTCGCCCCATGAACCGAGCTCGATCTAATAAAACGCCACACTGCCTTCAACAAGTCTTTGCAATTCATTTGGACGGGTGCAGCTGAATTTTGTAACACGGTTTCAACAAATCGGGCAAATCAATATTATATTCAAAAGCAGAGGTAAACGGCTAGCAAGCATTTTGAAAGACTATAATTATATAGGATTATAGGGAACACACATAGGCCTAGATGTCATGCATGCATACGTGCCAGGAGTCGTGTTTGACAGAAGCAGAGAAACTGAAACAGAGCAAGAGGCAGAGGAACGTATATCGCCAGACATATACACAGAGAGCAGCAGCAGCATAGAGAGACAGACACAGATAGACAGGCAGAAAGACAGAGTGACGCAGTGAGTGAGAGGGAAAGGAGAGAAGAAAAAGAGAAGAAAGAGAGGAGACAGAGGAGATTGCATAATTTGGCTATATGTAATACTCAGAAATGCAAAGTAGCCTCCATAGTCTATACAATCAGAGACACGGACATAATATAATACATACATACACACATACATGCATGCATACATACATACATACATACATACATACATGCATACATACATACATACATACATACATACATACATACATAGTTTTACATACATACATAATATTACATATATACATACATACATACATACATACATACATACATACATACATACATAGTTTTACATACATACATAATATTACATATATACATACATACATACATACATACATACATACATACATACATACATACATACATACATACATACATACATACATACATACATACATACATACATACATACATACATACATACATACATACATACATAGTTTTACATACATACATACATACATACATACATACATACATACATACATACATACATACATACATACATACATACATACATACATACATACATACATACATACATACATACATACATACATACATACATACATAAATACATACATACATGCATACATAGTTTTACATACACACACATACATACATAGTTGTAAAAAACGTTTTTTCCGTTTTTTATTCTCTCCCAAAAAACGTCGTTTTTTTCGTTTTTTATTTTTCCCATCGTTTTTTATCGTTTTTTATTTTTCCTTTATCTTTATTTATACATTTACTTTCTATTATTATTTTCCTTAATTTTAATTTCTCCTGATATTTCTTATGTTTTCCGCCAACTTTCAAGGATCCAGCTAACTAAAGTCATTATTTCATCGTTTAACATCATCATTTAAGAGATAGCCTACGTGTAGTAGGTTCCTAATCAAGATTTTCATGGTTAAAATGCGGTCTTAGATGTAGCAAAGTCAAATTCTTTTCCGTTTCCGTTTTTTATCGTTTTTTGTCGTTTTTTATTATTTTGAAAAAAACCTCGTTTTTTACCGTTTTTTTATTTCGTTTTCATCGTTTTTTACATCTATGCATACATACAGACAGACAGACTTACATGCAGACATATAGATAGACAATGAATGATGAATGGATGGATGAATGGATGGACGGATTTATTGATTGACTGACTGACAGGTTGATTGATTTATTGATTGAGAGTCACACACAGCATAGATGAGGCAATCACGAAGATGTGAACTCAAGTCGCTTTCGTCACATCATGCATGGTGCGTGGAATCACATCATTTTTTTCCAATCGCTCTGATTGCTCTTCTCTTCAGCATCCGTCGCCAAAGAGACATAGACCGGAATTTGCATGGCCACCATCAGCAGCAGCAGCAGCAGCTTCAGCAGCAGCAGCTTCAGCAGCAGCAGCGGCAACATCAGAGAGGCTGCCAGCAAATGGAAAGATGCGATGGGTAAACAAACACTGAGCAGACCTGCATCGCTTTTCTTGCGCCAAACGATTTGTGAGTCGTTAACTTAAAAGGTTTATATTGTTCGGACGATGTGTTTATGTAGCCCGGGAAGTGCAGTTACTTCATTGCAAGACGCACTTGTTAGCCTACAACTAACATTCACAGCACATAATTCTGGGGCGTGGTGGTGTAGTGGTGGCGTCGTTGCCTTGGAGCCGGAAGGTTCGAGGTTCGAATCCACCTCGCCGCGTAAGGACCTTGGGCAAGCCCTTCACTCAGCGCCTCGGCGTGAAACTCCGATGCAGTGTCCGCTCTACATTCTGGAGCGCCTCTGAGTAGAGCTTGAAGGGGCGCTATAACAAGTGCACATACAAACAAAGAAAACAATAATACTTATGGGTTGCGCTCCTTCTAATGGTTGATCTTCAAACATTGCTGCTTCGGATTAACTCTTTTTGAACAACCCTTCTGAATGGAAACAGAATGAGCTGGTGCCCTGCACGCACTTGGCTTGCAAGTGGCGCGTTGCAAATTTGGAGATTACGATTGCGATTCCCAAAAGTCCTGGATTGAATGATCTGGTTGTAAGCATGTATAGGCTACAATTATTGTACATATGATTATTACTTGCAAATGGATAACTTCTACACGAAGCATAATGCATCATTGATCTGGACATGACCCGATTGAGACTTTAACACTTTAACATAGAATTTTGAATCTAGAAAGCTTGCTGTGACGAATTGCAAGAACGATGGAGTAAACTTACTAGCATTACAGCAATATCACCGGCAATATCACCAGCAATATCACCAGCAATATCACCAGCAATATCACCAAGATATCTTAGTGCGTCACCAACGAGGATCTGATGCCATCTGTGGAGAGCCAGAATTTCCAACATAATTAATCTGAATAAAATATAATAGGAGGGACGGTTTGGTATATGAGCATTTATAAAGCGTCTCTTACTGCAACAGACTAGCTATTCAGAGGCGTAGGCTATAACAGTATAACATGCGCCAGAGTGACGAGAGTTCCAGTTCAGTTGCTTTAAGCAAGACTCGATATTTTAAGTAACAAGGCCTAGGCCAATGGAGCAGTTCGCAGCTTTAATCCGCTCCGGAAAATTGTGTAGCGCCTTTTCAAGACGGCTCCGCCTACTCAGAGTCGATCATAGCCCAGCCACAGCTGCACAAGAGAAAGGACTTGAGTATAGTTGCTCGAATGCACACAAATTATATATTGCTGGATCGAACCAACTCGGTGGTTAAGCTGTTCATTTCCACAAAATGGTGGTTTTTCTATTCTGAACCATAATCAGAAATCGATGAATCAATAACCAATTCTCACAATTCGATGTTTGAATAAACATAAATTACACGAACACGATGCTGGCAATCGGTCATTGCCATCGGAATCAGTTATTGAACAAATCCGTTCGTTGGCCTATATATATATATATATATATATATATATATATATATATATATATATATAGGCTATGGCTGGTGGCTCTCAGCCTAATCGTTTTCATCATCAATCATCATACCTTTTGACGCGTCTTCATTATTATTGAGCGGGGGTCGACTTTAAAAAAGAAACCCATCAAAAACTATCCACAGCATCAGATTAAAAAAACCATCAATTTTCACTATACGCTATACTCGCTTCACTACTTGCACATACCACTTGCCTTCGGCTCAATTCCTTGAGCATTAATCACAGATTAATGAAATTACAGGCATCGATACATCGAACTCAAACGACGACTTCGTCCTTTAACGTGTTTTTCGATAATTATGAGCAGGTGACCACTGCTCACTTGCTCACTTGTTCACTTGCTCACTGACACTGCCTGACTTGCTTACTGGCTTAAAATTTCATTTCGAAATTCTTACTTCTGACAAAGATATTGGCAAAAAACTGTAGGGGGTATTTTTGGCCCACCTTGTAGATGTTTCTACACCCTGGTTCAAAAGAGTAAGCCAAATTGTTTTTCATATATGTCTAATGCCTGATAACATATCACGCTAAAATTTTCCAAATATTTAGAGAATTGGCTCAAGAATATGATTCCAAAATTTTATGAGATAATGTTGAACGGATAAAAAGATATGAATCTTTCAACTTCATAGGCCGAAATTTCAGTTTACAAGCAACTTTTCTGCTAGATTCAATAAAAAAAAAGCCAAACTTTTTTAGTCACTGTGTAGAATGTAGATGTTTCTATATGTTTCAAGATTATTTAATTTCCACTTGCTGCACACTTCCCGCTGACTCGGTCACAGAGTCTCTACAACGACCGTACCCGCTACATGCCGATGATGTAGCCGATCGTCGGTTGAAAGATCAAACATGCATAGAGGCAGTCTATGTATTATATGGAAGAAGACTGGAGGCCAGTTGCCGTCGAAATGACTGACTCAGTGCCCGAGGAACTGTTTAATAATTAGGATAATGCTTCTTCCTCTTCTTCCGCCGTGATATTTTGCAGGAAACATAAATTATAATATAAGTGCATCATGTTATAAAATAGCTTTTATCATCATCTGCGATCGATACTTAACTTCGGAGGTCGACGACTCTTCGAAAAAACTCCGCCACTGGTTGCACTCTGCCAGTGCCAGTCCCAAGCCTGGAGGAGGGCGTAGCTAATGGTCTTTGTTACCACACAGTGACGTTAAACAGCATAATACACACTCTTTGGAAGAAGTTCGGGATTGATCGCAATTCTTTACATCTATCATTTACTGCAATGTCTTTATTCTCATTCCTCTGCCTGCTTTTCTTCTTTTTCTTCCTTTTCTTCTCCTTTTGCTTGACCTTCTTGTTCTTGTTTTGGTTCTGTTTGTTCTTGTTCTCGTTCTTGTTCTCGGTCTTCCACTTTTACTTCTACTTCTTCTTCTTCTCCTCCTCCTCTTCATCCACTACCTTCTCCTCCTCCTCCTCCTCCTCCTCCTCCTCCTCCTCCTCCTCCTCCTCCTTCTTAATGCTCTGTATGAGAGTTAGACAATAGGTTTACACTTTCACCCTAACTAACATGATCCTATGTTAACAGACAAGCATATAAACAAATTATATGAATTCCTATAAATTATTTATGTCTGCGTGTGATCAGAAATAAATATATCTATTTGCGCATGTATCTATTAACATAGGATACATAGATGTCTATATACACAACCACATAACTTCCATTCACATGCATCTTATATATAAAAATTATATATATGTCATATGTATCATATATATTATAAATATATATATATATATATATATGAATCTGTGTGGCTGCATAGTTTCCTTTAAATGCAATTGGCAGTCTTTCGTTCAGCTGAGGATGATGGAAAGAGCTGTGATGCGCATGCGCAAAGCATTGGACGGAGGGAAGCGGGTGAACAGAGAGACAGACAGGCGTAGATAGAGAGACGCATAAAGACAGGGAGAGAAAAATAGACAACAATTGCGGCCCACTTAAGGCAGCCAAATGGAGTAACTGTGGCACAGACAGAGACAGAGAGGAACATAACGGTATTGAAATGAACATTCAAACACCAACCGACAGTCAAGGAGAAAAGAAAAGGCGAGAGCGAGATAGAAAGACAGACGAGAAAGACAGAGTCACAGGGAGATAGAAGGCAAGGGCAGAAGGAGAGACAGAAAGAGAAAGAGAGAGAAGGAGGAAAGGAGGGAAGGAGGAGAGAGAGAGGGTGGGAGAGAGAAAGAACGAGAGAGAGAGAGAAAGAGACAGACAGACAGAGATACATAGACAGAAAGTGAGACAGACAGAGACACAGAGACAGAAAGAGAGACAGCAAGTGAGAGAGTGAGAGAGAGAGAGAGACAGAGACAGACAGACAGACAGACAGACAGAGAAAGAGAGAGACAGAGAGAGACAGAGAGAGAAACAGAGAGGCGGACAGTCGCAGCCGAGTCGTCTGGTACAATCCACCGATCTCCAAGAAGATGCCGCTCCTAAGTGACCGGTGTCGCTGTTCTTGCGCTTCATAATGCATTATCCTCCAGCTTCCCCCACCACCACCACCTCATCCTCCTCTTCCACCTCCTTCTCCCCCACCCATCTTCCGTCTCTGTCTAATCTCCACCTTCTTCTCCAGTTCCTATACATCTCCTGACTCAGCAGCCGAGTCTGTCTTAAGCCATTTGTCGTTGCCACCAGAATCCACTCTACAGCCCATCCAACTGCAAGAGTGCAATGTCCTTTCAAGTTGGCGCTATATAAATGCCCAGATGCATTGCATTGCTTCACGTCGCATCGCATTCGCTTTTCTCCTTCAATAAAAAGGGTCGACCGCCACCATTTACCCTCTCCAACCACCTACCTATATACCGCGCTTTAACTTATTTTGCTAATAATTACAACGGCAGCAGCAGCAGCAGCAGCAGCAACAACAACAACAACAACAACAACAACACAACAACAACAACAATAATAATAGCAGCGTAGTAGTAGAAGTATCATTAGTAAGAGTAGTAGTAGGCCTAGTGGTGGCATTGAGACTTATGAAGCAAAAATTAGTTTTGCACTATTCTCATATGAAAAAAGTTTGACTCTATAAAAGGTCTACGGAAACAGTTTCTGCATCGGAACTAAATTCAGATGCAAGGCAAGGCTAGTGAAAATCAGCAGCTCTCGTCAATAATCTGATGCCCAGCGTCTATGGCTGTCGAGTGGCACTCTAGAAATTTGGAGATTACGACTACGATCACGATTAATAGGCAATGTAAGATAATGTAGAAAACATAGCAACTTAATAGGCTACAATAGATCTCATAGCTAAGCAATTTGAGGCAGTAATGAAAGACAAGACAAGAAATTGAAGCGAGGCAATGATTTAGTATAGTTCACCGCTTGCAAGGCGAAGTAAGGTGAGGCAAGATAAAGTAGGTATGATAGTAGTGGCAAGGCTGCATGATGGGCAATGTAGGTTACATATAGGCAATGCAGTGTAAAGCGATGCATCTGACACAGTTTCCCGCGAAAGTGAATCTAACTGACAAAAAAACTAAAGTTCTTAAAGTAGCATCTCTAATCCTGACGGACTAAATTCCGACTAATTGTACAAATCCTGAAACCATCTGCAAATGGCATTCCTCATACTCCTCACGCAGCAAGTAAATCCTGCAGTCGACCTGCATCACCTTTCCTTGGCTGAAGGATGGGGGACCGAAAGAGAGGATAAACCACAATTAAAGTTAAGTAAATCCAGTCGACCGCCTTGCACGGAGTATAAGCCCACGAATCTTACAGCTATATACATCGCCTTTCCTTGACTGAAGACTAACCGAAGGAGGATAAACCCCAATTAAAGGTGTTTTTCGACGGTCCTTCCTTTTTTCTTTCGGCGAATGTTGTGGTCTGTAATTTCTCGCGAAATCTAGAAGGATCGCTCGTGTAAGTTATATAGGAAGATAGCATTCAGCTGCATTCTATTGAAGGTTGACTGAAGTGGATGCGCTTTTTATGTACAGCGGTTGATTAATATTTCACGCATCTACATGTACAATTGTACATGTACATGTATTAGCTGGCGAAGTGCACTGTTCATTTAGAGTCGTGGTTGCGTTTTCTCAGCAACAGCTTTTCGTCTGAATAGAGCAAAGATTGAAGGATGGAAGGTTGAGAAAAATGTGTTCGGCGGACATTCAACATTTGGACGACAGACTCATGCATGCTAAAGAGTTGACATTTGTCTGACTGACGGGCGGTCAATAGACGGCCATTTGTTAGTTTGATTGCAGAATAGATCAAGCTAGAACAAAATGGAAATGACCATGTCACTGCATAACTATGTACATTGTACAAACCATACCAGAGCCTTCTATTACTGTTATAGAAGGCTCTGAACCGTACCATGTCCCACATAATCCCAGGGCCATATAATTAAAGCTTAAAATTGTAAACCATCGTAAGGCATGACGATATTATAAAGGAGCAGTACAGCATAATAATGCAAGGTACCATACCGTACGGTAACAATGTTACTGTAGCTCAAAAATCTAATGTTACATAGCAGAACATAGATAGGCTACTTAAATACTTTGCATATATTTGGAAATAAACAAGAACTGTAGGCTATATAATAACAAAACAGAGCAATGCGAACGCGTTTGAATGCGTGTATTTGAGTAGGTTTGCGCGGCTGGACGTGTGAGTAGGCCTAAGTGTGCTTGTGTGCGTACGTCCTTCTAAATAAGGTAATCGAATGGACTAATGCCCTATCGTCCCTTCCCTCCCTCTTCAATCGCTTATACACTGGACCATTAAGGCCAGCAGCGGACCAAAGAACGTCACGTCCATTTCCACACTTTCCCATGCATAGGCTACTCCTCCAGTTTTGCAACAGGCACCGAATGATCCACTCGCAGCCTCGCCTCTCCTTCTCCGCCTTTCTTCGCGTTTCCATGGCATTCCCGTTTCCATAGCGACCGCGGCCGAAAGTCGTTCCCGCCTTTCTCCATGGCAACCGAGCAGCGCCGCCGCACAATGGACTGGCGACGGTAGACGAGGTCGTTTCCTGTCGTCGTCGTTAGGCGCGATGTGTCGCTAAATCCAATCAACGCTTTCGTGCAGAATGAAGAGAAAAAGCGGTCGACACAGATGCAGACGTGTACGTCCCCTGCCTTCTTCTCGACGACGATGACGATTATATTTCGACGAGATTTCGTACGATTAGGAAACTCCTAATTTCACCTTTCAATCACAGAAATGGACTGGCGCAAATATACAGCAGTCAACTATACAACAACAACACAACTACTCTCGCCGACAAGATTGATTTTATAATATTATAGGACGATATTGCATGCGTGCATTCACTTTGTGAATTAGACCTACAATTAATCATTAGATTAATCATTAATCATCGTGCCTATAACGCACTAATTTACGAGCTCACGCGTCAGAAGCGTCGTTAGTTACTGTAGTCTTCATTTATACTTGCGAAACGAGAAAAGGAAAGAGAGCGGTTCATCAAAGAGAAAGATAATGACACCTCGAGGAGCAATAGAATGGTCTCAAAAAGAAAATGAGAATGGTCCCGCAAAGAGAAAAAAGGCCTCTCAAATAGAATGATATTGTTCCTGCGATCAGAAAATTAATGATTTCGCAAAGAGAAAGAAAATGATCCGCAAATACAATACAGTACAATACAGTTTGTATTGAATTCAGTAAATGAGGACCATTGTGCAAAAAAGCACGGAAACTACAAGCCTTATTTTGTAAGAGGTAGGCCTACATCTCTATCGCGCTAATATAGTCAATTCACTCCAGACATATAGGGAGATTAGCATAGGCGTACGAGGCGGGGTCCAGAGGGGGCAAATGCCCCCCCCCCCAAATTTCGGGCAAGTCTGTTTTTTCGGGCAAGCAGACCCGGGAAAATACGAATAATTTTTTCTATTTTTTACGACATATTTCAACTTTTTTGTATGGGAAAAATAGTAGGCTATTTCCCACCACGAGATTTATTTTTTTCGGGCAGAAATAAAATCTTTGACCCCCTACTGCTGAAATCTCCCGTACGCCTATGAATATTAGCTTTTCCTGTCTCTGACCGATTGGTGAATGCAGGGCTTTTCAAACAGCGGTTCGCAGATCTCATATGCAATTATTATGCATGCAGAAGGGTTCGCAAAGGCTGTGGCAGGTATCTACGGGAGCGTTCTGAAAGAATTTATTAACAATGATTTCGGACGGGGATGTAAAAGAAGTGAATGGTTGCGATTAAAAGTGTTATCGCTTTTCGATAAATTGACCCTGTCATGATGTGATTGCGATTTGCGAACAAGCAAGAATAGCAGTTGAGTGAAGCTTATAGATATACGCAGACTGAAAAGGGACGACCATTAGCGAATTGGGTTTTGATCGACTCGGTCGTGTCCTACGGAGATATATGCACTTAATATATTTGACAACAGTTTAGCAGTTGATTGAACTTGACAGGTTGATTAGAATATAGGCCTACACATGGATCTCATCTGTAAATACATGAGAACAGGGGCTCAAATTAATGATGAGATGGGAGAAAGCAAAGAGGAGCCGAATACAGAAACAGATCCAGAACGAAACCGTGATGAACATCGAACACCCCCGTGTTGTCAGTGATGAACATTGAACACCCCACCCCGTGTTGTCAGTGATGAACATTGAACACCCCCGTGTTGTCAGTGATGAACATTGAACACCCCCGTGTTGTCAGTGATGAACATTGAACACTCCCGTGTTGTCAGTGCAAGAAAGAACACGTGATGCCAAATTTAGTGCTGTATACAAATTTAGTGCTGTATACATACATTGTTTGGTCAAATAGGAATTGTACATTTTGCACCGTATAAAAACTGAGAGTAGCGGAAGTGGGTGGCCTTCAAAAGAATGCTTCAAATCAAGTAGCCTATGTCTACACAAATTATGACTTTGGTCAAGAAAACTAATGAGTGCCGAAAATTTCCAGCAGATGCTAGTAGCTAGGCCAGTCAACGCGTAACAGAAGAAAGTTTCTTTTATCCGTTAAACTTTATCTCATGAAATTTTGGAATCATTCTATTGGTCCAATTCTCTTGATATTTGGAAAATTTTAGCATGATATGTTATCAGGAATTGGAGATATTTGAACAAACAATTTGGCTTAGATTTTTTAACCATGGTGTAGTAATAAAACAAGACACAGGCCCTATAGAGAAGTTATATTAATAGGGTTCATAAAAGAGCTACGTGAATGATGAAAAAATATATGCATTGTAGCTTCCTAGGCGACTCAGGATTTGAAGGTGTCATTGTCATTAGGAACATTAATTATGTTACATCAATAGGCCTAATACACCTCTTCAAATAGAAAATCGAGAATAATTCGTCAATAACCTGTGATGGAATTATGATCCAGTTTCGAGGTCTACAAAAGGCGCCTCATAAATAATAATGTCAGGCATGTGAATATACGAACGAGGGATACGGTTCGCCCTTAACTAAACTAAACAGAAAATAATCGCACAATCTATAATAGAGGACACGGAGGTTATCGATGACAGTAGACATCGGAAATCGACGAGCAGACGATGAATGTTTGAAAAGGCGGGAATAAACATTACACATTACACATGCATCTGCTGCATTGAACATCATTCGGTGGCGTTCGTTAAGTGGGTAACAAAAGCGAGTCTCGTTGACATGAAGCATCCTTTAAGGCACGACTGTCATGGTCGTCATGCGGGATGACATGTGTGTCATTGACAGTCACACCCAGCGACCGTCACGCATGTCATGCGACACGCGTCAGTGACACCATGACGTCGACATGCGCTTCAGAGCAGATCTCTATGAACAGTGCACAGTAAATAGAGAGACAGACAGACAGACAGACACACATACACACAGACACACAGACACACAGACAGAGAGACAGAGAGAGACAGAGAGAGACAGAGAGAGAGACAGACAGAGAGAGAGACGGACGAAGAGGTGGAAATGCAGATGGACAGAGAGATAAGTAGACAAGTAGAGGCAAAAACAAGTGAGATGATAGACAGAGAGAGGCAGGGAGAAAGGAGAAAGACACAAAGAGACAGAGACAAAGAAAGAGACAGAACGAGAGACAAAGAAACAGATAGAAAAAAGACACTTATATAGCCTAGATACAGAAACATACATAAAAAATAGATGCAGATGGACAGAGAAATAAATAGATAGGCGGAAGAGGCAAGTCAAGTAAGGACAAAGTGGACAGACGGACGGAGACAGAGAGAGAGGGAGAGTGGCAGAGAGAGAGAGAGAGACAAAGAGAGACAAAGAGAGACAGGCAGAGAGATATAGAGAGACAGGGACAGAGAGAGACATAGAGAGGCAGAGAGGGAGGACATAAAAAGACAAAGAAAGCACAGAGACAAAAAGACAAAGAGAGACAAAGGCAGATGCACAGTGATAAAAAAGGAGACAAGTATGCAGAGGTAACGGCATTTATTACAGAGTGGCAGGAGGGCAGACAGTCAGAGAGGCAGAAGCATACAAAGAGCCAGCACTGATCGATCTGTAAACGTCGGAGTCTAATGTCTTTTGCTTCTCCTCAGCTCGTACAGAGAATCGAGTTGCACAAATCATTCCACGATGAAGGAAACTCAAAACAAACACAAACGGACACACACAAGGACACACAAACGGACACACACAGACACAAACACCCACACGCACTCACACACTGGCATCATTCAACCACATTTACCCAATCACCTCCGATCATTTGATCACCGGACCACGCGCTCCTTCGGACTTTTAGACAACCCTTCTGACCAGACACAGCGATCGTGAATAACCTGGTGCCCAGCGCTTGGCTTTAATAATTTGGAGATTACGGTTACGATTTACAATACGCCTAAACATCTATCCCGATTAGGGGTGGATACAGAAACTTTGGACGGGGGGAGGGGAGGGGCCAAAACATTTTGACCTTGGGTCATGAAACTGTTTCTTTCATATATCGGCAAAAAAGTTGATGACCCTTTTTAGTCATCTGGTCGAAATTTCGGGAAAAGGCTACCATCTTGTCCGCCAAAAAAGCTGATGACTTTTTTTAGTCGTCCAGTGTAATGTCCTCAAAATATACATGGACATTTTTAAATGGGGAGAGGGGGCATGGCCGGATTGGCCCCCTGGATCCGCCCTTGATCCCGACACAGAAACACATATGGCCTACTCTGTATATAAAGACATAATATTTAGGTGTGAGGTAAAACCTCTCAGATCGTCATAAATCTGTGTATCGCCTGCAGATAAAAGTTTCATGCAACACGTTAAGCAAAATTTGATGTCCGTGTATATGGACATCAAAAACATAGAGCAACTTAAAATATAGAGCTACATAAATTTCTTCAGATGCAATTGGACCCCTGCGAATCGAACTATTTGCTCGGCTACTGAAGTCGCCACTTGTAAGAGATACCAAGCATGACTTTGATGCATGCATTTATGCACGAATGTCGTATGCATGTGTGTATGTATGTATGTATGTATGTATGTATGTATGTATGTATGTATGTATCTATGTATGTATGTATATATGTATGTATGTATGTATGTATGTATGTATGTATGTATGTATGTATGTATGTATGTATGTATGTATGTATGTATGTATGTATGTATGTATGTATGTATGTATGTATGTATGTATGTATGTATGTATGTATGTATGTATGTATGTATGTATGTATGTATGTATGTATGTATGTATGTATGTATGTATGTATGTATGTGTGTGTATGTATGTATGTATGTATGTATGTATGTATGTATGTATGTATGTATGTATGTATGTATGTATGTATGTATTTGTGAAACATAATACCAAATAAGATATAAATATACGTATATGTGTATGTATGTATGTGTGCGTGCGTGTATGAATGCCGACGTATCTATAGGCTAAGCATGCGTGCTCTAAAAACCTCTTTCAAAAGTGCAGTGATGTTTAGATTGAGGGAATGGAATTGAAACATAAGGCCACAATATCAGTCTACAAAATACATTAATTAAAGCAAATGTTCATACTCAAGCATATATATATATATATATAATTATATATATATATACACGTATAAATAATTATAGACATACATAAAAATAGCCTATTTATAATCTTTATCTGTTGAAGTGAGTGTTTATTGAACGTAGTGCGTTTCGTCGCAGCACCCGTCCTGCAAATACTAATGCATGCAGCTCACAGAATCTGTAGAGAGACAGAGACAGAGAGAGACAGATAGAGGCAGACAGAGAGAGAATGACAGTGTGTGTGTGTGAGAGAAAGAGAGAGAGAGACAGACAGACAGACAGACAGACAGACAGACAGACTGAAAGTGACAGACATGTAGACAGATAAAGACACAGAGAGGCAGAGACACAGACAGACAGACAGACAGACAAAGGGCAAAGAGAACAAGAGGGGCAGAGACACAGACAGACAGACAGACAAACAGACATACAGAGACACAGACATACAGACATACAGAGAAGGCGAACAACATCCATATTCGGCGTCGACGTATGCCTTCTTCTGTTTCTGGAGACTTATTTGACATGAGGCAAATCCTGTTCTGTCGTCTCTCACGTCGTCCATATGTCCGCCCACAAGAACCGATACAAAATTATAGCCGTCACCAGGTTTAATATATTGCGGTGAAAAACATAAATAAATGTATTAGAACAAACGCAATATTTATATGTATGCGTTTGTATGTATTTATGTTTGATTTTTGTAGTCTATGTAATAGGCTACTTATAAAGGCCTATATGTATATTATGTAAGTAGGTTTAGATTCATTCATTCATTCATTTCGTGAATTTATATAGCGCTTCTTCAAAAAATCTTCTCAGAGGCGCTCCCAGTCCAGCCACAGCTAAAATAATAGGTTTTGAGCAACTTATAAAAAGCAGGTGAATTTAGTCTAGGCATAAGTCGCAAGTTTAGTGGGAGGCCATTCCAGATAGCGGGACCCACAGTATAAAAGGATAGGCGCTACATATTACATAAATATATTTTCATTATAATTATGACGATGAAGAAAATAATAATTATGTAGGCCTATAGGCCTATAATATAGGGCCTATGAATTAAAGCCTATAGATGCGTGATGTAGATGAATGACACTGTATATCCATATTAAATGATAAACAGCATGTGGGCTACAAATTATGCAAGGCCTTCAACTTATCGAATCGAAATAATATTATGCAGTCCAATTTACAAAGAGTCTACAACTCTACATGATAGGCCTTATAATCCTATGTTCATTAATTCATCCATTCATTCATTCATTCATTCATTCATTCGTTCGTTCGTTCGTTTATTCACTATATATTTTCTACGTAAGCCTATGTGATGGCTGTATGTACATGTGTGCATGTGTATGTGCGTGTTTGACTACATTGACCATGGATAATCTATAAAATACACGAATATTAGATCTATAAATAAATATATTATATACATAATAAAATAGCAATCAATATATAATATATAAACATCACATGAATAATATATACACTTTGTAATGTAACATAGACGAAATGTATAGACTCTATAAACATAATTCATATGCATGAATAATATAGATTATGCATATTTACTTGGTGCCTAGAAAAATCGCGAGCGGGGGGAGGTTTACAAGCGGAAGTCAGTGTGTACGGTGGCTGGGAAGGGCGCAAGTTGGCGTCGGAGGATGGGGAGGGGGGCGAGGGACGGGCGCCTAATTACAGTAGCATCGATTGGCTGTCTACTGCTTCCGTAGACATCGCGACCGAAAGACGGCGAATGCTAAATATGCAGTCTGTTCATAACGATCGGTAAATTCCATCTCAGACAGCACGCAAATGTATACACTCACATGCATGCATACATACATACATACATACATACATACATACATACATACATACATACATACATACATGCATGCATGCATGCATGCATGCATGCATGCATGCATGCATACATACATACATACATACATACATACATACATACATACATACATACATACATACATACATACATACATACATACATACATACATACATACATACATACATACATACATACATACATACATACATACATACATACATACATACATACATACATACATACATACATACATACATACATACATACATAAATACATACATACATACATACATACATACATACATACATACATACATACATACATACATACATACATACATGCATACATACATACATACATACATACATACATACATACATACATACATACATACATACATACATACACACATACATACATACATACATACATACATACATACATACATACATACATACATACACACATGCATACATACATACATACATACATACATGCATACATACATCCGGTGTCATGTGTATAGCCATACGTAGCCTACTTGAAGACGAAATAAATAGCATACATGTATGAAGAAAAAATACTAATGCCGCTGGAAATCTGGAAATAATAGTCTCTCAGGGAAGCTATAGGAAGGCTTAAATCGGAACAAAACACATAACAATGTATGAGGTACGGAGGAGGAACGGGATGCTGCTTATACGGCGTGAAAGACTGCAAAAATGGGACGTCAGGGAATAGTATTGTCTCGCTACTCACAAACAAAAACATTACCCTGAGTTACTGAGTAACGAGAAATTAGTTTAGTGAGTTTAGGGCTTAGAAAGTTTTTTGAGGGGTATGTGTGGGCTTAGATGAATGGTAAAAAGAAGAAAAGCATCATGAACGTGTGGGGTCTATTCTCTAAAACCTCCCAATGGCCAATGCAATCTATCATTCGCTGTGTGGCGTTAGTATAATGAGCAGTTGGAAGATGTGACGCCTTGCAAGGTTGCCAAAAATTTAATTCAACCAACATATAACTCTAATAACCTGTAAGTAACCTATGCGTTAATTTCATTACTCTTAATCATACTAAGGTGAATCAGTTTGAATTAGGCCTACTTATTAAAACGATTGCAATAATATTATCATGTATAAACTATTAGCCTATAATTATTTCAAAAGAATCATACCGTTCTTAAGAAAGTTTCTTTCGATATTGGTCTGATTACGACTTGGCTTTGATGCTTTGTGCATGAGACGCTGGTGCCCTAGCAGTTATTATTACAATTGCTAATTACAACTGCAAGTAGCCTACAACTATTTGACAGCAGAAAGTTCAACGAATGACTAATAAGTAGCCTTTAGAAGTTTCGCCACAGAGGGCCAACATTTGCGAGTGCATCGCTTGAGTTGTGCTTTAAAACAGTGGTTCTCAACCGGTGTGTCGCAACACACTAGTGTGTCGCGAATGGACCGGCGGTGTGTCGCGTAAAAATGGTGTGTCCCTGGTGTGTCGCGAAGAATTGGTGTGTCGCGAAAATACAGGAGCAAAAATCCCATTAATTGTCAGGCCAAACAATTAACGTAGACTCGTAGAGTCATAAAACGACGCAGAATCGTAGATTAGGGTCGGTGAAATTTATAATTTTAGAACCATCAGAAACTAAATGCATTAAGTGTCAACATTCTCATTCATTAAGGCCCTGAATTTTATCAATTTAAAGTAGATAAACTATTTTAACTTTAACATAAGTCTATTTTAATTTTAAAGTTATTGAACAAGGACGATTAGCCTACATGCATGGTGTGTCGCCAAATTTTGTTGCAAGTTTAAGTGTTTCGCGCGCGGAAAAAAGGTTGAGAACCTCTAGAAGATCGTTGTTGCAAATAATCATTACCTGGTAACTCTTCACGACCTGCTACATATATGCTTTCTAAGCAATTTAGTACACGTGGTCGTTAAAGGTTAATAGCATCATTAGTATTAGTAGGCCCCTATACGCATTTATCAAGTGACAGAGCTATATAAGCTATTGTGAGAATTATTTAATGATACCAATTGCATATTGCATAATGATGTGGAGCTGAAAAAGTTGACAGGAAGAAATCTCTGTGAAAAATGCATTTGTTCTCTTAAAAAAACCCACAATTCTTTGTCTGTCTATCTGCCTCTGTCTGCATGTCTGTCTATATGTCTGTCTGTCTGTCTGTCTGTCTGTCTGTCTGTCGCCTGTCTGTCTCTCTCAGCGAGGCACTTGTTAAAAGTTCATCAAATGGAGACATGGGTATTTTTCATAAAAATTTCGTACTGGAATTTTCTCAGCGACAACTAGCCTAGGCTCATGTGTATCATTAGTGGCATTGCCGCATTAGTGATAGGCTATGGAGCAAATAAATACAAAAAATTTAAGACCCAAAGTTGTAGTTTAAAATAGGTGTTAATTTTCCATTGGCAAGTGCCCCTATTGCCTCTATTTGGCGGCGTACATGCTCCCCCCAGTTACAATGCTAGTGCTCCATCCAATGGCATACCATGATATGCAAACATTCGGAACTATTCAGTATTCATCCTTTGTAGATTTCATAACAACCCCCCGTCTCCCGCAATTGTGAGATTGTCAGATGGAGATAAACCGCATGATCTTACCTGAACCAATCGTCAGGCAGACGAGAATACAGGATGTTCCCAGCGATTCCTGGTAAAGTCTTTTCCACTTCCGCCCGACGTCCGAATCCATTGAAACCGAAGCCTAGATGACTTTTGGTGACCTACACGACTTGACCTTTCAACTTATAGTGTGTATTCTCAAGTACCGTCCAAACATGTTAAACTGGGCGTCATAGTTGTTCTGTGCTCTCAATGTCAGATCGACAGATTACGCCTAGTCGTATAAAATAATGAGATATGGCATCTATCGAAACAGAGGCGAACGATGGTGAAACATGTCCAGCTGATATGTTCGTTGAAAAATAAGCAGGTCCCAGACCATAATTATTATAATTATGGCCGCTATAATAGAAAATGCGTAGACTACAATAACGTTTTATAGGCTACTTTATCTAAACTCCATATATTAAAATCGCTTCAACTTACTCCATAACTTATTTACATGTATAACTCACACCTTCACACGACTTCTCACCGGCTTCGCACTCAAACGCACTTATAAACCCTACTCATGCACGACGAGGAAATCTGGTCAACCATCAGCAGTACCAGCTACAGCAGCAGCAGTACCAGCTACAGTAGCAGCAGCAGTACCAGCTACAGTAGCAGCAGTAGCATCACCATAGACCGTCGCCATTGAAGCTGTCTTGTACAGAGAGTAGCATCGTCTACGGACTGCGCGCCAGACTAACAAGGTGCGTGCCAAGCGAATGGACTTCTCCTCTTCTCTGCTGAGCCACGCACTGACCGACTAACGCTCGCTCGTCCGCCCGTCAACGTTGACCAAGACAGTGAAAGTCGGTTTGAAGGATAGATGGAGAGGGACGGACAGAGACAGATGGGCAGATGAACAGAAGAACTGGCAGCGAAGAAAATATGGACCGGTCAGTTATGGATAAGCCGCCGTAGGCGAAAGATGTGCTAGGTTAGGCCTACACCTGAACACTACATGAATGTCCAAGACTGATCTTTATCTATCTATCTACCTAGCTATTTGTCTATTTCTTCTATATATTCCTCTATTCATCCATCTATATTGTTCGTATTATATATATATTTATATATAATTATAATATATCCCTTCTTTTTCCCACTCTCTGGAACAGCTGGTCATCTCTTTGTAGATGATGTATACGCTATAAGCATTATGTCCATGGGTCTCCTTCATCCAAGCTACTCTCAGTTGAACGCATTCAGTCTCTCTCAAATTCTCTTCACTCCTGGATGTCATCAAATCGTCTCTCTCTCTCTCTCTCTCTCTCTCTCTCTCTCTCTCTCTCTCTCTCTCTCTCTCTCTCTCTCTCTCTCTCTCTCTCTCTCTCTTCATGCCTCCATAACCCAGTTCATTTGGTTTTGCACACCCCAGCAGCTTTCTAAAATTGATTTTGTTCACCTCTCAGAATTATTTCCTCACTACACCTTCTCCTCGACTGTTCGTGATCTGGGTGTTACCTTAGACATCTCCCTTTCTTTTAAGACCATATATCTAATCTTACACGCTCTTCATATTTTCATTTAAGGCGTCTAAGGGCTATTCGGTGTTCTATTTCGTCTTCTGTTTTTACCACTTTGGTTCATGCTTTTGTTAGCTCCCGAATTGACTACTGTAATTCTCTTTTGATTGGTCTGCCTAAGGTTCGTCTCTCACCTTTACAATCGGTCTTAAACGCTGCAGCCAGATTAATCGCACGCCTTCCACGCTACTCGCATAATATTTCTACTTTCATGTTTGAACAGCTCCATTGGCTTCCTCTAACTGCGCGCATTAAGTTTAAAATGCTCATTTTGGTCTCCAAAGCACAACGGGGTCTTGCCAGTGGCGGCGCCATGCAGACACTTTTTGTAGCCAGGGCATAGCCAGGGCAGTCATACAAGTAACCAGGGCAGAGGGCTACTCGAATGCTCGGTAGTAACTGGGACTAATATCGATATTAGTCTCAGGTAGTACGGACGTATACATAAATAGGCCAATAATAGGGTGTAGGCCTACTGGTAAATTTTTAGGTTAGTAGGCCCTATTTGTTTGTATGTGCACTAAGTCTTGTTATAGCGCGTTAGTAGGCTATATATATAATTTTTATTTATACTCGCTAGCGCCGAAAAAACTACCGTGCTTTAAAAAATTGACATTTTTTAGTCATCGAAATTTCTGATACCCTGATTAGCCGTATACATGACCTATGTAAGCAGGGGTGTATACACTGTGCCCCATAAAAAAACACCAAAAAACTTTTCAAACATTTTCTATAAAACTAAGCCAATTGTAATAAAAGTTTGTAGGCCTACGTTGTTTCTCAAATAATTTTGCCACAAAATATTTTACATTTTACTTACTCACTGAAGTGGTTGCTGTTGACGCAGACTAGGCGTGTTTGGAAACATTTAAACAGAGATTAGTAAGTGACTTATTCATTCTCCAGCAGGACAGCGCTCCAGCACATCGCGCAAAGGACACCATTGCGTTGCTGCGACGTGAAACACCAAGCTTCATTGGACCGGAACTCTGGCCAGCAAACTCACCAGACCTCAATCCCGTTGACTACAGAATTTGGGGTCTAATACAGTAACGCGTCTACCAGACAGCAATACGGGACATCAACGAGTTGAAGGAGCGCCTCATCGTTGTGTGGGCACAGTTGAAGCAGAGTCTAATTGACAAAGCTATTGAACAGTGGCGGCCAAGGCTGAGAGCCTGCGTTCAAGCGAAGGGACATCACTTCGAACATCTTCTTAAATGAAACATTAGGCTACTTTTTCTTGTTTAACATTAGACTTACATGCGTTTCATGACAAAGTTTTTTGGTGTGTTTTTTTTATGGGGCACAGTGTATATAGGCTACTGGTAAATTTCTTACGACCTTTTTTGGCCCGTAGGGTCGTAGACCTAATACATGTACGTTCACGGCGGTACAAAAGAATTTCCGCTATCTTCGACTATTTTCTGCACGTAATTTCAAGTCTCAAAATTTTTTTACATTTCTTCTTTGTGAGGCGAGTAGGCCTATGCGCTGTATAGCCTACCCGCGTATACCCTCGATAACGGAACTGAGTAGGCCCTAGGCCTACGCGACGCCATTTTTTTAAGGTGAGTGTAGGCCTATACGCTGTAGGCCTATATCCGCGTATAGGTGTATACCTTCGTGTAGCTCCCTGCCTATAATTTGGCGCCACCGTGCTCGCCATAAATCAATATCATCCATCCTACATTATTAGGCCTAGGATTGGCTGATCCGAGGATCCTATGTAGCTATTATAGGTAGGCTATATTGATTACGCAAATACTTTCGCTTCATTTAAAAAAACAATAAAGCGACAGTCACATGTATGCTTTATAGGCCTACTGTTGGTTGTATTCGACAACGTGGATAAGCAGCCACAAAATTTTTCCCTGCCGAAGCTGTTGCCTTACCAGAATTTTCTCCGTGCCAGAATTTTTGCCTTCCAGAATTTTTGTCCTGCCAGAATTTTTCTCTCCCATAGCTTTTTTCACTACCGGAATTTTTGCCATTCAAAAAGGACGGACGTGAACAGTATTCAACAATATGCCAGAACAAATTCTGACAGGAAAAATTTTTCTGACAGGGCAACGACCAGGGAAAAGGTTTTTTCACCAGGGCATTTGCCCTGCCATGCCCTGGCGTAGCGCCGCCACTGGGTCTTGCCCCGAAATATCTAGCCAATGAAATTCACCGGCCTTTATCAGCCTCCTCACATCGCCCACTCCGCTCTTCAAATAGATTTTATCTTTTAGTTCCTCCTACTAAAACGGCTATGGCTCACTGAGCCATAGCCGTTTTAGTAGGAGGAACTGAGCCAGGCTCAGTCCCGATCCTTTACATCAATTGGCCCCTCTCTTTGGAATACTCTGTTTCCATCTACTCGGTCTCAACTTCTAACTGGTAATCTCTCCTCCTCATTTTCTTTCCTCAAAACTTATTTCTGATCTCGTGGCCTTGCGCACTGGGAACGCCTCTGAACGGTTCACCATAGTAGAGGCGCTTTATAAATGTTTTAATACAACACAATATATAAACTAAGCTTATATATATAAATTATATAGGCTATATATATTCGGCCGGGAGCGCCTCTGAGTAGGTACCTTGAAGGGGGCTATATAAATTTTGATTGATTGATTCGTAATGCTGCTTGTGTCTCCTCACACTTTCACTGTGATGTATGTGGCTTTCTGGGCCTGTCTCAGTCTTACTCAAACACAGCAAACACTATATATCTGGTATATCTGGTCCAGTGCTCCTACAGTAGCCTACCTGTCTGTCTGCATGTGTCTAATTGATCGAGGAGATGGCCGTAGACCAGGGGTGTCAAACCTTTTTTAGTGGCGGGCCAGTGTGAACATCTTCTAACTAGTGGCGGGCCAGTGTGAACATCTTCTAACTAGTGGCGGGCCAGTGTGAACATCTTCTAACAAGTAGCGGGCCAGGGTGTCGAAGTTTCTGAGCAAAATTGGGTAGCCTAGTGATCTGAGAGGGAGCTGCGGGCTTGGTCAGCCAATTCCCAGAAAAGTCCAAATATCGCGAAAAGATCTTGATTAAATGTCCACTTTTCGCTTCTTATTAAATTTTAACGGCATTTAAAATAATTTTGTAATCTTTATGGAAGGCTCCGCGGGCCAAAAAAAATCGTTGGCGGGCCAGCTCTTTGACACCCCTGCCGTAGACGAAAAGTTCTGCTAATGGATCTGTCAACCGATGTTAGAATCGCGACAGAAGGAATAAATCGCCCCCAATTATCAGGACGTTGTTAGTTTCCAACCTATAAAACACTGCAAATACCTACTCACTATTAGTTCAGACTAAAACGTATGCTGCTACTCAGGGCTGTTTTTGAGGTATTTTTAGAACTGCACAACTCCTTCTTTTCCCTTCCCTTATGGTAAATTAGCCTACTTCGAATCGGAGGACAATGACCATTTTTGCTAGTTTTAACTGTAAACTGTACAAAAGTGCTTCTTCAACTGCACAAATCCGTTTAGAACTGCACATTTTGTGTACAACTACACGTTAAAAAGCCCTGCTGCTACTAAATACTGTTAGCTGCCAGGCCTAGTCTAAAAAACAGGGCCGTTTTTCAGGAATTTTTAGAACTGCACAACACCTTCTTTTCCTTCCCATCCTAAATGGTAAATTACTTCCAATCGGAAGACAATTATCATTTTTTGATACTTTTAACTGTACAGAAATGCTTCTACAACTGCACAAATCCATTTAGAACTGCACATTTTGTGTACAACTACACGTTAAAAATGTTGTTGTATTCGGGCTTAACGACACTGTTTCATATCGAAGATGATTAGTGTCGGAGGCAGAGTACAACCTCACACTCCACGTTTATATTGCGACCGAGTCACCCGCAGTAAAGATCCGAGAAATTAATCTCTGACCGGGAATTGAACCCAGGCTGCCGTGGCGGCGAGCAGGCTACAACCCACTCGGCCACGCAGGATCTCTTAAAAGCCCTGCTGCTACTAAATAGGCCTACTGTTATAACTGCCAGGCCTAGTCTAAATAAAACATGCAAATTATGCCTCAACTCTACCTACAATAGGACAATAATTTTTTGCATTACAAATAAACTTCAAAGGCTATATACATATATCCTTCATGTTCGTTCATGCAAGTGAGATTGTGAGAGCGTGCTGAAGCAGAAAGTGAATTAAGCAAACCACAGATTGAGAGATTCGCTGATGCAAATCCATTGGCTCAATAACACTATACAGATTGGCCAATGTAATTGCACTCGTTTGCAATACTATTCATCACCAGTTACATGCACTGGACAGTGGACAAACTCAGGCCGCCACTCTTCAATTACTGACTGTATCATCTCCAAATTAGAGATGAGATTCATTGACTATTCACTTTCATGACTGGCACACAATCATTGCCGTCAAAAACATACATCATTTGAATCATTTAAAGACCTCAGACATTGCATTCGTAGATTCAGCCATTGATTCAGGCAAAAATATTCGACATTTCTTGTCATCTCAACTCAAATAGACCTGTCTTCACCACAAACACACAATGCTAAACGCAACAATTGTTTTTACCCGTATCATCGACATCCTGTGAGTATAGAAAAATGCTCACATACAATTCGCTTAACTCTTGCAATCATAATAATGATGTGAACATTGCAAATTCATGCAAGCAAAAATACGTGCAACTGTCATTGTTTATCGATCTATTAAATGTCACTCATCTTGGTTGCTTGGCAACTATTGTCTTTCGGTCAATTTCTCTGTCAAGACTATTGTCTTTCGGTCAATCTCTCGGTCAAGACTATTGTCCTTCGGTCAATCTCTCGGTCAAGACTATTGTCTTTCGGTCAATCTCTCGGTCAAGACTATTGTCTTTCGGTCAATTTCTCTGTCAAGACTATTGTCTTTCGGTCAATTTCTCTGTCAAGACTATTGTCTTTCGGTCAATTTCTCTGTCAAGACTATTGTCTTTCGGTCAATCTCTCGGTCAAGACTATTGTCTTTCGGTCAATTTCTCGGTCAAGACTATTGTCTTTCGATCAATCTCTCGGTCAAGACTATTGTCTTTCGGTCAATCTCTCGGTCAAGACTATTGTCTTTCGGTCAATTTCTCTGTCAAGACTATTGTCTTTCGGTCAATTTCTCGGTCAAGACTATTGTCTTTCGGTCAATTTCTCGGTCAAGACTATTGTCTTTCGGTCAATTTCTCGGTCAAGACTATTGTCTTTCGGTCAATTTCTCTGTCAAGACTATTGTCTTTCGGTCAATCTCTCGGTCAAGACTATTGTCTTTCGGTCAATCTCTCGGTCAAGACTATTGTCTTTCGGTCAATTTCTCTGTCAAGACTATTGTCTTTCGGTCAATTTCTCTGTCAAGACTATTGTCTTTCGGTCAATTTCTCTGTCAAGACTATTGTCTTTCGGTCAATCTCTCGGTCAAGACTATTGTCTTTCGGTCAATTTCTCGGTCAAGACTATTGTCTTTCGATCAATCTCTCGGTCAAGACTATTGTCTTTCGGTCAATCTCTCGGTCAAGACTATTGTCTTTCGGTCAATTTCTCTGTCAAGACTATTGTCTTTCGGTCAATTTCTCGGTCAAGACTATTGTCTTTCGGTCAATTTCTCGGTCAAGACTATTGTCTTTCGGTCAATTTCTCGGTCAAGACTATTGTCTTTCGGTCAATTTCTCTGTCAAGACTATTGTCTTTCGGTCAATCTCTCGGTCAAGACTATTGTCTTTCGGTCAATTTCTCGGTCAAGACTATTGTCTTTCGGTCAATTTCTCTGTCAAGACTATTGTCTTTCGGTCAATCTCTCAGTCAAGACTATTGTCTTTCGGTCAATTTCTCTGTCAACACAGGCTTACAACATTTTGACGTTATTTCAGGAAGTGAACAGAGCACCACTAATTAGGTTTTCTTGAAACAGCACAACATGAATCTCAAGCTACAATAACAACATGAAAATGTGAACAATAGACACAGAGAGATGAGCGGCAAACATTTCTGACTGCAATGATCTGTAATCTGGATAACATTACGCAAAAAACTGCAACTAATGTTTCATGACTTGGCACTTTAAATTCAGTCAGTTTAGGAGCATTAGATTCAATTCCAAATTAATTGCACAACACAACAGAACACAGAACATTCAGATCAATACTTAAAATTAAACCAACACATGGAATAAGTCAAGCAGCACGAGTCCTGGAATATCCTAGGATCATTTATTAAGAATGTCAAAAGCAAGACATATTGATAACAATTAACGAGAAAGAGTATCTTTGGATCATTTATCGCTTATGTCAGAAAACAAGACATATTAATAAATAATTAATATAACAAATGATGATGACGATAATACTAAAACTAAAACTACAAAATAATAACAGACGCGATTTCCTGAATGAGTGAGATATAATTAAAATAACATAATTCAAAAGCAGAATTTCACATCATTATGATAAAACAGAACACTTCTAACTACCATCCAAGTGCCAGAAATGGTGCTTTGCCTCAGCACAGTCAAATCCTGCAAACGCGTCCTTGTGATTGTGGGTTCAATACCTGCACCCGATTACTTTTGCATTCAATAGAGCCACCAACAAATGCAGAATCAGTTGCTTGCTTCGTTCTCAGCATTATTCTAAAAACACGCAACTTCACACTAAGGTTTACTGCTCAAATTCACTTTCTTCCTTCAAAAAGCGACTCAAAACTCACTATTTCTCCATGGCTTTCAACTATGTGGATTCTAACTGCATCCTCCTCTGGCGGCCAATTATCCGTGCCTCAGATTCACATTTCGGTGTGACCTTCCGCACGGTACAAATTTATTTAATAACAATAATAATAATAATAATAATAATAATACTGTAATCAGCCTAATCAGGACAGTTGAAATGAGTTAACAGGCAACATGTTATTCCTTTGAAATGTTGCAAGTCCATCTGTGCATGAATCAGCTGGGGGTCTTGATGATTTCTCTGGTCAGTTAGTGACCAGTCCACCTGTACGATTGAGCAGTCGGATTACTCTAAATAAACTGGCAGACGAGTTTTCTTAATCATCTACTCAAGAAATGGCGGCGGCGGTGTTGGACGTGTCATTGTAGAATTCCCTCAGCTGTTGCAGCAGGTGATTGAACCGCAATTTAACGAAAGCGGTGTTGATTGAAAAAATTAAATCAAAGAATTTCTCATCTGAAAACAAAAACAAAAAGACAACAATTCACTCAATGTAGCAAGTTCCCAAATGCAAAGATCTTTACAGTTTCTGTAATTCTTTCCTCAACTGTGACCAAAAACAGTATAAGAAGTGGTAATATTTAATAATAATAGTAATAATAATAATAATAATAATAATAACAACAACAATAATAATAACAATAACAATAACTTGGACCTTGATGAACAGGGTCCATTCCAGAGAAATCTGTTTTATAGATAATGTTGAAGTCCCTGAGGGATCATATTTACAGGTCTTGTCACAAATAAACAATATACAATAATAATAATAATACTCCTCATAATACTAAGTACTATTACTAATAATAGAACTGTACTACATACAAACAGAACCAAACACAAACCAAACTGAACGCAAGCAAAACTTGGTTTTTATCAATACTCAAACAATCTGTTTTAAAGGTTAAAAAATATAATTTAATAAAACTGATAATAACATTAATAATACTACTACTAATAATAATAACTTGAAAAGTGCAGTCATTCCAGATCTAATTAATTCCTGCCAATAAATCCTTACGAACTGACTCCATGAACTAAAAAACATCAGGAATGTATTTCATGTGGAGAAAAAGAAAAATAATTAGACTAATTGCTATAAAAAAAACCGACCCACCATTGAAAACTGAAATGGGGATCAATTCCAGTAATCTGTAATCATCCTCTGATGAAGCCAGCATGACTTTTGAGGCTCTGCAGAGGTAGTTCAGCAGGTCTAACGAACACCGCCTGAAATTCCACCCGGCTATGTAGAGTGACGATGAACCACCCGCTCTGTACACGGTCACCTGGAAACAAGAACGTGACTCTCACATTGACGTATACAGCACAACACTGAAGAAAATTCTCACCTGATAACTTTAATTTGCAGAATATTGGAGAGAATTTCCAAACAAGCTATTGTTGATTGACGTCTGATATATTACGATAACTGCATTAACCCTTTACCGACCAAAGTGCAGCAAATGGTACATGGGGAAAATCCTATACCGTTGGTTGGTAAAGTGTTAAAGTGCTTTTGTGAGCAACTCAACTATTGCTGTATAAGCATGTCCACTGCCCTGACAATACACGTATACAGAAGTATGCAGAATTTAAGTTCAGTTACAGCAACGGAAACAACTACTAAAAATACTTTTCATTTTATTAACTTAAATCTTCAAAGCCATTTACACTGATTATACAGTAGATGAGTAGATATGCTCCATTACAACAACTGGTCATGTGAGTGGAAAGAATCAGTATTGGGACAGAGGGATTGGTTGAATGGCAACACAATGGTACGAAGATCAGAAAGGACATGGGTTTGATACATGTCTGCTCGGCTAGCCTTATAAGGTTTACTCAGCCGGATACACTCAGCCTTGCAGACTGCCATATAGTTAAATTCAACTCTTGCTAAAAGCTTAATTGATCTTCTGATGCTACCATACCATGTAAACTTACAGCATACTTATCAGCTTGAACTAATAAACGAATAAATAACAATAATTATTATTATTAATATTCTTTCAATAATGTCTTGCTATGTTCGAGAACAGTTTCACATCACATGCCTCAATTTGAACACACGACAAGCAAAAGATTAGTGATGTGAGATCTATATAATATTTTCAATCTAATCGCATCTAATCAGGCATCTAACCCGATCTAGCAGATAATCTAATCTAATCAGGCATCTAATCCAATCTAGCAGATAATCTAATCTAATCAGGCATCTAATCCGATCAAAGCAGAGTCTAACCGAACTGAAGCAGGAGTAGACAAGACAGAGCGTGATAGCGTGCAGTCGTGTCAACAGTGGACCTGTTGAGATAAGGCAGTGACCACCCTCACACACCTCCTGAAAACCAAAAAACAGTTTATACAACACACTGATTAATACTTGTTCAAGGTCCGTACACGTGGCGGCTTGATATAGATTCGAACTTGGAACCTTCCGGCTCCAAGGCACCGAACCCACCACTACACCACACAAGATCAAAATATACAAAGTTTGTTTGTTTGTTTGTGCACTTGTCATAGCGCCCCTTCAAGCTCCATCTACTCAGAGGCGCTCCCGAATGCAGAGCGGACACTGCATCAGAGTTTCACGACGAAGCGCTGAGCAATTATGAGTGAAGAACTTGCCCAAGGTCCTTACGCGGCGAGGTGGATTCGAACCTTCCGGCTCCAAGGCAACGACACCACCACTACACCACCGCGCCCCACTAATAAGTAATATATGTTTATACGTAAATTATGTAAGTCGATGTCTCACTGAAATCATTTCAGACTGCTCAAGAGTCACTTCCAGTTCAATGTCCTCAAAGGTCAGGGTCATCATTCGGACACAATGACAACAGAGTTGTTGGCCCGTAACTGACACATAGAGCTTTCCAAATTGTCTGACTATGTCTATCACCACATCAAACAACAAAACTGAAATATAATATGTCTCCCAGTGCTAACCTTACCTTCAAAATTCGAAGCAGGTCAAGAATTTCTGGTTCAACGTTAAGAATTTTCTCCATGTCATTGAGCGCTGTCTTTCTGAGTTGTCCGCATAGCAGCATGTCTGTCGTGAGGCACGTCTCACCCCAGCAGCACACCTGACATAGGGCACAAGAATTCAAGCATCATGATAAGATTTATAAAGCACAAGCTATCATGACAAAGTACATTACAAATGCGTTAAGTACACTGCAGTGCATGTGCCCAAGAACATCAGCATTATTTATTTATTTACTGAGAATTTGATATAGCGCTCCCAGCATATCCACTAAGACTGATGCATATGCAATAAGTACTTTAGTACATCACATATGCACTAACTACACTGCGTAAGTGCATATGCACTAAGCACACTGTATAGACGCAAACTACATCGCACATGCACTAAGTGCACTGCATAATAGTGCAATAAAAAGTGCACGTACATTAAGTACACATCATATGCACTATACATCGCATATGCTGATCAAATCAGCATAAAAAACAACACACACACACTCCAAAGCAGCTGATTTTCACAATGTGATGTATTGGTCTGCTTCATCATCATCATCATCATCGTTATCATTATTATTACTATTATTATTATTATCATTAAATAAAAACCGACAAGATATTCACCGTGAGATTCAATCGCTCCTCGTGTATTTGTTCGATAATGAAATTGAGATCCTGTGCATCAACCACAACTGTACAATTCTGCGATTCCACGCCTTGCTTTTGAAGTCTAGCGACAAAGTCGTGTAAGAAAAGGTGAAGAGGCTTTTCCGGAAAGTCCTCCGTTCCAAGGTTCAGCTCCTGCACGATAATAACAAGCACAGTTCATAATAAATAACAATAATAACTTGAATAATAACAAATCAACAATTAAATTAGTAATTGGCAATAATTAAGCAAATGATTACGCAAGTAACAGTTAAAATAACAATAATAATCTAATATAAAATAAGTAAAATAATAGAAATAATAATTCAAAATCGTTTTCTGGCTTTTTACATAGCATTTTGCTAAAATAAACACAGGAGCTATTTAAATGTCAACTTTAGATATAGTCATTGCATTAAGATCATCTGATTAACAAACTTTGGATTGGTCAGTGCTCACTGCTCAGTAACAGCTGTTAACCTCATATTTCAGGAGCCTAACACATTTCAACCAACCTGACATTCAAGTAAACTAACAGTTGTTAAGCAACCTGATTAACAATTCCTATCCAAGCATAAGCGCATATATACTACAATTACTACATGCCTTGATCTGCACTCCAGCGGACTTTGGGAATCCTGCATATATACTGCATACTTATTTAATCAATAGCAAAAAATGACAATATAATAATCTGGAGTGAGCCGTGGTAGTCCTGATGCGAAGAACAATGAGGTCAAGGTAATCAGAAGACCTAAGAGTATGCAGCAAAGTGGCAGAGAGAGGTCAAAGTATAAGATATCTTTGGGTTTATTCTTGATCACTTTTACTGACTCTCTAGTCTCTATTCAACAGCATTGTTTGTTTGCTTGTTGCTCCATCAGTTGTCACTGATTCCCCTCCAACCCCCCAACCGCCGGTCCTTTGACCTTCCCAGTTCCAGAGTCACCTCAAGACTTTCGTGTTTGCTGGACCAGGCATGAATGTGGGTCAAGAGCACTGCTGATTTTTACCCAGTGCTAAAAGTGTAAAAAAAGAGAAGTGCCTGGACGCCCCTTACCTTTCCAAAAGAAGTGCCAGGACGCCCCTTACATCTTCAGGTGTGCTGGCCAAATAAGTGGCAGGACGGCATAGAGATTTAAAATTAAGTGCCAGGACGCCGTCCATGACCGTCCTGCCACACTTTAAGCCCTGTTTTTACCAGTGCTACATAAACGTTCGATTACATCACACTACACACACACACACACAAACACACGCATATTACATGAGACAAAATGTAAACATTTCTCAACTAACCTTTGTGTACTTAAGGATCTTCAAATACTCCTGAAGATGTTTGCGCTCACAGAATTTGGATGACCTCAAAATGTCATATCTCTTTCCAAGTCTCAGTTTCCATTTGGAAATCGTCTCAGACCTTAAGACGTCTTCTCCCTAACAAATGGTAAAATGGAAAAGTCTTTAACAATGTTTCATGAATCCACCAAGTTCAACAGAACTAGGGTGACCACATTTCTTTCTGCCATTCCAGGACAACACAGTACTTCCTGACCAAAGATTAGAAATTCTAATGCAAAGCTTATAGATTATGCAGTTTAAAGATTATAGATCATAATTTAACTATAATCAAACACAGTTGAAAAATGGATTTATATATAGTATGGTGAGGTAAAGTAATTGCATAATTATTATTCAAAGGCCATTGCAGGTTCAACAGATTACAAAGTACATTAAACATAATAGATAAATTATCCTAATAGATCATAAAAAGCCGAGATAAATCGACGAAGAATAAATCAGATTTTATAAAGATCACACATACCAAAACATCTACGTGACCTTTCGACATCTCACGGTTGATGCAGAATTGTTCCATTGTTAGCACGCTGTCTTTACTTGACATTCCAATGACGTGATGTCGAGCTGAGAACGAACCCTTGTGACGTCTCTTCACATGCGATTCCCCGTGCAGCGTGCGTAACCTAACGTACTGCAAAAGAAAATTTAAACACAAAGTGATACCAACACAGCTGTGTAAATACTTGGAAGCCTTAGAAAAGGTGTCTGTTGTGAAGTTAAGACTGACTATTGTAACTGCAAAGTAATTGAACATTAACCCTTTACTCGTTCATTTTTCCCGTTAAGCCTGTGTTTTCAGCGGATATTCTCGGGGCAAACGGGTAAAGGGTTAAATGGCACAGCACTAGAACAGCGACAAACAACGCCTATGTCAGGACGCTCTCTCTACAATTTTAATGTCTTCAAGTGCAACAGTACATTGTTGGGAACAACAAAATATTATTTTGATTTGATTTGAGAATGAGCGGCAGCTTACCATAATTATGTATGTGTGCATAGCTAGAGCGAAACAGCACGACAGCAATGAAGTTTTACTTAACAGTAACTAATAACGTGCTTTAAATCAGCGGTTCCCAACCCGTGGCCCGCGGGCCAAAAGTGGCCCGCGAGGCCTCACAAAATGGCCCGCAAGGCCTCAACAATGGCACACATCTCTCAAAATATTAACACAAATATACGAAAAATTGACACTTTGGACAGGATAGAACATAATATAATCATTTTCAATTACAAATTATTTTATTTTGAAGTCTATAAACATCAAGCATTCTACTTTGAATTAATTATAACAATTTTTATATGCTTTTAGTTAATTAAATTTTAGCATTGTGGCCCCCTAAATGCCCTAACGTCCGTTAACTAAGAAAAAGTGGCCCTCGTGTCCTCCAACTTAGAAAAAGTGGCCCTACAGTCAAAAAAGGTTGGGAACCACTGCTTTAAATCAAAGTTACTTGCAAAGGCTACATAATATGACTAAGAGCGACCGCTTGCCACATGTATGACTGTAAGTGTGCATACGTGTTGTTTTTAAGCTAGGCTAAGTGTTAAGCCAGCAACAACAACAAAAAATTATGAAATTTCAAATCTCTACGAACCAGATCAGCCTGTCGATATTTTAAAAGCTTTGGATTAACTCTTTTCACGTCAAACATCTCAACGTATCGTTTGTAGAACTGTTCCTGTAACGGTCTGAGCTCGTCTTTTAGTTCGTCGGCGCCACACGAAAAGAGTTCGAGGTTTCTAACGATTGTCCGCTCCTGGAAATCACTAAACTTCCTGCACTTGTTGCGATGCTGTTCAAGGAACGACCGAGGAATGCTTTCCATCGGAAACATTGCGGCAGACGACGCGTCAGGTCCTACAAACAATAAAATTTCAATCCGAGTCTTTGAAGATCAATGGCGACCTCACATCATTGAACTCAGTCTCACCCAGCATGTTATTCTTGTCGCTAGAAGCTGTTATTATCAGCTTCGTCAACTTCGAGTGATTGCTCGCTCTCTCTCCCATGATGCGCTAGTTGTGCTTGTTCACGCTTTTGTAACTAGTCGTATTGACCATTGCTGCTCAATCCTTGTTGGCCTTCCCCTTGGGGTTCTGGGACGGTTAGACCGGGTTCTACGCTCTGCTGCCCGACTCATCGGGCGAATTCCTAAATTTTCGCCTGTCTCTGCTTACATGCGTGATGTGCTGCATTGGCTGCCAATAGCCCAACGCATCAATTACCGCATTGCTGCCCTTGTTTCTCGCTGTATTCTTGGTTGTGCTCCATCTTATCTGCGCGTCCTCTGTCGTCCTGTCTCTGACATTGAAGCGCGTTGGGCCCTTCGCTCCGCTGCGAAGGGACAACTGCTTGTTCCACGGGCTCGCTTAGCTACCAGACAGCACCGAGCCTTTTCGGTTGTGGGACCGTCAATCTGGAATGACCTCCCCTCAAACCTCCATCTCCTCCATCTGACCAGTCAATCTCTATTTCTCAAGTCTCTTAAATCTTTTTTCTTTGGTCGTGGCTGGGCTGGGAGCGCCTCTGAGTAGTTTCTTGAAGAGGCGCTATATAAATTCTAATAATGAATAATGAATGAATGAATCACATGTGTTAAAAATCTCATCTGTAGCCACACTGTCATATTTTCACTTTGGCAAAGCATGTTTCAATGCAGAAAACCCAGTGTAACTGCTTGTATATCCATTTAAGTCTCATCGCACACAATGTACACAAGAAAGTTAGAGCACGTTGCTGTACTGCTGTACTACTTTGAAAATTTGTTTAAATTGCAATTTTACTATGATAGGAAAGCCACTGATTCCGAATCTGATGCATGTGATAAGTTTACAAGAACTTGTCCAATGCATGGAATCCACTCAGAAGATACGCCTTGCTCAAAAGGCATATTATGATGATTTGAAGTTCTAACACCAATGCCACCACAGGTCTGTATTTAAATACAAAATCTAGACAACCACGCCAAAGACAATATCCTCATATAATGAACCTTGCATTTTTGGTGAACAATTATGATTATTGGCGCTGGTAATAAGGTTCTTAATACCTAAACGTTTCTTCAGTTGGTCGAGCAAGTCTTGCTTAATTCCAATGAAATCAAGCGCAACAACGTAGACTTCCGAGTTTCCAGGCTTGCTTGTCACCGGTTTCAGTATGTGAACCTGAAGCATAAAAACAACTATTAGTAAATATATATCTGAAGCAATGATTAAATCAGTCAATTAATCATTCAATTAAACCTTTAATTTCACTATTTCAGATTAAAGTAACCTGTCCTCCAGTCTAACAAGTATACATTGGTCTCCACCAGTTTCATTCACAAGATATAATTAAATCAGAATTCAATGTTGATTTAAAAAGAAGTAACTATCAAAATTCTTCATGTTACGATATGGTGCAAGTTTACAGATCAGATTTATATATAAACAGTCAGCACTATACAACAGGAATTATCAACTATTGCAACGTTAATAGTTTAAAAAAATATGAAGAATTGAACACTTCACAAATGAAACCATTTAATTTCATAGTTATTGACAGATGACATCATGAAGCGCAATTTTCCAAAGGTTTGTTACTTAATACAATACAATGTACCAGGATTCTTTACTTTTTTAAAGAGGCAGCACAGCAGGTAGATCAAGCATATGGATGTTTCTTCAAACAGCGTGAACATCTTGACGACCAAACAACCAGATGGTGAGAGAAGGCAGAACGACGCAACAACTTCGCAGTAGATCAAATGTGAAACGTTCTTTTCCTGCTCCGCAGGGTCATTGGCACAGTCGATACTACCATCACAAGTGACCTAGAAAAATTAAATCAGAAGAAAATCACAATTCATTGGAGGGCTCTTCTCACAGCCGATGCTATCATCCAATATCATCCTTACCAAGTCAACCAAACAAAGACATTAGTTATACCACTTATATTTGAACAGTCAACCGTGTCGAAAGCATTTAAGACACTTACCAAGTCAACCTTGTCAAAGGCATTTCAAAGGTTACACTTAACAAGTCAATCATGTCAAAGGCATTTTGCATCATCTAAGCATTTCTGCACGAATTTTTTCATGTCAAAACACAAAAAGGATAATAATAATGCCAAGCATCAAAAGTTATATTTGCCATTTCAACCAATGATGCAAAACATAAATTTCCGAATATTACACTCACCATGTCAACTGTGTCAAGGCCTCGATCAGCGCAGCATTCCCTGATATATTCAATGTTTGTTATGTTCATGATGTCCCCGGTTTCATCAGCTCCAAAACACCAGTTTTCTGCCGTTCCAAGAATGAACCGATCGTTGTCGATCATCGATCCGATATCGTTTCCTTCGTAGTTTGGGTTAAGAGTGCTCGCCAACCATTTCCAGCGTTCTCTGTGCAATCCTACAAAACGTAAAATCCAATCAAGACATTTTTACCCAGAAAAATCAAGTCAAACATAGCAATTACAAACACTGCAGAACTGGAAGAAAAAGATGAGGAAGACCAAGGAAAAAATGGATGGATGAAATACACGAAAAGTCTGGTATGAACTTGAAGGCGCTAAGAGAGGCGACAAGAGAGAGGAAACACTGGAGAGGATACATCGTGACTATCGCCAGAGCTCCAAGAGCTGACAGCACCAGGTGACCAGGTGGCAGAACTAATAAATGAGAATCAGTGCAGTTTGGAAGGTTCAACAAATGTGTTAGATATCATAAGACTGCTTTTTTACATCTCAGTCAAATACAACCTGAGATTATGCTTATGAAGCAAGTAAACCAGAGTTTACCTGAAATCACTTATTTGTAACCTTTGCAGACCTAACCTTCACATCCAAGCACACACAAACAAAAAAGACTGCAATCGATCATCATTAACTGCCCAGTTCTGTGCAACCTGGTTGTATTTTTTACATCAGTAAGGTATAAAATTAAGACTCAACTGTACAAACTTGCTTTAATACCGATGGTATTAAAGCTGACTTCTGGTTTATACACACAGGTCTATCATATTCTGATCAGGCATCTCCTCAGTGCTAAATTTGTAAAAAAGAAGTGCCAGGACGCCCCTTACCTTTCCAAAAGAAGTACCAGGACGCTCCTTACATTTTCAGGTATGCTGGCCAAATAAGTGGCAGGACGGCATTGAGATTTGAAAATAAGTGCCAGGACGTCGTACATGACTGTCCTGCCACACTTTAAGTCCTGCATCTCCTCCATTCAATCATTGTATTTGACTACAGCTTCAGTTACAGTGACCATTGACTACTCCATTCATATCATTTTCTATAATAAGTGTGAAAAAAGCCATTGTATTACAATTTAGATGAACGTGCTTACCTCTACTGAGTAAGAAATGCTGTAAACTAGCGATAAAGGCGCCAGGTGCCTCACAAAGGTGAACGGAGTTTAATCGCTCTCCGTGTGGTCTCACAATCTCTGGAAAACGGCCGAGTATTTCATAAAACTTGAACCATGCCTGCGTACAAAGCTCTGGACCGATATCACCTCTGATGTAAGTCATTATAAAAGCTGCACGATTCGTGTTCTGCGTGTGTTCCTGCCATCTTTCGATTTCTATGTTGTCCAGTCTGCTCTTAACGGCATTGAGCTTGATCTTCATTTCCTGCAGTTCTGCGTCTTCCCAGTGTGGACTGGAAAAAAGTACATTTGGAATAATCCATTCGTCATTCCGTCTGTCGTAGATCTGTCTGTTGTGAAAAGCTCCATCAAGAATCTGAATTTCATCGAGAGTTGGATCAGGGATACATCTATTGTACATCTTCGAGTTTCTTGAATCTGAATATGCCAGTTTGCGAGGCATCTTGTATCATAGACTGTCTCTGTTCTGTAATGGACAATAACATAATTCATCTGACAAATGTGAACACAACTGCCTAAAAATCCTATGCTGTATCCTGGTACAGCTCGAATCACCAAACCAAAATCCCTGAAGCAAATTTAGGCCAAATTCGAATTCATGGCATAATTGCAGCATCGGGGGCTGTGTCAGCTAGAGTCAGGTAAGGTGTTGTGAGGGTGGGTTAGGTGCCATGAGAGACGGCTATGGTCAGGTTGAAGGTTGAGCATAATGAAGTTGGTGTCATTAGATATTGTCCAAAGATACGGCATATGCTGCAGTCCCCAGAACTGCAATTATGCCGGGTTGACCCCTCATACACTACACAATCAATTTCTCGTTTTCAAATGAAAGTGTCACGAGATTTTCATGCAACGGAGTCAATGAAAATGTGAGATTAAACATGAGCTCTTGCCTGGAACTAAATTAAGCGTAATTGCAGTATTGGGGACCGAAGCATATGCAGTATCATTGGACAGTATCTAATGACGACACTAAAAATTAACCGAACCTCACGACACCTAACCTGATCCTAACCGACACTCACGGTACCTGATACTGCAATTACACCATACATAATCTCAAATAATAGACAGTATGGCGACCTCACAACTTGACTCTATTTCACTTGTTAAATGGAGTCGCCGCATTTATAAGTTAACTTATTGCCCTGCTAAATATAAATATCGATGGGTATAGGTTAGGGTGACCATACGTCCCGGTTTTCCGGGACATGTCCCGGTTTTTTGCAGTGCGTCCCGGTGTCCCGACGACTTTGGCAAAAGGGCAAAATTGTCCCGGTTTTTGACAATACGGAAACTTGGATATTGTAAACGTCAATTTTATGTAAATGACATAATTTACAACCCAAAAGGAAGTCGTAAAGAAACTAAAGATAGAGAAGTTGTCAAATTATGTGGAGTATAGGCCTAAATAATAATTATTATTTGCATCTTTGGTATGATTATAGGTTAATGAGTTTAATTGAGAGATTTTAAGAATTATCAAGGCGTACCGATCGAAAAAGTGTTTATTTATTCAGTGGGGGCACTATATCAATAGGCATATCGATTTCGGCATTTCGCGTCAGGTTCGTAGGCCTAGGCCTAATGGGAGTTATAAGGCAACTCATGTCAGCACTGAATAGTAGAGCAGTTTCTTTCAGATGATAACTTAAAATGCTGCCATTCATATGTTGAAATTTAAAACATTCTGATTTTGAGGGGCATAGGCCTATAGCCTACCATCCTCAAATTCATTTTCCTGTTCGTTTGCCGCAAAAAACCTTCAATCTTCCAATGGACTAGATTACACACTGAGCGCCGATTGAGAGTGTTCTCAATTGTGAAAGAGTGCTGCACTGACGACTAGAACAGGTGGTAGATTTTAAAAACTGAAGCATAATAATATTGGGCTACTCAGCATTAAATTTAAATGTGATGACACCTGCATCGATGTGTTCGAAAGTCGTACGATTAGGCCTTCGTATAGGGCCTACGCCTATAGTTATAGTTCTGTATAGTAAAGAAATTACAATTTAGGCTAGGCCTATCAGTTTTCCAAAAAAGTGTCCCGGTTTTTTATGGCCAGAAAATGGTCACCCTAGTATAGGTTGCCCAGTAACTATGAGCGATAATGAATGGATTTAAAAATCATTGCTTCACCTTGCCTGTTCCTTAAACCTGGGACCAGCTTAAACTTTATGTAAGTCATTCGAAAGTATAATTACAGCCTCGAGTTAATTAAATTGACTTCACGTTGAAAACTAAAATACCTGCATAACTTTAATGGTTTTAAGCGCAACCATGGCGCAACCTAGATAATTTGATTTTGACGATTTTCTATAGTTCATGTTCTTTTAAATTTTAATAGGTAAGGTCCACTTTGGGTAAGGACAAGGTCACAAGGTCATTGCCTGGAGAGTGGAGACCAAGCAGCATTCTTAGCCAAGCAATAGTAGGCCTATGTGTGACGTAGGCTAGGTCAATCAATGTGGATCGTCGTTGTTGAACGTTATCTTAATGTGCAAGCAAGATGGTGGTAATCAAAGTTGAAAGAATACTAGGCCTAGGCCTAACTCCCGCTGAAAAGGGGCGTTCACAGTTCACAGATAAAGTAAACGCCCACACGCCATGTAGGCCTAGGTTAGGCCTATACGCATAGGCTACATTGTAGCCTATATAGCCTAGGCCTATAGCATGTAGCCTGCGTAAGCTACATAGACGCAAGCGCGCGCACACATAAACACACACACACACACACACACACATCTATCTTTGCAGCTGATCCTAGCCAGAGAAACAGAATTAACAATCGTAAAATGGCTAGATTTGCATAGCACGCTTCAGGAAACAATTGCGCTCGAGGAGCGCTCCCACAGTTAAAGCAAAGGAATGTGATTTATTAAATAGTTTGATTGATTAGAGGTGCACATGAATGTGATTATAGTCTAAGGCTTAGGCCTACCTGATGCTCGACTTCAACTTCTCTATGCTTCGCATGCCCCTTAATGACTGGCCATCTGTCACCTAGGCCTACAGGTTTAGGCTATACTTCGATCGAAGAAGCACAGTATATCATTTTATGTGATCGAAGTCTGCCTCCGAGTTATTGTTTAAGGGTAGGCTAGCCTATAGCCTAGGCCTACAATAATTCTTCTTCAGATATTAAAATCTCGGGCTAGCATGGTTCTTTCATTTCGTGGGGATCTTACACAATCAGAGAGACCTATAAAAACAAGCAGCTTTTTCGTTGAAAATGATCATGCAGGACCGAATACATTTAATTTTTCTTTTGTTTATTTAATTTTTCTTTTGCTAACCTCCACCTCCGTAAACTAACGATTCTTAATCGCACCACCTAGCGACTAAATAACGAAGCAGTGAGCATGATGCTACGCGCCGTTTCTCTCTACCTCCGTATATCGATTTATTAATACCACATTTGCAGCAGCAGCAGCATAAGCCAGTCGTAGACGCAGACAGAAGGGAAACTCAATTACGCTCCATCTCACTGGCTGCAGCACATTTCGGAGCTGCAGAGGCTGCTACAACCATATATTATATCTATGGCTACAACAGCCTATACTGTCGTGCTGCAGAGGTTTCGTAGCCGATGCGTTGCGTGTAGAGGGATGGAGGGGGGCCCAGCGGTGAGCTGTGGAGTATACGGTCGGCATATTGTGCGTCAGTGAGTGAGTAAGAACTGCGTCGCCAAAACGTCCACGACTTGTACGGTCGTGCTTTGTGACTGGATTCTGTAATTCTTCATTCAATAGATTCAGAAAAACAATCAACGGTGAGTTGACCTGTGGAATATTTTCCGGATAGAAAGTGGCATTTAGTGCATTCGTAGTTTTGTCTTTTTCAACGCCTGTCGGCCTATGCCTGACTGTGTTTGGGTCTGTCTGCTTACGTCGTGTCGTCTATCTATGCTTAGGTTGTTATGTAACTATGGCGTGGCTGTACTGTGACCCTTGCGCGGATTAGATGTAAAACGTACGTAGCGAAAAGGTTGACTGATCAAGGCACATTAAACAATGTCTGGCTCTGAAAATGCTGAACAATGACTGTGTTTTGAATATCCACATTTGTTTCTTCCCTGCATCATTGCAAATGTTTCAAACTTGCTATCAGTTCATCGATCCATCCTTCCACTCATTCTTTCTTCATTCCATTCAGCTCTCCATTCATCCATTCATTTCTTTCATATACCATCATAACAAAAACATATCTGTTTTGATAACTTTTTAGCTGTAGGCCTACATAGTTAATCATGTGAAACATTGATTGCAGGTGTGGATGCTTTGATCACCTGTTGTTCAACTTCGTCATCAGAGTAGTTACCATGGCGATCATTCCTGCCGATGAACAGCTGATGCAGCTGGACAAGTTGTCTGTCGTCTCCGATCACATCCAGGACATCTCGCGGAAGATTGCGGAGCTTACCGACGACCCGCTTCCAGGTCAACTGGAGCAGAGCATTCCAGGATACAACTGCATACTTGCTCTGCATTCGGAAATGCTGAAGAGACGCCGGTGGACGTTTGTAGTCGCTGGTAAGCATCTGAGGTCAGGCGAAGTGAGGTCAAGAAGCCAAAGCTGTTGTGTGGTAAAATTAGGTCAGGTCAGGAGAACCAAAGCTACACTGTAATGTATAGTAATACGAGGTCAGGTCAAGGAAAGAAATCTCAATGGAAAGCATGAGATTTGGTTACGTTTGGTTCGGACACGTAAGGTAAGAGAACCAACGGTAATGTATTTGGTGTTAATTGTATGTAATCAGGTGTTTGAGGCATGACAAATTGACAATCCAGGTCAGATAAAGTTTTATAACAATCCTAAACTATATAAGGTTAAAGTCCGAGAAGCCAAGGGAAGGAAACACAAGTGTACAGTAAAGGCAACGGAGTTTCTTAAGATGCAGTTTTCATGTGACAATTGTGACATTGTATTTATATGCTACATTGTAAATTGTTTGCGTTGGTGTTTACATGTTTACAGGCGATTCTGGGCTGGTTAAGGCCGCGTTCCTCAATGCGCTTCTGGATACGGCAACTGAAGACAGCGGCCAACTTGAGCAGATTCTTCCTTTGTGCCATCGATGTCCGGTGACGATCAGCTACGGAGGTTGCGGAGGTTACACGCATCGCTTCCTTGTGTCGATGGACGGACCGGGTCTATGTGATCCAGTCACTCTGGAGAACTGGGAAACTCTGAGGCAGTTCATCCAGCAGGTCAACGAAGGTCCGTCAGAGACGTCGATCACCTGGATCACAATGCACCTCGACTGCAAGATCCTTCAGGTGTGTTTCAGTGCCATTCGAAGTATCAGGTAGAATCTTACAGGTATGTTTGATGAATTGTAGTGAAACCCTGTCAATGTTTGTTGTGTTTTTAAATCATTCATGAGGCATGCCCTCTTGGGCGTTGCATGTATGCCAACAATTCTCCACCAATTAGGGTCTTGACTAGAACACTTTGTTCTACAATTTATGTCTGCAGGACCAGAACATTTGCAGACATAATTTTCCTGTGTTACGTGCTGCTTTACATCAAAATTCCATGTAGCAATCTCTGGTTATTGACCTTGCTATGTTCTACCCAATTTACCATCGTACCAAGCTTACCATTAAAGACCATACAAAGTATACATACTTATTTACTTAATATCAGACAGTTGATGGATATGAGCATCTCAAGTCTTTTTCTTTGTTCGTGGTTGGGCTGGGAGCGCCTCTGAGTAGTTTCTTGAAGGGGCGCTATATAAATGCTCTGAATGAATGAATGAATGAGCTAGCAATGTCTGCTATCTAGCAACAGTGTTATCTGCTGTTTCTGGACTGCACTTCTAAAAGTGCACAGTCAAGCTTGGCATTCTTAGTGACTTTTAGTGTAATGCGGTGTAACATACAGACATGACTGATGTCCAAGTCCTATTGTGATGTATCTATGCATGTATTTTGGCCTATGTGCATATGTATATGTGTATGTTTGTTTGCATCATGTCATCTGAAGGACAATCTGGAGTTGTTGATATATCCTTCGGAGATAACAGAACGCAACCTGGAGCAGTTGCTGGATGCCTTGTCCAACTCGGATGTCCTTCTATACATCGCTGATAAAGATAACCTGGACAGCACGGAAAAGGCAATTGCAACTTTACGCATTACGTTGCATTATGTATGTAGCAGAAAATTCATGCAGCACCCTGTAGCAATGTATTTTGATATAATTGTGTTATGGAAGTAGTCCTTAAGTAACAGGAGTTGTTCTTAGGTAAGGGGAGTACCAGTAGACCTTAGTCAATGGTAATAGACCTTAGGTAATGAGAGTAGCCCTTATGTAATTGGAGTAATCCTTTATAAAAAGTGTTGGGAATAGTCCTTAGGTAACAGGAGTAGTCCTTAGGTAATAGTGACTCTATTTTCCTAGACACCAGGGTGGGTGGCTGGTCTTCTGCATTACCATACGATCTTCTCACCAACAAAATAACAATACTTGGTCCATGAATTTCTTTTCTTATAGTGCAGTTCATATTCTAGACGCGTACTGTAACGACTTTTAAGTGCCATACAACTGTTTTAAGCAGACCTGTGTGAAACATAGTGTTAAAGACTTTTAAGGGCTAACAATTCTTCAATGCATGTGAACATTGCTTGGATTACTAGAGATGCTGCCAATGGCTGGCTTTAAGACAATTGAAACCGGGAAATATGCTTTGATATTTTACATGTTTGATTAATGCTCTGATATCATCTGAACAGTTCCAGCTGTTTACGACGGAGATGCGTTCCTTGCGAATTCTTCATCAACAGCTTCAGCCGCTCGTCATGATCAACTGCTGCCTCACGATACTACTTGGCCGAAATCAGGTAATTGTAATCGTAATTGTGATTGCGATTACAATCATGATTGCTATATTGTAATTGGTAGTATGTCTGATTCTAATTGTAATTGTCTAATTGTACCGGTAATTGTGCAGTTTTAATTCTGTTTGTAACTGTGGGTTGTAGGTGTAACTGTAGTGTGCAAGTATTTGCATGTTTTGTAACATTGTAGCCTTGCATACCTGTTCCACCTCAGAATAATAATCTGCCAGAGGCATCCTATTCATCACGCACTTGCTTTCATTTCTGTTTTACTTGTAGTGGTCATCAATAATTTATGTTTTTGGCATTATGATAGTTTTACTAGCTGGAGGAACCATGAGATTAAATTACTACTCCCTATACAGGGAACAAAATGTTTAGTAGTTTACCATAATCATCTAATCATATTTTTATATTTATTGATTCTTCCACTTCTAATTATATTTCGTTGGACTGGATTACGTCACACGCACTGCTACAGAAACCATTGGATTAATTATTAGGGCTTGTGTTATTATAATAAACTAGATTTGATTTGACAAGATTAGATATGTATTACTGTACAGTGATTGTACAATGATTCCATAGAAGTGATTAGATGAAAGTATTTTTTATGAATTTGGAACTGACATCTAGAGGAAAGATAGTGAGCAGAAAGACAACTAATCTAATCTGTTCTGATCTAATCGAGTTCAGAAACTTATCCATCACCAATATCATGATGCATAGAGCATAAGGTGAAGGTTACTGAATCTAATTTGTGAGGACGGACTGGCCAATGCTCCTGAAAGTTCCTATACTGATATGATTGAAGACATAATGTTTTGAAAGATACTGTTGGATTAATTAATTGTTGATGAATCTAGGGTGACACCAGTTGGCCCGGTTAGCGGAAACCTAAATGTCACTTTGGGTCTGCCCATTGATGCTGCTGCACGCAAACACCTCTGAGTAGATTCTTGAAGGGGCACTATATAAATTTATGAAATTGATTGACTGATGAATGTCTAAATTGTTTGCTTGCATGTATTATGGTGTTCAATAAAAAGCATTGATTGATTAATTGATTAATTGATTGTTTGATTGATTGCATTTTACTCAGGTATGCGATTCCAGTGGCGTGACCAATGAAAGCGGGGCAAAGAGGGGAATTTCGATGGCACTCTTGGACGACGTTACCTGCACCAGCGACGAAACAATCCATTCATCCGTCTGTCCGTCGTCGTCGTCTGTATCGTCGTCATCGCAGAACGGTGATGGCAGCAATGCAGACGAGTCTCTGCAGACGATTCTTAACGCAATGACGAAGACGTTGACTTCAAGCATAGAGAACCGCGTGTTGTTTCATTACAAGTACGTTGTGTGTGCATGTAATAATTGTAACAATAATAATAATAATAATAATAATAATAATAATAATAATGAGGTTTAGTAATAATAAAAAAATTTAAAATGCTTTTTTTAAATAAAAAATATAAAAATAATAATATTATTAATAATAATAATAAGAGTGCCATCGAAATAATAATAATAATAATAATAATAATAATAATAACAATAATGATCTTCGTTTAATTTCAACTGACAATGCAGAATAATTACAATTCACAGTATGATGGATTATAAACAAGAGCTGAATTTATTTGTCATCAGCCAACAGAGCGCCCATCACATCCTACTCATTTTATCAACGCCATCTGTCAATTGGAAAGGTTAAGTGATCCCACGTTCATGCGCTCTACGTATCAGAGTGTTAACCATTACCTTAAAGTCCTCCTGTATCTATGTATGCATGTGTTTCTCTAGATCTGTCTGTACTATCTGCTTAAATCAGCTGAATTAACTGTCATGTAGAGTGTAGACCTTGGAAACCTTGGTATTTATACCAACTCTAACCTTGCCATGAAATGTCAACTTAAACCCAAGTTGTAACAATTTCAATTCGCTGGTAAACGTCCGCAGGTGGTTGAATTCCTATGTGTCACGAGTCCTGCATCACCTCAAGTCCTTCCTCAATCAGGCAGAAAGGTCACACGAAGCTCGACTGGAAACGTACAAAGACATCCTTGCCCGACTGACAGCTCTAACGGAAAGATCTGAAGCTTTTCTCATTGCACTTCAAATGGAAGTGGATGTGAAAAGTAAAGAAGGTATAATGCCATTATTGACTAAATGTATTCAATCATTCACGTATTGTATGTATTTTATAATAATGATACTGTGGTGGGATAGCGAGCGGTATGGTTTGTGCCTGGTATCCGGAGAGTCACAGGTTTGAAGCTACCTCAAACCACGGCTTAGTGACCTTGGACAATTTGCTCATCCTGCCACAGTTGTCTGCGTGAAAGACAATGGGAAACCACCTGTTATGTCATCCCCAGGTAGCGTAGAAAAGCCAGTGTATTTGATTTCAAGCAAAGGACTCATCATTGTAATTCTTTCGGAAACTTATATAGCGCTTCTTCAAGAAAATCACTCTGAGGTGCTCCCGACTCAAGCAGGGCCAGAAAGAAAACGATTTTAAGTTTAGTGAGGAAGCATTCTGGTAAAGTCCCAGCTCTAAAGGAAGGCCATTCCAGACCACTAGGCCAACCACAAAAAAGGCTTGATTCTTCATGGTTGCAGTACGAGCAAAAGGAACCAGAGGACTCCCTTTCATAATTATTGTGCATAATTATGACATTCTCTCCAGTATGCCATTCGATTAACAGGTATGTCGCTGCTACGCAACCATCTGACGCAGGATGACGTTATCGAACGCCTTTCAACTTGGACTGAAGAAGATGCACCAGATGAAGAAGTCAGTGTACATAGCATTTCGGTCATTATTGCGCGTTTGCAGTTAATAATAAGAAAGAATTGTAATTATAATTTTTTATTAAAAGAGTTGTATTCTTTTCGAGCTGAAGTCAAATCTTTTCAGATGAGTTAGACCAGCGATCCCAAAAATTTTTGTGTCATGTACCAGCCGGATTTTCCCACTGCAGATGGACTGGTGCTCAATCTATTAGTTATTTCTCTAAAGTTTCCAATCACCTAAAATAAGTATCTCGATTTTATGTTGAAATGGATTCATATGGATGTGTAGACAATTCTAGTATTTTTGTTAAAATGACTTGAAAATGTGATAGTCATTAGAGATTCTGAGACAATTTGACCGGTATCTTGACTTGCTTTTCGGACCAGCCAATGAGGACTCCTGTACTGGCATTGGCATGTGAACCGCTATTTTAAATATATCATGTTATGTTTCGTTAGCTGTGGACGGATACGGAGGCTGCCGTTCGTCAGAAGATCCAGCTCCGCCTTCGACACGAGATGCTGTCGTGGGAGCGCAGCACGAAGTTCTTCGAGGTCCAGCGGCCGCGCCTCATCCAGCTGTTCGAGTTCCGCTTCCGTGGAATAAAGACGCGACTCTCGTCCGTCGAGACGATGATCGCAAGACACGACTCGCGACTCGAGATCAGCGACAGTGACTCCCCGTCGCACTGCAGCCAGTTGAGCGTGACGGACGCCGCCGGTTTCGCTCTGCCGCTCATGCTTCCCTTCAACGTCACGCTCCGCTGGAGGCAGAAGCTGGCCATCGGATTGGCCGCTCCGTTGCTCATTCCGCTCGCGTTTGCCGCCGCGCTGCTCGGTCTTCCGATAATCGGTGGCCTCGCTGCGAAGGAGTTCGTGTCGGAGAAACTGTCGGAGAGCAAGATTCGAGAGTACAAGGCCAACAGGACGGCGTATCTTCAGCGGAGGACGAAAGAGGCCATCAAGGCCTTCGTCAAGTCGACGGATCTCGATGAGTTTGTTCAGTCGCAGCTTGGATCGGCATCTCGATGCGTCGGTCAACTGAGACAGGAGGTCAGCAAGTGTATTTTTGTTATTGTTATTTTTGTTATTGAATGTTTTATATTTCCATATCATGTCATGCATTTTACATTGTATACGTTTTTTCATTAAAAAATGTGGCTCCTCGTAGTTCAAATTAATTATCGGATATAATCGGATTACGTTAAAGAAATTTTGAGTGAATAATAGGCTATAGTAGTTATTACTGAGCAGTATGAAATTATACTTTGCTTTCAAGATGGCCACCTTGGGCATAGTTGTATGCGCAAAGACTCATATGCCGCTGTCTGACTGACTAATTGATGATTAGGGTAGTCCCAAAATCACGAATTCACGGAAATCACGGAAACCGTGAATTTCGCCGTTTGCCGTGATTTCCGTGAATTTTGCCTTTTTCCGTGATTTTCCGTGATTTTTCACATTTTCAGCACTTTTTTGATAAAAACACGTCAAAAATGGCGCCCACGACCAAAAACAGCGCGGAACCATTAAATTCATTTAAGATTTCCTGTGCGGAACCATTAAATTGATGTATGAATTTCTGTTTTGGGGAGTGAATTACGTCGCTGACAAGTGAATATTCATTCATAAATACTCGTTTATGCTAAATTTCAAAATAAAAATCGAAATTGTGACCGAAAAAAATTTCGTGATTCACGGTGCCGTGAATTTTTGGATTTTTGCAAAAGTAGGCCGTGATTTTTTCACTTTTTGACCGTGATTTTGGGACTACCCTATTGATGATGCGATTGCAGGACTTAACACTCTGTTACATCCATCCTGTATGCATCCTATGTAACATGTAGTCAGATATGTAGAGCCAAATCTATCTCAGAGGTGATTACCAATTTTATAAAGGACTTGCCTGCAGAACAAAATCTATCTTAGTTACTCCCAGTCCACACATAGGCAAGTCATTTGCCTATGTGTGGGCTGGGAGTAACTAAAGTAACCATAGAGTGTAACCATGATCTGCTTTGCATAGTCAAACTGTAAATACTTGTTGGATCGATTTTTCAAGGTTCCGCGGCAGATCGAGGCCGATCGAGCGCAGATCATAAGTCTACGAGACGACGACCGCGAGACGACCGACCTCGAGCGCTTCTATCAGCCGCTGCTCGAAGTCTTTGAGCACTGTCGTCTGCTTCTGCTCACCTTCCGAGTTCTTCACATCAAGCGAGACAAGCTGGAGGTCGACTTCGACGAGTTGCGATTGCCGAGCGATTCAAGCAGCGTCATCTGTGACGGATTGAGCGGACGAATCGTCAAGGTTCAGTGGACCAAGAAGCAGGCGAAATTCCGTGAAAATGAACCAACCGTGAATGGTGATGCTGCCACAGTTGCTGCGTTGAAGTACATCTCGTACAAGCTGGATGCGAAATCGGTGGAGGATTATCTGATGGAAGAAGAGGCGTACAGGTAATTGTATTGTAATTGTAATCATAGGCGCAACCACCCTATGGGACCCACGGGACGCGTCCTCCCCAACTTTTGAGTGGTCCCCTAACTTTATTATTATGGTCCCCCCCAACTTTTAGGACGTGATTCATTATGGTCCCCCCCCAACTTTTAGGACGTGATTGCACCTATGATTGTAATTGAACATTTATATAGCGCCACTTCAAGAGAACTCCTCAGAGGTGCTCCCGACCTGACACCAAACCCTAATCAAAGAGAATGGCTTCAAACGCTTGCGGAAAAGGGGCAAAGAGAGACAAAGAAGTTCATTACGGAGACTAATAGGTAACTTATTCCAGAAAGACGGACTGCCCATAGCAGGTGAGAAGGTGTTTGAGATTATTGGGGTTTTTTGCAGGTAGGTTACAAGTTTGAAGCTGCTTTCTATACAGGTGGGCTAACGCTACAGGGGCAGCACTCATGGTAAACATGGATACAGGTGTAAATAATGCTTTTAAAGGTGGAAGTTGTTTTGTAGGCAGATGAGGTGATGCTAAAGGTTTAATGACCTTGTTACACAGGTGAGAATATTACAGGGTGTATGACATTATCTTGTATACACAGGTTTGACAATGCTGAACATCATTTATTTATATAGCACCTCTCACATTACTAAACATCAAGAAAATTTTGCATTTAAACAAAATAATCTTCCAATATGAGAGAAGAGAGATAGATGACTATCATCAGCAAATTATATGATTGATAACATGCACAGAATAAGCTTACGTAAGATAGCCTAAATACGTCATTTTAGTTGTATGTAATTTAGTACATAAAGTCTCTTTGATAAACTCATCAAAAAGTTATTCTTGACCTTTCTACTAGACCACGATCAAACCGAAGGGTCTTCAAATGCTTGTAAAGTACTATAAGCCCAAAAGCAGAAGAAGTACATTTGTTTGTATACATGTACACTTGTTATAGCGCCCCTTCAGGCTCTCTCTACTCAGAGGCGGTCCGGAATACAGAGCAGACACTTCATCGGAGTTTCACGCCAAAGCACAGCAATTGTGAGTGAAGGACTTGCCCAAGGTTCTTCGCGGCGAGGTGGATTCGAACCTTCCAGCTCCAAGGCAACGACGCCACCACTACACCACCGCGCCCCACATGTCACGGACTGCATTGAAGTCTGAAGTTAACTGTTAGAGTTTCAAATTATTTTGAATTTGCAGAATATCCAATGTTTTTAATTCTTTTATCCATGTTTTGGTGCATAGGTTCCAGGCATGCCAGAATATTGTCAAGCTTCGAGCGGTAACGAAGTCTAAAGGCCACCTATACCACCTGCTCGAGCCGATCCAGATGTCGGTACGTCAGCACCTGGCAGTGACACCTGAGTTGGCGCCACCTTCCAGCATCCGTTTGAAGCTGACGTACCTGAGGAAGATTGTGCTGCAGATGCTGCGCGGCTTGGACTACCTGCATGATCGTGGATGGGTTCACTTTGACCTATCTCTTGACTCCATTGGCGTAAGACGTTCTCCTTTTGTCTCTGCTTTAACAGTACATTTTTTACATTGATGATGATGATGAGTTCTCTACCCGAAGTCAGGTCCGTGACTTCGAAGCTGGTCAATTTTGTTCTGAGTTTATACCACTGTCTAAAATGATAAGTTCATTATATGGGCAAATCAACATTCAACATGTGGACGTGTAGGCCCTATAGATGAAAAATCAATATTTATCTTAATAGTAAACATAATTGCTACACTGATATTAATAATGATAATCTTCTTGTGCATTCCATGTTGTTGCGCATCAAGGAATAAAATAGATTTTTTTAAATTACCAGCTTTCCTCTGAAGCCTCTACTCTGTTTTCTTTAGAAATGCCTCATATGTCACTCTCTCTCTGACCAACTTGTGAACTGCTGAATGTCTGACTCTTCTCACTAACTTTGTCTTAATGTATCATTTCTACATGACTGTAAAAACAGTAGATGCTCTCATAACAACAACAATAATAACAGGTATTTTTTGGCCTGTCACTCAGTCTCTCCTCTCATCATGTATTGTCTTATAACTATTGTTTGCTTTCCCACAAACAGATCGGCGCTGATGGTGTCGTTAAGCTGACAAACATAAGCTGTCGCAAGATGTTCTTCGTGCCACGTGACGTCACAGCCGCAGGTCTGCTCCGATTCACCCATCTTCCGCCGGAGGTACTCGTCTACCCACCGGCTTCCTACACTCCGTCGGCGGAAATGTACAGCGTTGGCATCGCGATGTACGAAATGTGGACAGGAGAGCACGCTTACTGGCGCGACATCTGCTCGAGCAATGCCACGCCCGAAACTCCCCCAGAATTTGGCGTCGAACCAGGCGAAGCGAGCGAAAGTTCTGACGCCATTGATTCGGTTGACAAGTTTCTTGCGTTTATCGAGTCTCACCGTCCAAGTCTCCGTCGCATCAACTCGAGCGAGATGGACAGCGGCGGCCATGTTGGCGAAGAGGAGAGGGTGATCTGGTCGGATCTGATGCAACGGTGCTGGACGGAAGGGGAGAGGGTGACGTGTAAGGCCCTGCTCCAGCTTGTCGAGGGCTGCGAGGGGCAGATGACAATTTCAGTCGAAGAGGGATATTTTGATAAGTGCTGATGTGTGCATGTGTTGTCTGCAGGTCTGACTTTCTGAACTGTGTCTGGTGTTAGACACTAATACTACTACTAATAATTTTTCTTTAATGAAATGCCTGCAAATGCACTGCGCTTTACATGTACAAGTTATGCAACAATCTTAATTAGCATCAATCTTAACTATTAGCAGAACAGATAGCCTGCAATACACAGCACTAATGGTAACCTACAAAGCATGTCTGCCCAACGGGGGCTCGAGCTCGATACCTCTCACTCTCCATGCCAACGTGTTCACTAATGCCGGGCTACCGACCACTCTGCCCTCTTATTAGATTCAGTTTAGGGTGGAGAAACACATTCAGCTGATTAATTATACAAGTTAATGGAAATGGTGATAATCTCAGAAGTATTGTATGTTGAGTCCTGTTGACTCATTCTAAAACATGGTTGCTATCTGAGTTTCTGAGGGTTTCTATTTCTTAAATTGAGTTTGAATTTAACAGAGCTCATGAGGTTAAAACATTATTTTATTTAATACAATTTTATAGTTACTCCAAGGTGTGATGCACCACACATGACCTGTCTAAATTCTGTCCGGCAAGGAAGTGCTGTTTCTGAAATAGTTTATTACTGCTAATATCAGTTGTAGATGTATAAGATTACAGAATATTATTGCTATTACTTTTACTATTATGTTATGTTACCATTTGCCCACTCTAGATGCTATGCCCATGTTGGCCTATCAGCTTGGAACTGTCTTCCGCATAATACTAATGTTACTGGATCAGGGATTTTTTGAATGGTAACATGCTGGCACGAAGATCAGATTCGATATCTTCAGTGCACACTTTTTGATATCAAAAGTTCGATAACCCATAAGCTTAACTCAGCCTCCCATTCCCTAGGGTGACTAAAGTGAGCAGTAAGACAAATGAGCACCTTGCAGGCTGCCATACATACAGTTCAGTTTGGCTCCTGTTAAACTTTTTAACATCTGGTACTAGTATATCAGGTATATCTTACAGTGTACTTTTTAGTTTGAATTAATGGACGAATATAATTATTGTTATTATTTTCTTTCCTACGCATGCTTTCTGCTATGGCCCACTCTAGATGCTATACCCGCGTTCATTCATTCATTCATTTTGAGAATTTATATAGCGCCTCTTCAAGAAACCTAGTCAGAGGCGCTACCAGCCCAGCCACAGCTTGAAAGTCTTTCCTAGTCACTTCGTGTTTGGTTACTAGTTCTCTTCTGAGTTTTGGAGACACCTTAAGACTTTCTTGTTGACGGAAATTGAGAGTGCTACTGGTTTTGTGCTGCGCTATACAAACATTCGGTTACAATTACGGTTATTATTAATTACTGAAGTTGTAATTAATACCGAACTGATCAACTGACGGATTGTGAGAGGAGCAGGTGCGATATCGGTCAGAGAGGCTGATGTTGTTACCTCGTTACGCGTAATTCTGTTGTGACAAACTAGGTGAGAACGAACGAATTAATTAGGAAGCTCTGTGTTTGTTGTTGACAGAAGCGTGAGTTCAATTAGTACAAAGCTATTTCAGGAATGTTTAGTACTTCAGTTACGGAGTTTGATCAGTGCAGAGCTTTGTTCAGTCTCTGAGGTCAATTATTTGGAGTCGTGTTTGGACAAAGACTGGTCACCATGATAGGTCACCGTGCAATTATTTAATTTCAGTTTATGAACGTGAAAACTAAGACTGTATCAACTTTATGTTCTTGACCATATTTGCCGAAATCTGTTTTATGTGAAATTTCATGGCATAATAATAATAATCATTAAAGCACAACGTTTGAAATCAGTTTTCACTATTTTATATTGTTAGAAAAAACCTGGCATGTCTTTAGGTCCTTTTTAAGATTTTAAAAAGCAGGTAGGCCTACGCATTGTAAAAGAGAAGAAATGTTTATCCAGATATGGTACAATTTATGCCCCCCACCCCATCATCAGTAACTGTTTTCAAGAAAGATCCAAAGTGAACATTTTATACAGACCCGTATTTACTACTCACTTCTAATGGCGGCTGTATACTTTGAGTCATTGTCTTTCTTTTTTTTGAGCTTATGAATGATGACATTCTCATCTCTCTGTATCACCGAGCGACTCTGCTCTACGAGAGGTGCTATATAAATTCACAGGTGCCATACAGTCCTATTATTAATATTTTATATTTTCATCTTTTTTATTTTTATGTAGCCTACATAAAGTGCACAGGCCTACATGGCAGACCTAATGTATGTTTTGTACAGAAATTTGATATCATACATATAGCCTATACATACAGTCATACACAAAAACAACACCAGAATTGCGGGTTTGTATATTTTGGGATTGCATTGCAAGTATAGGTAGTAGGCACAAAAGTGGTAGTGGGAATGGTAGTAGTATAAATGGCAATCACCTGGTGCCGTCAGCTTTTGGAGCTCTGGCGAAAGCCCTGATGTATTCTCTTCAATGTCTCCTCTCCCTAGTCGCCTCTCGCAGCTCCTCCAGTCTCATGCTAGACTTTTCCTGTACCTCATCCAACCATTTCTTCCTTGGTCTTCTGCATCTTCTCCTTCCCTCACCGCATGCTGTCATCAGCTCCTTTTCCAGACCGTTAGATCTCATCACATGGCCAAAGTAGCTCAATTTTCTCCAAGTTCCTGTTTGCTGCAGTGTCTCCTCCCTCTAAATGGCAATAGTAATTGTAATTTGTAACTTATTATAGCACTGCTCACATCTGCAGCAGTGACCATGTAGTATTCCGAGAGAAAAAATAGGTTTTTGAGGAGAGACAGAGATTTACAAACTGATCTAGAAAGAATGGAAACAAATAAAGAAAAGGGGATTCTAGATGGCAGGCCCAATGGTAGCAAATGACCTAGTTTGGACCTGAGTGGTCCTCGCTCAATCCGGTTTGAGGAGCGTAGAGGTTGAAGCTTAGAATGAGGAGAGTGAATGTGATCTATCTTGGCAAACCTATAGTTTGAACTTGAGGACAAAAAGGACTTTGAACTGAATACGAGTGAGACGAAATGATTGACCTTGCAGCTGTGGGAGTGGCTGTAGTAGTAGTAGCAATGGCAGTAGGGTTAGTAATAGGCCTAATCAATTCAACACATTGACGGAAAGCTAGCTGCTATTTTAAGCTATGTTTTGTCATTATCTTCATCCACTCTCACAATTAATCCACCAGAAGTTTGAAACACGGTCGAAAATGGAGTCATAATAATAACAATCATTTTTAAATTTATTTATGTGATAAAAGAAGCTGAATGTAAGTTACTTAAATATTTTGAAAGAGATCGTATAGTATATTATTATAGGCCTATTAAAACACGAACATTTATAGCTTAGTCTACATTTTTACATTCTGTTCTGTGTAGGCCTATTCCGAAAAAGCGCCACGTAGGCTCGACGAGTGCAAAGCGCAGGGTACGGGCACCTGCTTTCTAATCACAAGCGTTGACAACACAAACAGCTACAGTTCGAGTTGTTTTAATACACTCTTCATATACAACAAACTTAAGACGAATGAAACAGAATGATAAGTGAATGAGAAAACGAAAACAATAATAAGAATTAATGATTTTTTTATAGATATAATAATCTGATAAAAATAATAATAATTAAGAGGTGCTTCGATCGGCGGCGGTGCTTGGCGGGCCATACGTCACGTGACAGCCGCATTGCAGTGGTCACGTGGTCACGTGACTCACGGTCTCCACTTGAAGAAGAGGATTTGTCGCCGGCGTCAGACTAAAAATTTCCGATTTCTCCTCTCGATAAAATCCATTCGCCGACGTCTCTCTCGCTGTCCAGCGCCAACTCAAAGCAATGGTGAGCAATTTTAGATTCTGCTTTCAATTGGGTCGGTGTTGGCCATGGAAACGGGCGGTTTTCCTGGAGAATTTTGCAGCCAGGGAGACTTAATAACGCACGCGCTTTAAATCGCCGGTGGCGGAGACGACGTTTCGGATATCGATCAATGGCGCCGACGACGACCATTACAGAATTTCATTTTATTAGTATTTCTCTTCTGCACGACGTTGTCAGTCGTTGGATCTCTAGGACGGCCGCTTCATTACGCGCTGTGTTAATCGGTCGTTTGTGCGTTGACTGTGACTACACAGTCCATTGCTTTCGAATGTGTGTGTTGATAGGTGTGGTGTCTTTTTTGGCGCGGAAAAAATGCGCCAAGTTTATACATTTATTATGTTTACAATCTTGAATATTATTATATTTATTATGTTTATTTCTAAATGGCATCTCTCTTGAGAGTGGCACTTTAATGGGATATTCATGTCGGTCGTGTCGATGATATCCACCTAAGGGAGATCATCTCAGTCGTGGGCGTAATTGACACCAGTGAATGGTTGAGTGATCTAAATAATACCACAGTATAAATAATTATTATTAATGATATTATTTATACTGTGGTAATAGGTTACTTGAACTAATCAGATATGCCCAGGTTGAGCATTTTTTGACATATGATGCAAGGTTTAAAAAGCACTAGTTGTGTTGAAGATTAGTTTTTGTAGAGTAATTTTTTGTGTCGATTTTATTTTAAACCATTTGTTGTCTGGTTGACGTAAATGATAGATGTGTGCAATTATGTAAGTTGTAAATCGTGAACTGCATTACATTATATTAGTTTATATTATGTCTATCCAGTTTTCAGTGAAGTATAGCATGATTGGTGTACATACCAGGGTAGTGACACTATTGAGACTTGTTTGATGTGCAATGATTTATCTTCAGTTATGAATGACATATGAAAGTGTCATGCCGAGTCTTGTTTTTAACATTTTTAAAATTTATTTTGTTTCCAGGCTGACCAACTGACTGAAGAACAGATTGCTGGCAAGTATTTCTATGTGTTTAGACAAATTTACTGCCTTTTGAAATAAAGCTGAATTTAAAAATCTTAAGGCAGTCTGGTACATATGTAGAAGTTCTAGCATATAGTGGTACAAATAAAGACTTTGTAGAGCTTTGTTGACTGTTAAGAATTTGAGCGTATGTAGATTATGTTGACTTCATCTGTGATAACAATTGATTTTATTTTTAGCAGTTGTCTTAGGCATACTTGTGTGTTTTTTGCCAGATTGTCTTTGTTTCTTAAGTGATGCTGGGCCGGCCCTTACCAGAATGGAGCATATTTGTTCCACAAGCAAAGGTTTTGAATTAAATTGAAAGTAATAACTGTAATTGAAGAAATAGCTAATAAAGTGAGAAGCACCAAGTGCTCAGTCATTTATTGATCCAGTGATATTAAAATTGACAGTGTGTTCAAGGGCTTGGTATGTACAGCTTCTTATGAAACTGTTTGAACACATGCTGCTGCCCCTTGCAACTGTGTATTGCCTACAGACTGGCACTGAAGTAATGTACTAAATTTTCTTGTGTTTCTGTTGTAGAATTCAAAGAGGCATTCTCACTGTTCGATAAGGATGGCGATGGCACCATCACCACCAAGGAACTGGGAACGGTGATGAGGTCGCTAGGTCAGAACCCAACGGAGGCTGAACTTCAGGATATGATCAATGAAGTTGATGCTGATGGTAATTAAATTCCTTTATTATTACTATGTTTTGGTATGAACTCCTACAAACTCAAAAGATCAGATGATTCCTTGAGCATTTCTAGACACTTTTTGTCTGGTCTGAAATCACAGTCGTGGAGACCTATATTTTAATTGTAATATCTGCTAGTCTCAGACACTGGTTTTGTGGGGTGAACTACCAGACAGTTTATCTGGCAGTGTTGCGGGGACACAGTAATTTATGGTGTTTTGCAGCAACATTCCATGCAGTAGGGTAATGAAATATAATAATTCATACAATATAGTTTATGTGATTTGACAACTCACAGTCTGTATTGGTCCCCATTATGTGCTTGCGAGCAGTGTGGCATTGCTGATGTCTGTCATCAACAGACGTTACTTTAAATTGATGTTCTTTTTGCTGTTTATTACAACCATCAATGATATAGAATGACAGCATGTCATAAATCTTTGTGCACAGTTTTGAGATCCGCATGATTTAAATTACATACATGTATATAGGTTCCTTTTATAGAAATTTTTTATTTGTAGCTCTCAGTACTCGGGCTCTAAACAGACTTTTTATTGCTTGATTATGAACATAAATTTAGTTTCCTCTGGTTTGTTGATTTAAAAAGTTTGTGTTTCTCATTGCATTTACAAACATTAGTTTGAACAGATAGGTACTGCCCACATATTACATGCACAGTGAGGACCCGGGGTGATGGTATTTAGGCATTATTGTGTATGTCGAGGGGGTCTCAACTTAATGCATACATATGCAAAATAAATGTCTAATTGTCACGTCCACATTAGCCTATTTAGACGTCTGTATTATCGTATGGTCATGCGATACATTTGATTACGTTTCAATTAAATTCTATTGAGGTTTAAGCAGTTAACCAAATGTTACAGTTAACTAACAAATTTTGGCTAGCAGATGTGATGATGATGTTTAACGAAAATAATTAGTAGCCTACAGTAAAATATATGTTTTTTAGATGGCTTTAGCTAATTTGCTTTTGTAAATGAGGTAGAGAAGCTTTATTTGTACATGTGCATGTGGTCCTCAAAATGCAAGGTTCAGCAGGGGGTAGAGGGTACAAAGTACGATTTTTAATATATGGATGGACCCATACTTCAATCCTGGTTTCTGCACTCTTTGGTGCGAGGACTTCAATACTTAAAAAGGTTCTGGCTTACTGAATAACTATTGGGTTGTGCTTGAAGGCTGTGAGAATTAAAAAAATTGGTGTATTTGCAGATAAATGTTAACCACCTCTGTGTTGTATGAATTGTCACATAAGTGCTACAGGTTACCAAAGTTCTGTCATGAAGTTTGCCTGAAATTACTGTATGAGTCTAAGCATGTTGAAGACAATCATTTGACTTCGAATACGTGAAACAGTGTGTGTGTGTGTGTGTGTGTGTGTGCATGCGTGTAATGTGACTCATGTATTGTTATGCAATTGGTAACAATATGAATTTGATTGTAAGGCAATGGAACCATCGACTTTCCTGAGTTCCTGACGATGATGGCAAGAAAGATGAAGGACACTGATTCCGAAGAAGAGATCCGAGAGGCGTTTCGAGTGTTCGACAAGGACGGCAACGGCTTCATATCTGCGGCTGAGCTGAGACACGTCATGACCAACCTTGGCGAGAAGCTTACGGACGAGGAGGTCGACGAGATGATCAGGGAAGCTGACATTGACGGTGACGGTCAAGTGAACTACGAAGGTACGCAGCCTCCTCTGTCTTTTATATATTGATTAAATAGTCGGTGAAGTTTTAGCTGCACTCCAAGATGTTAATGGTATGGAGCAGACCTGCTGACCGGACCGGTTGAAGCTGGGAAGCATGATGCGAGACAGACTCAGACAGAGAGTGGCGTCGGACTCCTACGGGCATTGAGCCTAAGGATGTTGATGATGATGATGAAGTTTAAAAGTTGATCGTTTTAACTTTTACCTGGAAAATTCTTGCAGATAAAAGGTCTTTTACTCGAGTGGTTTTTTAAGTAATGTGAGAAGTGGTTTTCTAAGTAGTGTGAGATAAGTTTCAGTACTTTTATTGAGATGGTGCGATGGGCAACTGACTTTAAAAGCGTCTGCCAATCTTACTTCTTCGTTCTGCATAGCTTGGTAAGAAGAGGCAGACTGAGTGATGTTCATATGGTCAGTAGTTTATTCACGAAAGAAATTTATTCAAATAATTAAGTCCATTAGAATGAAATTTCAATTGTGAATGAAATATTTGAAGAATGAGTTCAAATTTGTTTGCTTTTATTGCAAGTCAAGCTTGAACTTTGTTTTGTTTGTTTGTTTGTTTCCAGAGTTCGTAACAATGATGATGAGCAAATAAGTAGGTTCGGTGATGGAGGGAGGTCGCCCAAAGTGTAACGGTTTAATGAACGACATACGGCAAAGAGCGTTGCAGATGCTGGCGACGGCTTAGGCGTTGTCCGTTCATCTGTTCTGTTGCAAAACTATCACAATTGCCACACAGAATGTACATTTTAAAATGCTCCAGAATTTGCGGACAGCTCTCTCGTCTGTTGACTGAATTGTCATTTGCTTCGTTTTGTGGCTCAAGCTCCAGCTTTTTTGTAATGTAATTTAACTAAATTTGATCTTATTCTAAGTGTAGAGCAACTGCCAGTGTTTTCCGGTTTGAGCTGTGTCGTGTGTGGATTGTGGTAATGTTCACATGAAGCACGTTTGTCGCGACTCCCAAGATTGACGGAAATTTCCTCGGGCTGGTTGCTGAAATGCTAAAAAATTGTTAAGGCTAGCCGCGTGTTGGCCGGTTTCCAAATCCATAAATTTGGTGCCATGGAAGTGTGATAGATGTGCTAGCAAAATTTCGACACGTGGCCAAAGGTTCAATTGTAAAAAATGGGTGTTTGCGGTTTCTTTGGTAAGATAGTTTAAGTCTGGTTTGTGCATTCTTTGGAGGACAATTTTTGCTGCTAACGGGCACCCAGCCAGGATAGATCGGCACGAAATATTACTTGGAGCATTTTTTTTAACGAGTCGGTCGTCTAAAACCAGATGCACTACATTCCAATACTTAGTAGCAAGTTGCTGAGTAATGGCGCTTTATTTTCATGTCAATAGATTTTCTGTTTCCATGTGTTTCATTTCTTTGAGTGGTTTGCCCACACGGATTTAGTTGATACACCTGTAAGCTGCTGACCAGGAAATGTGGCTAGGCTGCAAATTAATTATATTACTACATTGTTGTCCCAACAGTTAAGCGTTGAATAGTATACCTGCAAGTGTTAGGACATAGGTTTCAGATGTCTTGTCCTTGTGCTTTCTAGCATGCTGGTTCGTGGATTGTAGACGCTAGCTTGAAGTTTAGTTGACAAGGTAGAGGAATGATAGTGGCCCTTACTGTCCTAGACTAAGCTTAACCAAATTAATCTGTTATTAAGCATTTGTGGCTGGTAACTGTTTAGGGAACGTTCTTAGGTGTAATTACTTTGTGTATGCCGGTTTGTAAGGGACATATTGGTGATCACAGTCATAATCGCAGTTTAATGTATTGGCTACAATAATATTATGATTTTGATTTACTAGTATAATCAAAACTGCCCATTGATTATAGACATTGTTCTAAATGCACTGATGCTGCTAAATTAATTTAAGCGAACTGTTGTGTAATACGGTAGTTTTAATTGCAGTGCCGACTTAGTATTTTGAATTGCTAGTGGTGGGATATAAAGTGCCACAAACAAGAGTCCCCTGGTTGAAATAATGATTCCCGGAGACTCCATATTATGGCAAAGTTGTTAAAAATAGCTTCGTAATCTGGGAACATAATTATTTTCTTGTTAAATTGTTTAGCCCCCCGAACGTAAACTGGTTTAAGCTGATTGGCCGTAAATGTGATGTGACTATTTCAGCATGAAATATTTTCTCCCCTAGAGATTTTATTTAACAATATGGTATGGAGTATCCGGGACACTGTCAGGTGACACTGGCCCTATCCCAAATGGTGCCATGTGCAAGGCATACACTCTGATGCCTTCTGACCCAGAGTCCCCTCAGGTCACAACCCAATGAGGTGTGGTTTAGGAACATTGCGTTTGTCTGAGTTATGATATCTTGTTAGTGCAGTTCTCTGTATCTCCTCAAGCAGTCAGCAAATAGAGATTCTAAGCTTACAACTTCGGGACTTGCAATTTTTTTCAACTGTTGTCATTTTCAGCCGAAAGATGTTGCTTACATGTGGTTGAAGATCAAGTCTATTGCAGAGTAGGGGACTGGTGTAAAATTTTGATACTTAAAATACAATTTGGAGTGTCACAAACTGAACTGGGGACCATCCATGTATTACATACACAAAAAGTCGTTTTCTCCTTTCCTCCCACACTCCTTCCTCCATACGGACCCCCCATGTGTACATACAAATAAGCTTCTCTACCACCCACCCTGTTCAAGCTTTCCCCCCCCCCCCATTTGCTATTTTGCTAAAGTCATCGATGCCACACATGTGTTTTACCGTAGACAATGGTTTATGTGAGAAAGGTGGTGTGGTGACTGCGGTTGACATTTGAACCTGTTTTCAATGTTCCTAGGAAACGCGGGTTATGTCCTTCACCCGTTGCTTCCACCGCTGATACCCCATAGGATATGGACCGATGCAGATTGCAGACCATTATGGTCGGTGGTTATAAGACTTGCTAGATCAAGCCTGCCTATTGGGCCTGAGCTAGAGCTGCTTGAGCATAGGCCTATAGATGAACTATGTAGCATAGCTGTTTGCTATCTGGCATGCTAATCCTGTTCTTCTGTAAATCAATAATTGAGTTTTGTACAGCAAATCTAATTATGGGATAATAAGGTAAGATAATGAATTCCAGAAAGCCAGTTTGTAGAGTCTATTAATAAAATTTAATCCGCAGAATTTTTTTGAATCATTGAAGTTTACCAAATTTGTAGTGGGTCTATAGATTTAGGCTATATGTAGCGCAGCACGAAAATCTGCGGGGAAAATAAATGCTTTACCGACCAATGTTTATAGGATTTCCCAAACCATATACTGCACTTTGGTCGGTTAAGGATATAATAAGCCTAAATAAGGAATGAGAGACTTGTAAGGAAAATTGAATCGCACCCCGCCCACATTCCTCTGGGGTTCTCTGTGGTTGATCCAACGACCTGGAATGGAATTCCTTGACTTTGCAACACCTCCCAAACTGTTCTCCCTGTCACAAACTGTTGAAGACTGGTTTTTCGCTTGATCTAGCGCCGATGAGTAGATAATTGGAAGGGGCGCTATATAAATTTTACGATTGATTGAACGTGAAAACTGGGAATTTCCATGCACATACCAGTTTCGCCACCTAGCGAATTGAACCAACACCATTGGACACGGTGCAGTCAGAAGATGTAATGCAATAATTTATTATTATTAGGCCTAGATATTTAATTTTTACCCTCCAAGAGAAACTAATGGCACACATGTTAGACGTAGACTAGGCATGGTAAGAATTTTCGGGGTTGTGGGGTACAACCCCAGTCTTTCTTCGGACGCCATAATTATAGTAGGAAAAGTCTTCATTGCACATCCCAAGTCCACATAAATCAACGTCTGATCCCCCCCAGTTGTTTTCCCACAATTCTCATACTGAGGTAGGGCCTATATGGGGGGCAAAATGAGACGGTTGCCTCATCTTGCTTTTTATAATAGGGACTACTTGACCAACGACCAAGATTTTAGGAATTTCATTGCCAATGGTCTGTCGCGCTTGGATCATGGATCCAACCATGCAGAGCCTTCTATTACTGTAATATAATTCTCTGCAACCATGTATCTTCCGAAGTTGCCTCCTCGTGAATAGTTATTGTGACGTAACGGTATAGGCCTACCTCTCGATAGATTGCCACCGTACTATGAGCCCTCCTGCGACTGCGGCACATACGATAATGCATAATTATAGGCTAAGTGTCCAGATCTTCCGTCTGGAATGACCTTCCCTCTAACCTGAGTTCCCAACCTCGGAGCATGTCTGGCACATTTTATAGATTGCATAAGACTTCTTTTTGACCGGGCCTGGGTCGGGAGCGCCTCTGAGTAGGGTCCTTGAAGGGGCGCTATATAAATTACATAGATAGAAAGAATTCTATAGGCGCCGCCTAAGGCCTAAGGAATAATGACGTTTCACAAAACTGCGTTTTCAGATGCATGTAGGCCTATGGATGCGATGCTTGGGTATTAACGAAAGACATCGAAATAAGAGTACTAGCCTTCAAGAGAAAGTGCTACAGAAGGATTATGAGAATAGGAATCTGGATGGATACAAAAGTCAGTATACCAGTAACGCAGAACTGCATGTAGCCTACAGACGGATAGGCCTATAATAGGAGAATTTGATGCAGCAGATAATTCAAATCATGATGATGATGATGATGATGATGGATGGATGGATGGATGATGATGATGATGATGATGATGATGATGATGATGATGATGATGATGATGATGATGATGATGATGATGGTTCTCTGCCCGTAGGCAGGTTCATTGACTTTCGCCACCCGGGGATGAGATGAATGAGTTTCCCGTTGCCTTCCCCACAGACAATGACGGGTAAGCAACTTGCCCAAGGTCGCTCCGCAGCAGCTTGCGCCACCGCGTCCCATGCGTGCTAGCCCGAGATATCTGTTGTTTATGTTCTTTAATGATTTAGTTCCTCGACGTTTTTGTTCCGTGATGTTTCAGTTGTTCGAGGTTTTTGTTCTTTGACGTTTTTTGTTCTTCGAGGTTTTTCTTCAATGTTTGAGTTCTTTGATGTCTTTGTTTTTTTAATGTTTTCGTTCTTCGACGTTTTCGTTCTTTAATGTTTAGTTATGCTATTCGTTTTTTATGTTCTGAAATGTTCAAGTTCTTTGACGTTTTTATTGCTTGGTGTTTCAGTTCTTGGACGCTTTGGTTCTTTAATGTTTCAGTTATTTAGCTTTTTGTTCTTTCATTTTTCAGTTATTCGACGTTTTCGTTCTTTAATGTTCAGTTCTTCGACGTTGTTGTTCTTGACTGTTTCAGCTTAGATGCGTTTTTGTTTATAAACGTTTTCGTTCTTTTTGATTACGATTACGATTACACGGAGGTATAGGCTATTATCAAATTCCACTAGTAATGTACCGTGTAGGCTATACCTGCAATGTGATGTATGGTATACGGTATAGCGATTGCAGAATGTTGTATTCTTAGTTTATTACTAATTTTAGTTAGACCCATTGTTATATTTATAGTATTGTATTCTAACACATTGTAGGTCCGTTGTTGGTATTTCACTGTGACGTGATCTTGCATACGGCATTGTAGCGTTCTGTAGCCTACTACATTGTTTCTCTATCGCCTAACTTGCCAACCTTAATCCATTTTCACGTTGTCACCGCTTCCACTGCGCCCCACCTCACCCCACCCATCTCACCCTCCCCCAACTCATTCACCCATCCTCATTCACCCATCCTCACACCCACTGCGCGATGGATTACTGTCGGGCTGGCTATACACCGTGTGCCCAAAAACATAGCTGTCCAATGTGTCCATAACATAGTTGTAAAAAACGTTTTTTTCGGTTTTTTATTCGCTCCCAAAAAACGTGGTTTTTTTCGTTTTTTATTTTCCCCATCGTTTTTTTATCGTTTTTTTATTATTTCTTTGTCTTTATTTATTCATTTATTTCTGTTATTATTTTCTTAAATTTTATTTTTTTTCTGATTTTTTATGTATTCCGCAAACTCTCAAGGATTCAGCTAACTAAAGTCATTATTTCTTCGTTTAACATCATCATTTAAGAGATAGACTGCGTGTAGTAGGTTCCTAAACAAGGTTTTCAAGGTTAAAATGCGGTTTTAGATGTAGCAAAGTCAAATTATTTTCCGTTTCCGTTTTTTATCGTTTTTTTGTCGTTTTTTATTATTTCGAAAAAAACGTCGTTTTTTTACCGTTTTTTATTCTGTTTCCATCGTTTTATACATCTATGGTCCATAATAAGTGGGAAGTGGGGACGTTGTCCGGCGCCCTGGACAGATTTGCATTTTGATGGGGCATTCGGACGACGTCGATCCATCTTTGAACGAATCTTCTGCCACTCGATGAACCTAGACCGACCGTTGCATCTTTAAACAGTCACAGGATGCCGCACACCTCCGGGAAAACCTCACTTGGTGCAGTAAGAAATAACCGTAAAAAATGGTTGCGCACATCGAACGGATGACCACAGCCGAAAAGTTTTGTCTTCGTATTTCAGTGACTTTTTGTTCTGTAGGCTACTCTTAGTTTATAGAATAGGTTATAACGGGACTTTTTTAACGTGCAGTTGCACACAAAATGTGCAGTTTTAAATGGATTTGTGCAGTACTGTTGTAGAAGCACTTTTGTAGCCTACAGCTAAAACCATCAAAAAAGGTCGTTGTCCTTCGATTGGAAGTAATTTACCATGGAGGATGGAAAATGAAAGAAGTTGTGCAGTTCTAAAAATTCCTTTAAAAACAGCCCTGTGTTATAAGGAGTGTCCTGGCTGAAGACTGTCGGTGGGAAGATAAGACAGCAAGGGAGAGGAACCGCTGTCATATCTATGCTGGTGGTTTAAAAGGATAAGAAGACAGTGGCAAACATTTTTCATAACCATGTTTTCAATCTTGAGGCTATAGCTCAAGAGACCAATCTTCGTCTTCTAGGTATTTAGAGGTCTTTCATCTTGTGTCTGCAAGAGCAGCAAGACATGGTAGGCTAAATATGAACATGAGTGGCGCATGTTAAGGAATTGTCCTTCTGCCCGGTTTGGAAGTTGGGACTGACATGGTTGGTGCAGCTGCGTCTGGGTTGTCTGCCATTTAATAGGGACACTCGCGCTATGTCAATTGTAGACAGTATTAAATGCAGGCCTCAATTGCATGAGATGTTAATGTTGACTTTGATGTTGAGATGAGCTAATCAAAAGCATTTCGGCAGTTCAATTAATTGACTCCCAGCAGATAATAATATTCTTTTTCTTACAATGGAGTCAAAAGATTGACCTACGGCCTTGTAAACGAAAAACAGAATAGATCTAACGGAAGAAGCAGAAGAAATTTGGAGTCTTCCCAGTTCCGAGGCAAAAAAAATGCGTAGGCTAATTTCGAGCACTCTTCCTATTCATATCGATCGCGATATGTAACCGGTTTTCACCTTGGGCTCTCTGAACCTGCAGGGAATCGCCGACACAAGGAATTTTGTGAGAAGGAATAATAATTATAGGCAGGTTACGCCGAGGATGAAAGACCTACAGATGCAAACGACATCTGTATACATGAGAACATTGAATCGCCTCCGCCAGTCCACCTCTCATCTACAACCGACGACATCCAGCTGCATTGGATTGGAAGCCTTTGCCTGCCTCGCGACACAATCCGTCGACGAAAACAGCAGCGACTTGAAGACTGCAGACTCCCACCCAGGGCTTTTTTTAACGTGCAGTTGTTCACAAAATGTGCAGTTCTAAATGGATTTGTGCAGTTGTAGAAGCACTTCTGCAGGCTACAGCCTACAGCTAAAACTAGCAAAAGGTCATTGTCCTTCGATTGGAAGTAAGATATACCATAGAGGATGGGAAAGAAAAGAAGGGGTTGTGCAGTTCTAAAAATTCTTTTAAAACAGTCCTGCTCCCACCCACACCCGGACCTGCTTTGGCATTACTCTTGACTGCCATCGAAGGTATCTAGGACATCTTTGAAGAAGGGAGCTTAAAATCGGATGTACGACGCATCAACCAATACGAGAGTTATGTAGTCAGAAGCCGTAGAACGATGCGATTCAAACTTTGAGTGACTTGAAGACAATGGTAATCACAGTAATCTTCCCCAGAGCCAACCTTCATCCCATCCTCCAGAGATCACCAACTCCGTATAGTCTGTACCGGACAACTCAACGACTTCACCACCACCACCACCACCACCACCACCACCACCACCACCACCACCACCACCACCACCACCACCACCACCACCACCACTACCACCACCACCTTGAGCTACACATCCCAGACCTTATGAGGCCTTATGAGGTAGACTTTTGTCATTCGAAATTCTCTGTAGTCTGCATTTAGAGTTGTTTTGTTTCAATGAAAATAAAGAATAATATTTTCATCAGAGTTTTTGGCTATCCGACTTGATAAGATCTTTATTAAGTCTGGGCATCATCATCTTCTTCTTCTTTCTAAGAACTTCTTCTTCTTCGTCTTCTTTTTCTTCCTCACCTCTTGTTGCTGTCCTTCTTTCTTCCCAGTATGAGAATTGTGGAAAAATAACTGGGGGGGTTGGCCTATGATAAACTTGAAATTGTGGTATGAAAAACATACTTTAACATGGGGCTCTAAGAAAGACTGGGGGGTTGAACCCCCCCAACCCCCCCGGCAATTCTCACCGTTTCTTCCTCTTCTTCTTGTGCTTCGTCAAAGAGTAACGACATAGATAAACAACGGTTGACCCGCATACACGCAGACAGACCCGGTTGTTTTATGTGGCGGAGGCCGAAATCTTACGACGCTTGTGTGTCGATTGTCATTTTCATGAAAAACAAGAGTTGCTATACTACAAGAGAAGAGAGAGCGAAGACAAAAAGAGGGAGGAAGATAAAAACAACAGGGAAGAAGAGTATGAAAGAGAAAGCTAGGGGGAGATGGGTGGGTGAGGGAAGAGAAGCGGTAAAATAAAAGAGTGGAAGAAGAGCAGGGGAAGTAAGGGATGGTCGGCGACAAGAGGGGAGGTAGGCAGTAGAGAGAAACGCTTGCAAAGGAGAGATCTTGGATATAGGACGACCGTAAATGATAAAACGGTGTTTATGTCACCCATGGGAGAGAGACAGACGGACGGACGGACGAGGAGCGTATGGAAGAAAGAAAGGAAGAATGGAAGGCCAGCAAGCCAGACTAGACGGACGGACCAAAGGGAGGACAGAAGAAAGGAATGGCGGAGAGAAGGAAGGAAGCACGGAAGGAAGGAGCGGAAGAAATGGGAGAAGGGTGGACGTATACATGAAAGGGTGTACATATAATATATATATACAGTGTATATATACAGTGTATATAATTATATGTATAATTGTATATATATAAATATATATATTATACAGTTCTAGACACGTAAACTGAGTCGAGCGTGTAGAGATATGTCGATGACACTCTAGATCTTGTGCATGCGTTGATGCAGAGTCGATGCTACTGGTGGTGGTGGTGGTGGTGGTGGTGGTACTGGTGGTGGTAGTGGTGATGGTGGTGGTGGAGAAGGAGGCGACGCTGAGTATGATTGGGGCGGACAGGCAAGCGTACGAACAGACAGATAAGGTTATTGATGGCGGGAGAATGAGAAGGCCGCCTGCTTCCCGTCTCGGCGCCAATCGATCACAGGTGGTTGTCAGGCGTGACGTCACGAGTGGACACCAAGGCAACGGGGAGACCTGCTGCTGCTGCTGCTGCTGAGGCAGACGGACTACCGTCCTCCTCCTCCTCCTCCTCCTCCTTCTCCTCCTCTTCCTCCGTCGATCGGAATCTACTTATCATCACACGAGGAGGCGGAGGCAGCGACTGCATATGTCGAGGATAAGGAGAGGGTGAATAAAGGGCAGTGGGTTGAGAAGACATTAAGGTAAAAGCTTCAGTGCGCTGAGAAAGACCAAGAAGGAGGAGGTGGATGGGAAGCCAGTGGAAGAGAAATGAATATAATGACAGACGGGTAATAAATAATAATGGAAGCATGCAGTATTGACATTGAGCATGGATGGATGAGAAGGCAAAATAGGAAATGTCATGTATTCGGATGAAGCGGAGGAAGGAAAATATTGAATGACGAGAATGGATGAAAATTGGATGGATGATGAAGAAGAGAGCAACTGGAGAAGAAAGATACGGTTGGGAAATTAAGAGAGTGGAAAGGAACTGGAAGAGGAGGAGGAGGACGAATAGGAGGAGGAGAAGAAGAGGAAGAAGAATAGGAAGAGGAAGAGGAAGAGGAAAAGTAAGAGAAGAGGAAGAGGAAGAAGAAGAAGGAGGAGGAGGAAAAGAAGGAGGAGGAGGAGCAAGAGGAGAAGGAGGAGGAGGAGAAGAAGAAGAAGAAGAAGAAGAAGAGGAGGAAGAAGAAGAAGAAGAAGAAGAAGAAGAAGAAAAAAAAAAGAATAGGAAGCATACCTGGAGTAGCATACGACGGAAGGTGAAGACCGCCGGTGTTGCAGTCTGGAGTGGAGGTTATTGCGTTCGACTGTACAGTATTATACCATCAACGATCTGTAGACTGCAGGGGGTTATACGAAAAGAATCGATATAAATAATTCATTTTTATATACCGGTCTATTATAGTGCTAGTCATCAACACACACACACACACACACACACACACACACACACACACACACACACACACACACACACACACACACACACACACACACACACACACACACACACACACACACACACACACACACACACACACACACACACACACACACACACACACACACACTCACACAGACACACACACACTTTCTCTTTGTCACTGTCTGTCTGTCTGTTTGTCTGTCTGCCTCTCTCTCTCTCACTCTCTCTCGCTCTATCTCTCTCTGTCTCTGTATGTCTCTTTCTCTCTGTCTTCCTTTCATTCGCACCTCCCTCTCTTCCTCTCTCTCCTCTATCCCTGTCTTCTTTTCTGCCTCTCTCCATTCTTATCAGCATCCCCCTTACCACACATTCTGTTACAAATTATTACCGTTGGTCCTATATCCCGCCCCCCATTCATCCATCCATCTCGTTGCCATAGAAACGCCGATGTTATAAATGACGCTGCATGAATCAACCGTTGCAGATGATGCGCCGCATCCTCCCATCCTCCTCCTCCTCAGCCTCGTCGTCGTCGTCCTCCTCCTCCCATCCTTCTCAACCTCAACCTCCTTCTCCTTCTCCTCCTCCTCCTCCCTCTTCAGCCTCATACACCTCTTCCTCATCCTCAACAGCCGCATCCTCCCATCCTTCTCAGCCTCGTCCTCCGCAGCCTCCGCATCCTTCTCCTTCGCAGCCGTAAACAGATCATCGGCCAATCGATCAAACACTGATCAACAGACGATAATCCATCTCCTCCATCACTCCTTCCCCCCACCCCTCCCCCGATTCATCCTTCCCTCGTAACCATCCTCACTTTATTTTCCCATCCATCCCCCTTCCGATAATAATAATTATTTATCTCTCCCATGCAACACCCACTACCCTCTTCCCAACACCGCGTTCCTTCCTTCTTTGCCCTTTCCACGGATTACCAAAAACCCATCCGCCCCGTGCATGCACCCTCAGCCTCTCTCATTCAAACCGCCCTCTGTACCTTCGGGTCCCATCCTCCCTCCTTCCTCCTCCTCTTCCCTCCAGGGATAATCCCTCGACCTACCGAGCAGCTCTTCCCCCTTCATTCATTCATCCGCTTCCCTACCACACACTCGCCATCCATCAATCATAACGTCGTCGTCGTCGACCAAACCGTTGCCATGGTTACCCACCGTCGTCGTTGGCGCCTAAACCTGCAGGTGTCCGCTGCTTCATCAGCCGCAGGGAAGTATGGCGGCGACGACGACGTGGGAAAGCAGACGCCATGGGATGTGACTGTCAACAGGCAATACGACGACGTGGCTAAATGGATAGTTTGTAGCTGTCCACATACAGATAATTATAATAGAAGCCATATTTATAAACATAAACATAATTATGAATATGGCGCCCTATATATTTATATAGTTATCATACATACTACATAGTCATGCACACAGAATCTATATACACCGTGAGGCATAAAAAACAAAGCTACTAGAAAAAGTGCTATAATTTTAACAATATTCAAACAATGTCAATGAAATTCAGGAAAATTATAGCCAAATAGCAGTCAATGTAAATACATTTACAGTTTTTACTCTAACTGCCCCCCTTTTGCTTCTACGCATGCGCGAAGTCGCTTGCGCCATTCACGCACCGCCGAGTCAATAATTCGCTGGTCAAAATCGTTCCAAGCTTGCATTAATCGCTTACGAAGAGTCGAAGATCTTCAACATTACGGACCTTTGTTTTGTACACCATTTCCTGCATGCATCCTCTTATTTTATGATCGATGAGATTCAGATCTGGGCTGTTAGGGGGCCATAGCGTAATAATTATGAAGTCAGGAGCTTCATTCGTCAGAAGTGCATGCACCGTTTCTCGACCTCCGTGCGCTAGAGCACCATCTTACTGGAAAATGTAAAATTCAGAGTTCTCGAATTTCAGGTAGAAGGCATTCCATCAGTAAAAGATCTCTGTAGTATTGGCCGTTGATTTTTACACCGGTTCAACAAAGTGAAGTGACGTGCGCCTCAGAGAAGAAACACCGACTGGCTCCATCAAGGATTTGCTAAACGTCGTACGTGTGCGTAAAAGGCGGTCGGCTGCAATATTTCTCTTTCCAGCAACATGGCCCCTAACAGCCAATATCTGAATCCCGTCGATTATAAAATATGGGGACGCATGCAGGAAATGGTGTACAAAACAAAGGTCCGTGATATTGAAGATCTTCGTAAGCGAATAATGCAAACTTAGAACGATCTTGACCAGCGAATTGACTCGGCGGTGCGTGAATGGCGCAAGCGACTTCGCGCATGCGTAGAAGCAAAAGGCGGGCAGTTAGAGTAAAAACTGTAAATGTATTTACATTGACTGCTATTTGGCTATAATTTTTCTGAATTTCATTGACATTGTTTGAATATTGTTAAAATTATAGCAATTTTTCTAGTAGCTTTATTTTTATGCCTCACGGTGTATATATATGACTATGTATATCAGTATGATAAATAAATATATAAATATATATATATATAGGGCGCCATATTCATAATTATGTTTATGTTTATAAATATCGCTTCTGTTATCTGTATGTGGACAACTACAAACTATCCATTTATTATATAAAATATATAAATGCATATATATATATAATTATATATATATGCGCACACAAAATATTGAATGCCAATCAAAGAATATGATTATAAATAGCATACACCGAATAGATGAAGATCAAGGATCTCAGGTCGTCTGTTGCTAGGCAACTAATTGTATTACTCGATTTATTGAGACATTCCCGGCATCATATAACCGTATTCCAAGCAATATAATTAGGGCTAAGCCTGTCATGGATGATGGACCTATTTGATATTGAGAAGGAAAGAGAAAAGAAATGTCAAAGGTGAAAAGTCATACAAGTAGTAGGCTGACTACAGCTGTGGGCGCATTCTGGCCCACTTAGTACAGTGCGCTCATGGCTTAATCTTATCTGACCAATAGGAAGCCTCCACTTTGTCACGTGACCTAATTAATATTCAGAAGCCAATCTAGGTAAACTGGTGCGCTGAATTATTTGCCAGTCTCTTTGTTTGTATGTGCACTTGTTATAGCGCCCCTTCAAGCTCTCTACTCAGAGGCGCTCCCGATGCAGAGCGGACACTGCATCGGAGTTTCACACCGAAGCGCTGAGTAATTGCGAGTGAAGGACTTGCCCAAGGTCCTTACGCGGCGAGGTGGATTCGAACCCCGAACCTTCCGGCTTCAAGGCAACGACGCCACCACTAGACCACCGCGCCCCACAAAACTTTGTCTGTCCTTGTAATTAAGAACACACGTGACACATCAATCTCCCTAGTAGGATCCAAGATCTTGTGAAAAAAAAACCAAGGAGTGGCAACGCTGGTTCAAAATGTCAGTTTTAGAAATCTAGTCTTTCTTTGCCCCATTTCCATTTTTTCGACACACCGCAAACAACGATATAAAAGCACCTGGCTATTTATATAGCGCCTGGCAAAAGTCTCACAATGGCGATCAATGTCTGATGACCTCATACAGTTAAGTTATTATTTCGAGGGAACAATTTCAAGTGCATTTCATTAGATTCGAAGACTCATGGGTCAATTTCATCAAAAGCAATGGCAATTCTTATCGCAGTGGCGCGCAAGCAGACTATTTTATATAAAATAGCCCATAATGTATGTATGTATGTGTGTATGTATGTATGTATATATGTATGTATGTGTGTATGTATGTATGTATGTATGTATGTATGTATGTATGTATGTATGTATGTATGTATGTATGTATGTATGTATGTATGTATGTATGTATGTATGTATGTATGTGTGTGTGTGTAACTGTGTATGTATGTATGTATGTATGAATGTATGAATATATGTATGTACGTACGTATATATATATATATATATATATATATACACACACACAATATACGTATATATAATGCCAAACTTTGTCAACTCAATATCTTAATAACTGCATGTAAAATTGTATATCGCTAGTGCTCAATTCGCGAGACATAATAATTCAGGGCTTCCTTGTATTTTTAGTAATGCGCTTAATTTGCATATGAAATACGGATGGAGAGATTGAATTTTAATACTGTCTTCACGTCAAGAGAAATTACGGCGCAATTTTGCTCCGGTAGGCCAGTCACCATATTGAAATTTAAAATATCCATAGGCTATATTTCGGAATTAAATAATTCAGCCGAAAATGTTTGCGTTGACGCAGAAACTCGACCCACCACGTTCGTTTAAAGTTTCCCATTGTTAGGTTGTACGGTTGAACCGTTCGCAAATTTTACGTGGCCAATGCATCAAAGAAAGAAAGAAAGTCACATGTGTTCACATGTGTTCTTAATTACGAGGATAGAAAGAAAGCAAGAAAGCAAGCAGGGTGAGAATTGCCGGGGGGTTGGGGGGGGGGGGTTCAACCCCTTAGTCATTTTTAGAGCCCCATGTTAAAGTATGTTTTTCATATCCCAATTTCAAGTTTATCATAGGCCAACCCCTCCAGTTATTTTTCCACAATTCTCATACTGCAAGAAAGCAAAAAAAGCAAGAAAGCAAGCAAGAAAGCAAGAAAGCAAGAAAGAAAGAAAGAAAGCAAGAAAGAAAGAAAGCAAGAAAGAAAGAAAGAAAGAAAGAAAGAAAGAAAGAAAGCAAGAAAGAAAGAAAGAAAGAAAGAAAGAAAGAAAGAAAGAAAGAAAGAAAGAGAAGGACAAAGTTTGAGAATTATAGTGTAGTTGTAGGCCTATGTGACAGTAAACATCTTAAGTGCTGCGTCATATGAGAAAAACTCACGTGACGTCCTTTTCTCACATGACGTCCAAGGCTTGCACACAAGACGTTAGAATCAAAGAATAGCTCATATAGCGCCTCAATGAACGCCGACAGAAATAGTCATTATCGCTACTAGACGGAGCATTCACTTCCTGTCCGCTCCCACCCACTGGGTCTACCACCACCACCACCAGCAGCAGTAGCAGCAGCAGGGAAGAATGGAGCAAACGAACGGATGGAGAGAGAGTGAAGCTACATTCTATCGACCGACCGTCTGCCGTCTTTTGTGAACGAGTTCTTTAGCGAAGAGATAAGGGACAGTTGCACCGGTTTCAATCAGCCTTACAGCACATCATAAAAATTACTAATGCATCGCTGAAAAGGCACGAGGTCGTATGACCCCAATGTTGTCTATAATTATAGTTTAACTGCTGTCCATACTTACAGTACCGAGTGCCCTTTGCCTAATGAACTGTGACGTAGACGGGACTATTTTCTCGCGCGCAGTCGGCGCTCGCGGCATTTCCACTGAGTGTTACTGAATTTAATGCCCGCATTCTACGGCCGCTAAGCGGTCGTCGTAGCCACTTCCGGCGCCTAAAGTAGCGACATCCGTTCGGCCCGGTGATTATTTATTTCGCGCAGCTAGCGTCGGATCAAGCGCAAAGGCCGCCTTCGACCGGCGGCGCATGGGCCGCAATGTCCTGCGACCGGACCTACTTTTCTTCCGCGCTGAAGCGATTTAGGCGCGAACGGATTTTCACAGTCTATCCTCAAGACAAACAGACGTGCGCGCACCCGCACAAACACGCAGATTCTGTCCGTCTAAACGTCTGTGTGCGTGTGTTTCTTGTCAGTCTGTATGTGGTCGTGCGGCTTAGAGAATCATATCGATTAGTTTGTAGGCCTATGTCCTTCTGACAGACAGAGAGGCAGACTTTCAAGTGAAATTCAGACCAGAGAGGTTTGTTAATAGGTCACAGATCCAGCAGCTGCAGTATGTGTCTACAAGATACTCCATACAAAATCCTCACAGCTGATGTGCCTATCATTCTGTATTTATCTCTAGTCTCCGCCAATAATAATCTATCCGTATACGTCTGTCTATGTTTGTTAACCTGCAGACCTTCTCCCTGTCTGTCTGCCTGCTTGTCTGTCTATCTGACATATGCATGCTGCCTTGTATGCCTGTATTAACGTGTCTCCCTCCCCTCCCTCCTCTCCCCTCCCTCCCTCCGTTTCTGTCTTTCAGCTATTGTGATTATTTCTATGTTCTGTTTTAATCTATTATTTTGTCACATTTGCATAGATTATAGATGCTTTTACGCCGGTGAATAAGCTGGTCTCCTGACGTGGCTTTTGTAGGCGCTGAGAAATTCTCGAAGATTTACATGTAGCCTACATTGCTTTACATTTAGAGATATTTATATTATCGTGCAAGACTCCTATATATACTCCCATAAAGACCCACATGCACGGGCAGCACGGTCAAACCATTGCATATCTCTCCCTCTCCCTCTTCGCCTTCGTATGTGTGCCTCATTCTGTTTGCTTGTCTGTTTACGTGTGTGTGTCTCAATATATCTTCATGCTAAGCGTCGCCCTCCTTTTTTCTGCAGGCTTCGGACTGGCACTGCGAGAGAAGGCCTACGGGCAGTGTCGGAATTGTGTAGACTAAATCTCAGTCTTCCTCTATGAGTCTAAGTCCTTAGGACTATATATTTATTATATTTATATATATATATATTTATATATATATATTATGTTTATATATCAGTTTTAGATATCTACTCTTTGTCTCTATATGTCTGCCTCCGTCTTTATGTTTGCATCTCGTTTTCTCTATCTGCGTGTGTCTGTATATCTGCGTGTGTCTGTCTATCTGCGTATATCCATCTCTGTACTTGTCAGTCTTCATATGCCTGTCCGTCCAAAAATCAATGTGCCTATCATTCTGTATTTATCTACCTCTGTATCTTTCTCTCTGCATGCCCCCATTCTCTCACTCCAACGCCCCATGCAACGTCCCATGTCACCCCCCGCCCCTTCCCTCACACCACCGGCCACCCCGCAACACCCCACCCCAACATCCGCTGTTGGATGAAATATGACAGACATCAATGGTCTACATCGCAGTCTCAGCAGCCATCAATCCATCTTCGCCTGTTGGACGCTGACATCATCACCAATCTACCTGCAGTCGGCCGACCTACCTGTATCGCCAACCTCATCCTCTTTCGGCTTACATGCCTAGATAGATGGGCTTACGCTCACCGCTCAATGTTACGCCTGGCTGATCCTGACATTGTATGCATGACAGTTGATACTTTAGTCTATTTGCCGCTTGCCTTGGTCGGTGATGGATGGAGAAATAGCGCCTACCTGTTGTTGTGTGCAGCGTGTATACCTGTATGAAATTATGTAGGCTTATACCTGAATCAAAGCTCTCCCATTGATTGGTTTCCATGAATACATCACACCTGTCAACGTGATAATACACTGGAATTCGTGTGATATAATTATATGCTTATCCACATACATATGCACATACATACAAATATACAAACATACACACATACATACATACATACACACATGTACATACATTATATGCGCACGTACGTAGGTATACGTAATACATGCGTCACATGATGCGTGCATACATACATAAATACATACATACACACATGAAAATTTACCGCCCCGATAAACAACTCCGGACGAAAATCCCCGGAAAACACCCACCTCAGGTATATATAGGACACAACCCCCATCTTGGGTAGAACATATTGAGTGCAAGTGGTAATCTCCGAAATGGCGGGTCTTAAGTTTAATATAACCCCGAACAAATCCCCATTTAGCCTGGGGAAAACCCGGGACAAACCTTTCCCTCTGCAAATGGCTCATTCATGTAATTAATTGATAAAACGCGTTTCATCAATCCAGTTTCTATTTAAACAGCGGCAATTGTTTTTATCAATCCAACTTCTATTTAGATAAAAATTATTTTTTATCTATCCAGCTTCCATTAGGGGAAATTCGTTTCATCAGTCCAGCTTATAGGCCCTATTTTTTTTATCAATTCAGCTTCTATTTAAATCACTAATATTTTTCATCAATCCAACTCCAATTTAAGCAAGAACATTTTCATCAATCCAGCTCCAATTTAAGCAAGAACTTTTTCATCAATCCAGCTCCAATTTAAGCAAGAACATTTTCATCAATCCTGCCTCCATTTAAGCACACATGATTTTGTACCAATCCGACTTCTATTTAGCGACGATTCTTTTCATCGATCCAACTTGTGTACAACCAGCAAAATAATGTATTTTGAACTTATGACCACCGTACCGAAGTATACTACTTATGCGCAATTTATGTTCTACCGAGAAGGGGGGGGGGCTACGTCCTGTATACACCTTTGGAGGCGTTTGTCCGGGTTTTTGTCCGGGTGCGTTTTTGTCAGTGGAATGTGGGAGTTAATGTCCGTGTCCCATGTGGCACTTAGTATAGCGCCCAGAGATCACTCTAGCAATTACTTCCCTATTTAGGCGAGTTTGGGTCGGGAGCGCTTCTGAGTAGACAGTCTTGAAGTGGCGCTATGTAAGTGCTCTTAATAAATAAATATATAATATATAATATAGACATTCAGGCATACACATTAGGGTGACAATGTCAACCACAGGCAAAAATAAATTTTAGAATTTTTAAAGTCTCACCCCTCAAAAGTGTTCTCTATAACATCAGTACCACAGGTGAAAATTTTTAGGAAAATACAAAAACGTTTAGAGGTGGTCCAAGGACCTTGAACTTTCAATAGATATGCTTACAAACAGCGTTGAGTATGAAATGATAAACAACGTTGAATATGAAAATGTGCTAAATATTTTTAATTCTCTACCAATTACATTTCTAGTGTTTATTTCAAGGTCCTCTGTTATCATGAATGACATGCATAGGGTACAGCTATTATTTAATTAAAAACCAATAAGTCAATTTGAAAATTATACAAGAAAGTCGCGGGGAGTTAGTTATTTTAAATCGACTTTTGCGCCTGCTTGAAAGAAGTTGAGGAGGTCTAATGTCATTTGGAATACAATAGGCCTACATATGTTACTGCAGCATTTGACAGTGAAAAAATTAGTAACATATGCCTATATGTGGCATACATCCCAGCAGCCAAAGGACAATTACTGGGCCGTGATCCTGCTGAAATTGTTATCTGTTCGAATTCCATCAGACATTCTCGGCTACATCATCATAAGGCTATTGTCAAATAAACCCATGCATCATTAGGTCTTGAAGTTCAGCGTAAAGTTCATTGGGATAACAGGTTGTTGAAGGCTTTTACCTCGAAGGAACGTTGCCCTGCTGTGCTGGCATCAGATAAAGAAACAATGAAAATTTAGGGTTCATTTACTGCCTAATGGAAGGGGTGAGGCACAAGCTTCCGCCGTTTTAACTTGCTTTAAAGAGTGGAATATAGCTGGCCGCAAACGATCTATATCTTTTCACACAACTTCTTTCCTCTACAGCAATGCTGGTCTTCAATCAAGAGCATGTGTTCTGTTGGAACACAAGTCTCATATACGGTAGATATCCTCAGCTTGGTGATAGTGGGGATAGCCTTCGAATCTCTGATGACATACTCTCGCAGACCTACAAAAACACTGCTTGAGAGATTTGGATAGGGAAATTGATACATTACAATCTACCTCTTCCATCACTCTGGCATCTGACTGCATTTGGGCTGCAGCCTCCGTGAGCACAATGTACATGTATTTGTTCTTCAGGTGGATCTCAAGGCATTGGTACACATGCCAATATCCAACGTCAGCTCCCTGGAATGACTTGCAACTGTTGAAGCAGCTCATTGCTTACAAGGCAATAAGTTTGACCGCCGTTACAGCAGAAATACACGTCCTTTCAAACAGTTTGAGGTACCTGAGTGAAATGTTGGTTGGCATGGTGCTGTTTGATTCGGCTGTTTGCGACGGCAGCGTGATGGCAATTGGGGAATTTTGTCCGGGATGCGACGAACCTCTTCGACATCTCAAAGTGTATGTGAAGCCACTATACCACTGCAAGAGCTGATTTTTGTAGCTATAAACACTAAGACACTCTTCATTGCACTAGTCCGCACTAGATATTCTTGTAAATTTCCTACAACTACACCCAAGCACATAGGGAGATAACGACAGCGTTCTCTTGGTCGTCGCCGAGCTGTGAGCTTATCTCAGCTTAAAGGTAGGAAATGATGCAGCACTGATCCATTCATTCCTTGAAGTAGCCTACTTACAAACCAAGAAGAACCAAGTAAAGTGCAGGGGGGTTAAAATACAGGAAGGAATGGCCAGACTAAAAAAACAGCCATAAATGGACTTGATAAACAGTACTTCTATCAAATACAACTTTCGAGATACGTGTGTATTTGCATTGTGTTAAACAGTGACCATCAAGTAAAACTTCTGATGCGTTGGACCACCACTAAACATTAATGAATTAATTTTTTAAAATCATGCATAGTTATTGCATGGTACATAACCATTGAAAAGGGTGAGACCTGTGAAATTCAAGAAAATTTTTTTAAGTGTCACCCTAATACACATACACACGTGCACACATACATACATGCACCATGCACACAAACTCTTTCACGCATTAACAAGTTACAATCTGTCCTTAATGCTGCAGCTCGCCTGATTGGTGGCATTCCAAAGTTTGGGCATACATGTATATCAAGTTTTATACGGGAGGAACTGCACTGGTTGCCTATGCAAAAACGTATTGAGTTTAAGATTCTAATGCTCATGCGTAATTGCCTAACAGGCCAAGCTCCTATCTATCTTATGGAACTTTGTGTGCCTGTGCTATCCATTCCAGGCCGTAGATTCCTTCGCTCTGCAACGCATGGTGACCTGGTTGTTCCTAGGGCTCGATCTTCCACAGTGCTGCATAGAAGTTTTGCTATGGTCGGTCCGTCTTTCTGGAATAAGTTACCTATTAGTCTCCGTAATGAACTTCTTTGTCTTTCTTTGCCCCTTTTCCGCAAGCGTTTGAAAACCATTTTCTTTGATTATGGTATGGTGTCAGGTCGGGAGCGCCTCTGAGGAGTTCTCTTGAAGTGGCGCTATATAAATGTTCAATTACAATTATAATTACAATTACAATTACACATGCATTGCATACATGCATACATGCATTGCATACATACAAATACACAAAGATGTGCTCATACGAATCTGCCAGCTAATACATATAATATTTTCATTTTATTTAGACGTATACTTAAACTTTACTATGAAATGTTCATTGCAATAATATTACGAGACGATCAAACCAAATACAAAGCGGCACGAGTTCAATTAACAGGTCGCGAAGCAATCAACTTACAGTCTAAAATTCTAAATGACTGCTTGCACTCGCCTCTGTCTCTCTATCTCTGTCTCTGTCTGTCTGCACGTCTGCCTGTATATATGCATGTATGTGTGCATGTTTGTGGGTGTGTGTCTGTCTGTCTCTGTCTGTCTATCCGTCTCTCTCTCTTTGTATGGCTACTCTTTGTATGTCTGTGCAGTGTGCATGTGGGTTTATATCTGCCTGTCTGTCCGTCGTAATTGTTTGTCTTCGAATCGAGAGACCGGCTGTGTCACGTGACTTCCGCCTTTCGCTCATGCATTAGATCGAAATGTCATGATGTCATGATGTCATGAACGCAGATCACTTAGGACATTTAGCTGCTTCTCATGCATGCAGGCGACGCGACCGATGCATGGGGCCACATGATAGTCGCGTTTCAAACGTTGCTCCATACTCTTTGGGGTTTTCTGCGTTGATGGTCTTCCAAGGCAATGAGACAGTTGAACAATGATGTAAAGTAATGTAATATTATGGAGCGCAAATTCAGTGAGATGTAATTTAATCAGCTGAAGTGCTTCTGTATAATGCGACACATCGCTTTCTCTGCAATAGATTTCCAAAACGCCATCTACATGTATAGCCCACTTCTTCCACCTTTTGGGAAACAGTGCAAGAAAATAGGAAGAGGGAAAAAAGACAGAAGGAGTCAGATGTGAATCAATTAAGGAGAGTTGAAATCGATGGTAGCCTATAAAGCCATAGAGATGATTTAAACAGCTTGAACAGGAGCAATGACAAGACCAATGAAAAATACAGAAGATTTATCAGAGAAAAATACGAATGGACGATACATTATTATAATTATGTAGGCCCTATATATAAAATATACAGTGTGAACTATAATAGAAGAACGCGATAATAAGATACATAATTATCTAATATATACGACATTTTTAATGCAAATCAATTGTTACACAGTACTGTACAGCAGTTGCACAGCTTGTAACCAAGAGAACTTGTATACGTGTATAATGAGTTGAGACCTAAAGATAAAAACATCTGAAGTAGACAGAAAAGGCAAATAGATGAATTACGATGAAAGCGTTTTGACCGAAGAGGACACCTAGACATCTAGACATCTAGCGACATATGCAGGAGTAGGAACAAGTCCTGCAGAGACCGAGGAGTATGGATCTGTGAAAAAGAAACGAGATGGGAAGACAGACGGCAGACAAAAAGACAAAAAAGACAGACAGACAGACAGAAAGACAGATAGACCGAGAGAGAGTAAGAGAGAGAGAGACAGACAGACAGACAGAAAGAAACAGACAAAGACAAAGACAGACAGAAAGAGAAACAGAGACAGACAGGGACAGAGACAGACATAGAGAAAAAGAGACAGAGACAGAGAGGGACAGAGACAGAGGGAAACAGGGAGAGACAGAGAAAGAGAGGGAGAGAGATAGAGTCAAATATAGAAAGAGACAGAGAGAGAGACACACACACACACAGACACAGGCAGATACACAGACAGAGACAAGCAGACAGACAGAGCGAGAGAAAGAGACTGGCCCATAAAAATGAGTACCGCAATCATGACGTCAGACGCGTCCGACGTGAGTCTGACGTTGATGTACGATGCAGGCGCCGTATATACATGTATATTATATATATATATTATATAATATTGTATATATTCATGTATATATAATATATATATGAGATATATAATATTATATATATATATACATGTATAATTGTATATGTAATATATGTACATGTAATATATATATAATTTTATATATACATGTATATAATATATATATATATAAATATTATATATATATACATGCATATTATTGTCGGCGACGAAAACGAGATGGCGGTCTCTTTCTTCCCTCGGGAGGAAAATGTCGTCGTCGTCGTAACCGCATCGATTGATGCTCGCTGGAGAGGGGAGAGTGGGTGGAGAGGGTAGAGGGGGGGTCTGGGATCAGCAGTGCACCATCTCTGGCCTCTGCATCCTCAGCATCAGCCTCCGCATCCTCAGCAACGGCATCAGCCGATCAGCGACCATCGGTCATCAATTCCATCCTTTTATTGTCGTCCCCTACTTAGCCGAAAAGGCTGCAGCAGCGTCGGACGCCAGAAAGCAAGATGCTCGGCGATACGAACCGAGCAGATGAAGGACCAGCAGCTTACGTCACCAGCAGCTGCTGCTGAAACAGATGGAACAGCAGCAGCACCCAGATTCCGGTCTTTGCAGTAGCATCCCATGCTCCCTGTACGGATCTGCCAAACCGTGTTGGTGACTGTCTGCCGGCATGTCTGTCTGTATGTCTGTCTATGCATTTGTATGTATGATTGTCCGTGTGACCGATTTTTCTTTCCTGCCTCTTTCTTCACACAGAGAGAAAAGAACAAAAAGGAAAGAATGTAGAATATGGAATAAAACATTACACATTGAAAAGTGAAAACAATTGTCACTGAATTTTGAAGTTCATTTTGGTTGTATACTGTATGGGCATACTCACGCATCAAAAGAGCGATTCCAGGCATTCATTTGAGAAGATTCTATTGGAACAGGAACCTTTGGAAGGCTCTTAACAGTTTAGTATAAATTAAATTGCTAAAATATCTATCTGTCTGTCTGTCCGTCCGTCTGTTCATCCATCCATACATCCATCCATCCATCCATCCATCCATCCATCCATCCATCCATCCATCCATCCATCCATCCATCCATCCATCCATCCATCCATCCATCCATCCAACCATCCATCCATTCATTCATTCATTCATTCATTCATTCATCCATCCATCCATCCATCCATCGATCCATCCACCTGTCTCTCTGTCTATAGATGTCTCTCTGTCTCGCTGCCTGTCCTCCGTCCGTCCGTACGTTCATTCTGTGTGTAACTATGTATATCTATACATGTATATAAATAAATACATATATATATATATAATATAATATCACAATTATTCGATCGATGAAGGGAATGAATCTACATAAAACGATAAGAAGATACATTATACACTATTCTTTCGGTTAGCTCTTCACATTGCATGTATGCATAGTTTTGCATACATTGCATTATCTCTGTTTGGTCTGGCATATGATGCGTGATCCTTTCTGGTCTTTCTCAACGTTTCTTCTATTTCAGAGACAAATACGGTGAATCCAAAATCATTTTCCGATTCTAATTCTAATAATTATAACTGTCGTCGTCACATTGAAATTCTAATTTCCATTCCAAACAGTCGTCTTCCGCAATCGATCTACTCATCATTAGAGTTTCATGAACCATTTAGATCCACCTGATCAGCATTCACGCCACTTTAACCCACACCACCGAACCCTACCACACCCCACCCTACCCTACACCACCCTTCCCCACCGTATCTCACATCTGCATGCCAGAAAATCTACCTTCGATTTTGTCCTAACATAAACACATGACGTCAGAAGCGATTCACCGATATATATTATATATATATTATATACATATATAAATATATATAGCTCATTTGCATATTATCTCCGCTGAATGTGGCCGACACATTGGGCTTGAAGTTCGTTGCTATAGCCTTCGTGAGACTCTTGTGAGGCGCTATATAAATGGCCATATGCATACATACATACATACATACATACATACATACATACATACATACATACATACATACATACATACATACATACATACATACATACATACATACATACATACATACATACATACATACATACATACATACATACATACATACATACATACATACATACATACATACATATATACATACATACATTCATACACACATACACATAATTATACATGCACACATACATACATAATGAACCTTTTGGTCTTCCATTTTGTGCAAATTTTGATGCTGGATGCTCATTGATTTGATGCAGCCATTTGTATTTTTGACTTTGAATAGCCTTATACATTTTTATACAATACATTGAATACATGTTAATGTAACAGTGATGATTGCTTTAGCTAAATAAGCCAGCACTTTTGTGATATGGTCATAGGTTTTATATGGTTATAGCCATCAGTCTGCTATAGGTCCATAATAGTACACTGTTAAAAAAAATCGTGGAAATTTCCCCTAAAGTTGGTGGTCCACAAACAACACCCGAGGGTGGAAATATTTCCACCCTTAGATAAGGGTGGTCCAGTTCCACCCTTGACTTTTGGTGGAAAATTACATCAGAACTGGGAAGTCTCCACCGTTTCTGAAAAGTGGAAATTGCCGCACCTCCTTGGAAATTTCCATCTTTGCCCAATGGTGGAGAATGCCACTAATTCTTTGGAATTTTCCATCTTGGTTCAATGGTGGAGAAATGCGCTAATTCTTTGGAAATTTCCATCTTTGCCCAGTGGTGGAGATAGCCACTAATTCTTTGGAAATTTACACTTTGGCTCAATGGTGGAGAAAGCCACTAAATCTTTGGAATTTTCCATCTTGGATCGATGGTGGAGAAAGCCACTAATTCTTTGGAAATTTACACTTTGGCTCAATGGTGGAGAAAACCACTAAATCTTTGGAATTTTCCATCTTGGATCGATGGTGTAGAAAGCCACTAATTATTTGAAAATTTCCATCTTTCCCAAGTGGTTGAGAAAGCCACTAAGTCTGTGGAAATTTCCATCTTGGCTCAGTGGTGGAAATTGCCACTCCTTCTTTAGTAATTTCCACTTTGTCTCAATGGTTGAAAATGCCACTCAATCTTTGGAAACTTCTACGTTGACTCAATTATGAAATATGCCACCCTTTTCTTTGGAAGTCTCCACTTAAAAAGCTCATTGTTGGTATTTTCCACTGATTTGGGTGTGATACCATAAAAATATTCTTGACCTGCATATAAAGAATGCACGAGAAATCATATTCACAATATTTAATGACAAAACACGGTTCTAGCTGTTTAAGTTCAAAAGCTCGATATGAAAATGAGACTGCATGCACAATGGGAAAACCAAGCAAAATCCTAGTCATGAAAATACTGCAAAAAATTAAACTGTTCAAAGGAATAATGCTGCAGTCATCATACAAAACCACCATCTCTCTTAAAACGTATTCAAGCAAACTATTGCTTCACAATGATTGATATAATATCATACACTTACATTTTATCAGGTACTCAGTGGATAATAAGTACTACAAGACCTACATAGTTATATGAATCTTGATGAAAAATTATATATGATGCTGAAATGGTGCCATGCATTATATCAGTTATCAGTAAAGAAACAACAGAACTTTGCGGCATAATTATAAACAAATATTTTGTCCACGAGAAAATAAGAAATTTTTTACATATACAAAACATTTGTGCATCATGCGCAGTATACTTAATTTTTAGAAATACATCACATACTACTCCATTACGGTCTTTATTTGAAAATAGACTAGTGAGGAAATGAAAATACAATTTTTTAAATTGGTAACATCAACTATGAAACTGGTTTTATAGAACGAAGTCAATACTGACGGTCCATATCATTGAACAATTTAGCATACTGTAAGGCCATTCAATCCAAAGACTTTTATATTGTCATTATAATAATGCATAAAACAACAATAGAAGTCAGTAAGAAATCTGGAAAGAGGTAAACAAGATGAAAAAGAAGCGTCTTTTTATCAGCTTTGAATAATGTTCCAACTGAGAGATTGCACAATCATAGTGGTTTAAATAGTTCATGCCGCGGAACAATATGAATATTGTCTGTAACTTTGAAGAGAGACTTGGAACAGTTGATAGAGAATTCCGACCCTGTGATTTGGATTTTTTTTCACGTGTTGACGTGTCCTGCAGAAGACAAAACAACACCACAAGTCAGTAACATCATAGCTTTATAACGCTTTCACAAAATCCACTACTTCAAATTTGGCATAACACTAATGGACTAATAGTGTCCGTAAGAATACTAAACTTTAATAAAATTATTGGCTCTATATATCAATTATAGAACACAACAGCATCACAATGATGGCAGCTTACATAATAAATTAAAATTTAATTTAATTTTTACTTTGCTGAATGCTGATAATGTAATGTAATGCAATTAGTAAATTCTATCGTGCCGCTCACAGTCATGGCCATTCAGTGGTGCTTCGATTGCGAGAACCCAGACAGTAACAGCTGTTAAGAAGAGAGCCAGATATTGGAGAGAGAAAACGATCCAGAAAGAAGGATCCCAGTGAAAGTGGAGGAAATGAAAAAGAAGTCAACAAGGAGGGTCATTGGACCCATCTTATTGAATTCTGTTCCCACTAGAGAGGGTCCAATGACAGTATGGGATCGAGTTTGAGCAATATTGTATCCAGCTCGTGGGGACAAACAAGTCAGAATTTTTAAGAGAACGGAGCAGTCTAAGTTTAAGCGCCTTCGTGAGGTTATTGTAAGGCGCTATATAAATGTTCATATACAAACATTCTATATATAAATTATAGAACAACAGAACAACACAGCATCACAATGATGGTAGCTTACATAATAATTTATTATTTAATTTAATTTTTGCTATGATGATGTAGGCCTAATGTAACGTAATTAGTAATTTTTATACCGCCTCTCACAGCCATGGCTATTCAATTGTACTTCTAGTGAGAGAAAATAGCCCTTAAGAAGAGAGCCCGATATTAAAAAATAGAACGATCCAATTATTAAACGTTGCAACGTATAACATCATGCAGTGAAGCTGAATTGTAGAGAGTCTTTATACATTAGAGGCAAAATTTACTAATCGTAAATTTTACATTTACACCCTGGTGCATATCAGTGGTTCTCAAACTGTGGTACGCGTACCCCTGGGTTACCCAGTCGCCAGTAGGGGTACGCGAAACAAGATTCCTAAGCATGGGCGAAGGCAGAAAATTTAGCAGGAGGGAGCAAAATTTTTGCGATGGTCACGGTTGAATTTTTCAGTGACAAAAGCATGAAAAATACAGCGCTGGAAATTAAAAACACGAGTATATTTTCAAAGAGGTTTCTTAATGCAAAATTCTCATTGTCATTTTGCGCATTATTTTTAATATGAATAGTTTCCTAAGTGCGAAAAATTTGTTAAAAACCCAAAAGCAAATATTAAAAAGTAGGTCCACGAAGGGCACTATAAATATTTATTTTTATAGATATTTCAAAACGTAATAACGCTATAAGCTAGCCCTTTCCTACAGTGGCTAAGGAGCAATTTTCATTTTCTGCTGATATGATTACATGATTAAAAGTGTGCACGTATATTTTAAATTTTGTTCCAAATATTCGACTCTTACAAAACCCAAAAAATATTGTATGAGAACCGCGGGAGTATTTGTACGGATGTTGTACTAAAGGTAAAACTGTATCTACACACCGAAATCATGAGCATTTGGAAGAAAACAAACAGACGGATGTCAGGCTATCATCATCCCACTGTACGAAACATTTTGGCACGTCTAAGGAAAGACATTCAAATGCAAAATTTCCGTTTTGGGGAAGGTTTGACCGGGATGTTTCAAAGGAGCAAGAAGAAATATCTAAAAGCAAAACGAGCGGTTTAGACGTGCAGTCACCACCTACGGCAAAGCAGACATTTAAGTGTATTTACGCTCAATTGCCCAATTTGTTCATCAACTAGACATAGAACTTGGTAGGCCTACATGTTCAGTAAAATCTTGTTCGATTGCTTTTACATGTAATTTTACAAGCATCACCGATCAACATTATTATGTTTCACTGGCCATCTGTTCCCTTCAATAGTTCAATGGTCTTGACTGTCAACTAATACATCGTTATATTATCGCTGTTCGACAGTCGTACGTTTTTTGACAAGCCAGATGCGTTGAGTTTTGAAAAAGTTTAGTTAAAAGCGATTGGAATACATCAAATGCAAATCATGAAAAATGGTTTCAGAGAGGCCATCTAATGTGAGTTGAGCAGACGGAAGACCACGGACATTAGGACACCCATACTCAAGTTTTTACCATGATTTTGTTTATGTGTGGCCTACAAATAATTTTTACAGATTTTTAAAATGTCATCCTGATATTCCTCATGGCCCCTGAACTTAGGGACCGATTTTGGTCGAAATTGCACTGTATTTTCAATGCGAACAACTAATAGCTAAGCAGATATGACTCACAGTTGCACTATTAGACACAAAGCTGATAAAAAATTTTATTACTCTTGACTAATCAACAATAAAACAAATTGAAATGTACTATCTAAGCATTATAAGGGGCCGTCCATTAATGACGTCACGTAACTTAGGACGATTTTTACCCCGGACCCCTCGTTACATGTTGTCAAAAAATTCATACCATATCTAATTAGAAACTGTCACAAATAGTCACATAATTATGTGTGACCAAGCCCCTTCCCCGAGGTGCGTGACGTCATTTATGGACTGTCTCCAATGAAATACCAATACGCACCCGTCGCAGGCGTCGCATCATAATTATGGTTCACATCTCTATTTTTCACATAATGTTAGTAATGCGACTATTGCGAATGCCTTGACACAAAGACTATTATGCTTAAAGATGTCGACTCTCCAACAGCACCTAGATTTATTCGTAGTGTCTTACTTAATGTCTTATTGTCAATATATTGGAATTGCTTCATGTGCTGTTTGACACCCTGCAATGGCCATGGAGGATCTTTGTTCAGGACTGGTCGTAATAATGGTTGCGAAGTCTGATAATAAGCTTCAGTTTATGCTCAGCTGCTTCATTTGCTGATGCTCTAGCAAGATGATCCCCCGCTTTGCCCATGACATGATTGATTTTAGTAAAGTTGATAATGGCAGTTGCTAATACTGAAATTGATTCACTTAGCAACCACCGATGGTACCCAGGGCAAGGAACCCCAGGGTGGTTGGGGGTTTCAACCATTCAGTCTTTCCTACAAACTCAGTATGTTTTTCACACACCAATTTCAACCCACCCCGTTATTTTTCCACAATTCTGACACTAGTGGTACCTCACTGAAGAAATTGTTCCATTTGTACTTTTGAGCAAAAATCCCATGATAGCAAGAATTAGGGACTCGATTGTTAGCAACACCACTGCATGCCGGAGACCATCTACAGTTTTCGATAGGTCCTGCCTTCAAACAAGTTGCTCGCGATACAACTTTAACGAACTTAACCGACCCAGAATGACACAATCTGTTGTGATTTCCGGATATCAGCAATGACTGGCTAGTTAAGCCATCCAATCAATGGTCATGTGACCAAACATACTTCTCAGCTGACAAATTGTTTTGTGATGTCAAAATTGTAAAGGACAAAGCTGAGCGTGGAGTGAAGCTTATTATCAGACTTCACAACCATTATTACGACCGATCTTGAATAAATATCTTCCATGGCCTTTACAGAATGTCGAAGAGCACATGAAGCAATTCCAAACTTTTGACAAGAAGACATGAAGCAAGGCACTATATACGAAAATACACAAAATAAATCCAAAATGGCGGGCAAAATGGCGGCCAGAATATTAAATGGCCACAAATGGTGTTATGTATGCAGTAGAAATATGATTTCAGAGTTTAAATCATCATTTTCGAGGCCAAGGAATGCAATGGAAGCAAAGTCACATATATAGCACTGCACTAAAAACCAAAATGGCAGACAAAATGGCCGGCCAGAATCTTGAAATTGCCACGAGTGAAGTCATGTATGCAATGGAATCATGGTTTTAGGGTCTAAGTCAACATTTTCGAGGTCAAAGAATGTGATGGAATCAATGCCACATATGTAGCACTGCATGGTAACCAAAGTGGTGGACAAAATGGCGTCCAGATACTTGAAATGGCTATTAGTGAAGTTCTGTATATGTAATGGAAACATGAATCCAGAATGTAAATGAAAATTTTCCGAGTCAAGGAATGTGATTTAATTAAAGGCACGTAATATATTATGTGACACTGCCACAAACCTAAATGGAGATTATCATCAGAAAGAAGCGACTAAAGTGGATGGGGCATGTAACAAGAATGGAGCAAGAGAGGAGAGCCAAACAAGCAACAATCTGGACACCGGAGGGAAGACGGGGTAGAGGGAGGCCAAGGAGGAACTGGATGGAGACTGTACGGGAGGATTTGCAGGGTCTGGAAATGACATGGAACGATGCTGTCGAGGTGGCGATGGATAGAGTGGAATGGAGACGCTGCGTTGCCCGATGTGCAGAGCTGCACGGGAAGGACTAAGGTTCTAAGGTTCTAAGGCCACAAACCAAAACAAAAATGGTTTAAAAAAACTTTGACATACTACAAATGGTTACTGAATGTATGTGATAGAGACATGATTTAAAATTGGAATGGTGTTTTCTTGGTCGAATAATCCCAAGAAAGCCACATTTTATCTTCTATGTACATACCATTGAGCTTATTGCAGTGAAATTGTCTAGTGGGAATAATTTTAGTAGCTTATGATTGGACTGCAGTTTAACTATAATTGCTGACACAATATTCATGCTTCAATTTTCATTACTTGTCCTATCAATTGTTGCAATGTTTCATGACTTGACTGATATGTATGCAGAATAGAGTTTATTCAGGCATTGTTGCTGTTCATGCAAATGCATGTAAGTGTACGTGGCAAGACCACACTTTGATAACAACAGGGCTCGATGCCACGCTAGTAAACTTCTCATGATTTGCAGTTGACAAACTCTATAATTTTATGACTGTGACGCAGGACCAATGCCAGGCCACACTTTTAAAGATTACTTTCTTCCACCGCACTCCGTCATGTCTCATAGTATATGCAGATGTCTTGCGTTGACTCCGTTTTCTGCAGCGTAGGCTATTGTCTATAGGGTCTGTGTGTTTGGTTAGGCGGTGCTTTGATGGACTAGCCCCACTATATCTGCAGGAACTCTGTTTTCCAACACGGGTGTCCAGCGTCGACTGGCGGACCAAGCTGATCTTGTGCTATTCAACAGCAGCTTTCATTCTCTGTGGCTGGTTCCACATTCCACAACCTAAAATGTCCACCCATTTCACAGTGCCTATTGTCCATGGGTCACTCCACTCCGTTCCTTGAGAATCTAAAAACTGTCCTATTTAGTCGTGGTTAGGTCGGGAGTGATACAGAGTAACCTACCTTGAAGAATCCCTATATAAAATATTCTAAATAAATAGATGCTACGCCTCTGTTATAAAGTTGCTGACTGGACAAATTACTTTTCAAAAGCATCAATTGCCACTGGTTTTGAGAGAAGCTTATGACACGATATTGATGCCAGATCCATGGGATAATCAGCTTGATACGCTGTGATAAGGTGCTGCATGATAACTTCGTCGATGTTCTTTTGATGAGCGATCCTTGGTTTAAGACTTACTGACAAAATTGTGATGGTTTGAATGATCATATCTGGCCAAATAAGTGAACATTGTAGATAAATTCCACAGCACAGACCCAGATGCTATCCCGCAAAGACCTGGCACAAAAAAACTGAAATCAAATTACGATTGCATACATGACTTCACTTTAGGCCATTTTAGGATTCAGGTCGCCATTTTGTCCGCCATTTTTGTTTTCGTACAGTGCTACCTATGTGACCTTGGTGCAATCATATTCCTTGACCTCGAAAATGTTGACTTAGACCCTAAAATCATGATTCCATTGCTTACGTGACTTCATTTATAGCAATTATTTTAAGATTCTGGCCGCCATTTTGTCCGCCATTTTGTTTTTTTAGCGCAGTGCTACATATGTGACCTAGCTTTCATCGCATTCTTTGACCTCGAAAATGTTGATTTAGACTCTGAAATCACATTTATACTGCATACGTAACTCTATTTGTGGCCATTTAAGATTCTGGCCGCCATTTTGTCAGCCATTTTGGTTTTCGTGCAGTGCTACATATATGTCTTTGATTCCATTGCATTCCTTGAATCCTATAGTCTTAATTTGGAGTCAAAAACCGTGCTCCTATCACATACAATACTTTACTTTTAGTCATTTGAAGGAATTTAGCAGCCATTTTGTCCGCCATCTTGTTTTCTCATGGAACCGCTAAAAATCCAGCTTGCTAACCGCGATTTTAGTTTTCAGGAGGGTCGAATTAGTCTAGCAACACCGGTTAGCAAATTGTTGCATGATTTGCTTCAAACAGTGATTTCTAGAGCTCTTTTGAAATTCCAAGCCTAGACTATTATAATACTGTCCGCCGTAATTTTACGGTCATTTCCACTGTACAAAGCTGCCAGGAAATGCCCGTAAAAATACGGTGAGATTTCTAACAGTGTAATAGTAAAAATAAAAATAATGATAATCAGAAATATAATAGTCTCCTCCTCTTCCTTCTCCTCTTCCTCCTGCTCTTCTCTCCTTCCTCTTCTTCCTCTTCTCCCACCTCCTCTTCCTTCTTTTCTTCCTCTAGCTCCTCCTCTTCCTCCACCTTTTCCTCCTCTTATTCCACGGCATCCTCTTTCTATTACTCCTCTTCTTACTCTCTTTCTCCTCCTCTTCCTCCTCGTCGTTCTCTCACTTCTTTCTTTTCCTCCTCTTCCTCCTCTTCATCTCCTCTTTCTCTAGCTCTTCTCTCTCCTCCTACTCTTCCTCCTCCTATTCCTCGTCCTCATAATCCTCTTCCTCCTCTTCTTCCTCCTCTCTCTTCTTCCATGTCTTCCTCCTCTTCTTTCTCCTCTCTTTCTCCTTCTTTTTCCTCCTCCTCCTCCTCCTCTTCTCTATCCTCCTCTTCCTCCTGTTCCTCTTCTCATTCTCGTCCATCTCCTTCGTTTAGTCCTCCTCTTCCTCTACCTATACTTCTTCTTCCTCGTCTTCTTCCTCGTATTTCCGCTTTCTTCCTCCTTCTCTTCTTTCTCTTCCTCCTCTTCCGCTTCTCTCTCCTCCTCTTCCTCCTGCTCCTCCTCCTCATTCTCGTTCAACTCGTTCGTGTAGTCGTCCTCTTACTTTCTCGTCTTTTTCCTTTTCTTTCTGCTCTCTTCCTCTTTTTCTTCCTCCACTTCTTTCTCCTTTTCTCTCTCCTCCTCTTCCTCCTGCTCCTTCTTTTCATTCCCGTCCACCTCGTTAGTCTAGTCCTCTTCTTCTTGTACCTTCCTTCTTCTCCCTCCGTCTTCCTCTCACTTCTCCACCTCTTCTTCTCTCTCCTCCGCTTCCTCCTCCTCATTCTCGTCTTTATCCTCCTCTTCTCTCTTCGTCTTCCACTTTCTCTTTCCTCTCCTCTTCGTTCTTCTCCTCTTTCTCTTCATCCTCCTTTTCCTCTGACATCCTCTTATTCCTCCTTCTTCTCTTCATCTTCTTCCTCCTCTTCATCTTCCTCGTCCTCATTCTCGTCCTCATCGTTGTCCTCCTCTTTTTCTTTCCTCCACTTCCATTTCCTCTTTCCTCTCCTTTTATTTCTCCTCCTCTTCCTCTTTTGCTTCCGATTACTTCCTCCTCTTCCTTCTTGTCAGCCTTCTCATCTTCTTCCTCGTCCTCATTCTCGTCCTCATTGTTCTCCTCCTTATCTTCTTTCCGCCTCTTCCACTTCCTCTTTCCTCTCCTTTTTTTTCTCTTCCTCTTCCTCCTGCTCTTCTTCTTACCTCCTCTTCCTCCTTCTTCTCATCTTCTTCCGCCTCTTCATCTTCCTCTTCCTCGTCCTCATTTTCTTCCTCATCGTTCTTTTCCTCTTCCTCCTCCTCTTCTCTCTCCTCCCCTTCCTCTACCTCCTCCTTTTCTTCCTTCGTTTTCCTCTTTCTCTTCCACATCCTTTTCCCTCTCCTCTTCTTTGTCCTCTTCTTCCTCTATCTCATCTTCCTGTTCTTCCTTTTCTCTCTATATTCTCTTCTTCCTCCTCTTCCAAATCTTCTTCCTCTTGCTTTTCCGCTCGTCGTCATCGTTCTCCTCCTACTCCTCCTCTTCTTCTTCCAGTCCGTTCCTTTCCCGTCGTATCTTGCCATCGGGACATTATAGGCCATTTTAGGCCTACTCTTTCTGAACAGGCTGAAATATTATGCGTGCAGTGACTTAGATGCACTGAATCACCGTCTATAGCAGTGGTTCTTAACCAGTGTTCGACCGAACCCCTGGGGTTCGGTGAACCAGTGCCAGGGGTTCGGCAGAGGTCCTCTGAAATATATACATATTCAGTGGAAAATCATTTGCTATTTTCTTTTTCTTTTTCGACTTTTCTTTAACAAATTTTGTTTGAAACCATATGTCTTACTGCCCTCCCGATAGATAATTGGCACCGGCAGTCATCTTTCTGTGAGGTAAAGTATAGGCTATAGATATGTAATTTTTCGTGGTTTTTGCAGCAATAGCATCACAGAACGTACGCTAAAAGCAACATTTACCCTTTTCTTATATATATATTTATACCACAGAGTATGTCGAGCAAAAACGAAAAAATTATTGTTCAAACTTGAGGGGTTCGGTGAGTGGTCATAGATTTCTCTTGGGGTTCGGCTCCCTTGAAAAGGTTAAGAACCACTGGTCTATAGCTTCCTGATGTAAAGGCTTAAAGAAAATCATATATATATAATCATATTTGCCTCAAATTGGCTTTTGATAAGATATCGGAATTTTAAAAGGCAACTGTATACCTTACCTTGATTTCTTTACGTCAACTTTCAGCGTGATCGATTAGCTCAGCAGTATGGACGAAGTTTGGTTGTCAGTATGTACAGTAAAGGCGCTGTATCTTTCGGTATACAGACCCAGAAATTGGGGTCGCTGTATACGTGTATAAGCTTAATGTTTAAACAGTTAACCACTGATGACTGAGATGACACGCAGACTGCCGTGAAATCAGATTACAAACCCAGGCGTCGGAGCCCTGTTTGGATCAGATTATAGCAGTTGGATCTTAATGATCATCGCAGTCGGCCAAGCGTTCATTTCAGGAACCCCTAACAGATGCGCTTCTATACAGGGATCCGAGTTCAGGGCGATACTCGTCGCAGACTCCCTGTGGCTCAAGCAATTACCTCGCCGCGCGGTCAGCCGACTGCAACAGTGGGTGTCTGTGTGGGTCATTAAGAATCAAAGGCACTATCTCAGCCTCAACCCAAAGACATTGAATTCAGTCGGTGTCTATAATTATAATTAACGACGCTATCTACACCGTAAACATGCCACATGTATGCATAGGTGTGTGCGTGTGTGTAAGCGTGCGTGTGTGTGTGAATGTGTGTGTGTATATATGTGTGTGTGTGTGTGTGTACTGTGTATGTCTCTGTGTGTGTATATGTAAGTATATATATATATAAAGATGTGTGTATGTATGTATGTATGTATGTATGTATGTTATGTAAGTATGTTATGTAAGTATGTATGTATGTATGTATGTATGTATGTATGTATGTATGTATGTATGTATGTATGTATGTATGTATGTATGTATGTATGTATGTATGTATGTATGTATGTATGTATGTATGTATGTAGAGGAGGAGGACGATAAGGAGGCGGACGAGGACTAAGAGGAATAGCACGAGAAGGACGAGGCCGAGAACGAGAAGGACCAGGACAAAAAACGAGGACAAGGTGGACGACGAGGAGGACGAAGAGGAGATCTAGCACGAGGAGGACGAAGAGGAGGAGGACGATAAGGAGGCGGACGAGGACTAAGAGGAATAACACGAGAAGGACGAGGCCGAGAACGAGGAGGACCAGGACATAGAAGACGAGGACAAGGTGGACGAGGAGGAGGAAGAAGAGGAGGAGGATGAAGGCGAGGAAGACGAAGACGAGCATGATGAGGACGAGGAGGAGGACGAGGAAAACCAGGTCCAGAAGGACCAGGACAAAGAGGACGAGGACAATGTGGACGAGGAGGAGTACGAAGAGGAGGAGGACGAGGACGAGGAAGACGAGGTCGAGGAGGACGAGGAGGAGGACTAGCACGAGGAGGACGAAGAGGAGGAGGACGATAAGGAGGCGGACGAGGACTAAGAGGAATAGCACGAGAAGGACGAGGCCGAGAACGAGAAGGACCAGGACAAAAAACGAGGACAAGGTGGACGATGAGGAGGACGAAGAGGAGGAGGACGAGGGCGAGGAAGACGAAGACTAGGTGGATAAGGACAAGGAGGACGAGGACGAGGACAAAGAGGACAAAGAGGTCGAGGAGGACGACGAAGAGGACTAGCACCAGGAGGACGAAGAGGAAAGGACGATAAGGAGGCGGACGAGGACTAAGAGGACTAGCACGAGGAGGACGAGGCCGAGAACGAGGAGGACCAGGACAAAGAGGACGAGGACAAGGTGGACGATGAGGAGGACGAAGAGGAGGAGGATGAAGGCGAAGAAGACGAAGACGAGCATGATGAGGACGAGGAGGAGGACGAGGAAAACCAGGTCCAGAAGGACCAGGACAAAGAGGACGAGGACAATGTGGACGAGGAGGAGTACGAAGAGGAGGAGGACGAAGACGAGGAAGACGAGGTCGAGGAGGACGAGGAGGACGAGATGGAGGACGAAGAAAACCAGGTCCAGGAGGACCAGGAGGACGAGATGGAGGACGAGGAGGGAGAAGGACGAGGAGGAGGAGGAGGTCGAGGATGAAAAGAACGAGGAGGGCGAGACCGCTGAGGAGGACGAGAAACAAAAGAGTGGAGGATGAGGACGAGGACGAGGAGACGAGGAGGAGGAGGACGAAGAGAAGGAGGAAGAGGACGAAAAAAAGGAATAGGAGAACGAGGAGGAGGAGGAAGAGGTTATGTAAAGATTATAAAAAAATTAATTAAAAATTAGTTATAATTCGTGTGATATATTTATAATTCAAGGTAAAGTTAGTTGCTCAAGAGTACGCATGGCGTAGTTTTCATAAAGCATCTAATGCTTCGCCAGGTGGAGTGCTTATAATTTTATGCATGTTTCTGGATAAGTGTCTAATTCCACGGCTTTTCATGGTCAGCATTGCGCCGCATGCGCTTCGTGTCAATGTCCACTAAACATTGGGTCTCCAAGTATAGGGTGGAAGAATAACACGCACACGTGGTTTTACACACCCCTTCTCCACTCACATATTTAACAGTGTAGTAGAATCAAGTCTTTTTGCCAGACAATAAAAACAAAATCGTTGTGCGTGATATAACGCAGACATTGTTGGCTGCATGTAATAATATAATATTAGCTATGGAGTTTTTGGTCTCGAAACAAAAATCGCTTTCGACTTGGAAGGTAAAGATTATATTATATGGAATAGTATAGAGTACTATAGACTATAGACTCTATATAGACTGTGACAAGAAGTCGATTCCACAGCGCATACAATCATGCATACCATGGCAGGAGTCGATCGATGCTCGTCGCAAATAGCTCGTATGTGTGTCTACCTGTCTGTGTGTCTACCAGTCTGTGTGTCTACCTGTCTGTGTGTCTACCTGTCTGTGTGTCTACCTGTCTGTGTGTCTACCTGTCTGTGTGTCTACCTGTCTGTGTGTCTACCTGTCTGTGTGTCTACCTGACTGTGTCTGTGTTTCTACCTGTCTGTGCGTGGGGGAGTGTGTGGACGTTTGTTGGGTGTGTGTGTGGGTGGGGTTTGTGTGTGGGGTGTGTGGGTGTGGGTAGGTGTGTGTGCCTACCTGCGGGCGTGTATGGTCGTGTGTGGGGTTTGTGTGGGTGTGTGGTCGTGTGTGTGGACGTGTGTGGGTGGGTGTGGGTGTCTACCTGGACAGGTTCAATTTATCGCCTGTCTGTCACAGGCAGCAGGCCGCTATATATGAAGTGATGGGCACCTATTTTTTCAGTGGCATTTGTTACACGCCTAAGCAGACACTGATGATCGATATATCAAGTTGAATCTCATTATCAAGACGCAGAATGAGACCAGACAACATAGATTACGCATGTCGACGTAGAGTATCCGCCCTGTCGACTCCCGGGTATACAGTGGCGCCGCCGGTGACGATCAATGACCTGCAGAGAAAAATACAAAGGTGTGTAACGTGCACGCCTATCCGGCCGTTAATCCATGTCTCGCTCTTTCTTAACTCAAACTAAATTTAACTCAACCTACGTTGACTTACTTACTTACTTATCTCCATGTAACTCTCCTTAATTACTGCTATAGCTTTGCTTGATAAGTTGATCTGATTTGACCGGATATGACTTGACCTATTCTTACCTTACCATACCATACCTATGAATAATCAATTCACACAACTGTTCTACTGCCAAGAAGAGACAGGATATGTACATGTATATATTATACGAGTCATTTGATTTATATATTATACATGTATAATTATAATATGAGTCGATTGATCTGGCTGTGCGTTTGCCAGCAGCTCACTGAACGCTCTATAAAAATATATGCTTCCAATACGGTGTATACCTTTAGTTTATTCTCTCGATAAATGTCCGTAGCCTGGGTGTTGCCTCTGTTGGGCGTTACGCCCAAAAAAGGTTAAAAGGAGCTGTTCATGACTGGTCTAGAGTTACTCTAGACCAGGCATGAACACTGTTGAACAGTTCCTTTTAACATGCCAGCTGCAGAGGGCCGTTCTAAGATTTTAAACGCAGAATATTATGTGTGTAACTGTAGGCCTATGTACATGTATGTACAATATTGTACATGTCTGTGCACTGTGTGTGTGTGTTTTGTTGCACTGCTGATATGCATGCTGTGTGCTTTGACAATAATTTCAAGTCTTCTGTATAGCCGTCCATACCTACAACGCTGACATTTTAAAAAATATACAGAATTATTGATAATTATAGACATAAGTTTAATACACAAATTTCACAGAAAGAGATATAGATAAATAAAAACAATGTAGGCCTACTATTTACCAGATACTCGTTTAGGTCTATTTTTTGTATAATTTATATGTGCGCATGCGTGCATGAGTGTGTGTGTGTAGGCCTACGTGTGCGTGCGTGAGTGCTAAATAGCTGTCGGATCCTTAGCGATAAGAGGAAGTAAATGTCGCCCTACTCCAGCAATAGTTTTGCAGCATTTACAATGCATATATATGCTAAGCCTACAGTACATATATATATATATATATATATATATATATATACTGGAAGCCTATAACATCACCACTCAGTGGCACTCTCACAGATATGCGCATAATAGCCTACTCGTGTTTGGTTGATATGATTATTGAGCGTGCTCCGTTTGCGCCGCTTTAAAAGGAGGCGACGAGAGAAGAAGAAGAAGAAGAGAACGATGAGGAATGGAGGAGTTGGAGGAGGAATAATAATAAAGGAGAATGAGGAATGGAGAAGAAGAAGGAAGAGGATGTTTACGCTTCCTCCCCTCCCAGCCTTCTTTTCTCTTTCTTTGCTCCTCTCTTCGTCATCCATCGTGTCTTATTACTCAATTGACTGTATAATGTGTAATTGTGTATATAACCGTTTCTCCTCCCTTTGCTTAACTCTCTTTTCTGCTCTTTCCCTCCTCATTCTCCTCATCTGATCCCCTTCTCCTCTTACCATTCTCCTCTTTCTCGTCCACAGCTCTTAGCATTCATCCTATTTTCTTACTCGTCCACCTCCTATATGTAATCCTATAGATATTTTTATATTCTTCCTTCTCTCGATTCTTCTTTCTTCTCTTCTGCCTCATCTGCACATCCCTGTGCTCCTCTTTGCTTCTGCTTCTTCCCATCGTCCTTCCTCCTTCTTTTCCTCCTCCTTCTCCCGTCCTCCTCCTCCTTCTACTTCTTCTTCTCCTCCTCCTTCACCACCTCCTCCTCCTTTTGTCCACCAAATATTTCTCTTCTTCCTCCTCTTCCTCCTCCTCTTCCTCCTCGTCCTCTTCCTCCTCTTTTCCCCTCCTCCTTCTACCCCTCTTCCTGCAACGCCACCTCTCCTCATCAACCACCGACTCCTGCTCCTCCTGCTCCTCCTTCCTGACCACCACCCCCTGTTCCTCCTGCTCCTCCTGCTCCTCCTTTTTTTCTCCTTTTTTTCTTCCTTCCTTTCCTCCTTCTTTTCCTCCTTCCTTTCCTCCTTCTTTTCCTCTTTCTTTTCCTCCTCACCTGTCAACCTGACCAGACGAATTAACATCGTTCCAACCTAACCGCCAACCACCGTCCGTCCGTCCATCCGTCCATCCACCTTATATCGATGCCAGCGACTG
>OX243811.1:24420521-24438549 GCA_945859605.1 Lumbricus rubellus
ATGGATGAATGAATTGTCATTTTTCATCCATTCAAAAACATCCGATTTTTATGATTTTGTTACATTTGTAATAATAGCTTTAATTCTAAGTTTCCTTACGCATTTTGACCTCTCCCAATTTTGACTCTATAGATCTACTCTATAGCCTATTTGCACAATCAATTTTTGGAGTTGAGTGAGATGGGTGGAGTTGCAGGACGAAATGGAAGGAAAACGAGCGAACGCAAGGTGAAATAGCAGGGGTAAGGTGAGGTTGCAGGACCAAAGGGGAAGGGAGAACGAACGGAAGCCAGGGTGAAATAGCAGCAGCTCTAGTAATGTTTCCGCCGAGGCCCAGTGTTTACCCAAAAGCCCCATCGAAGAGCTGGCACAAGAACAGTAGACCGGATATGAGAAGCAGTATAATTCTGCTCGACCGTCTGCCTATATCTGCGGCCTCTCGTCTGTCCTCTGCTCCTTCTGTGTGTCCTTCTACATCTCGTTCCCTCCGTCTTTCCTAATTTCTCGTCCAATCATTGAATTTTTGCTAGCAAGGTTGCTTGGACCATCCTCCAAGTCACAGACAGACAGACGCGCGAATGGCCAAAGGGCGGTCGCACGAATGATGGATGGACGAAAGGACAGACGGGCGGATGAACGGACAAAAACAAACACAGACAAGGACAGATCTGGGCCGACAGACAGACAGGGAAATAAGCAGCCAAACATACCGGCATATGGACGGACGGACGGACGGACAAGCATAGACAGGGACAGATCTGGACCGACAGACAATGAAATAAGCAGCCGACAGACAAATAATTATGCAGACAAGGAAATAAGTAGCCTGACGGACGGACGGACAAATACAGACAAGGACCGACCTGAAACGACAGACAAATAAGCAGACAAGGAAACAAGCAGCCGGACGGACAGATATACACACAGACGGACGGACGAATGAATAAATGGACTATGTATGGACAGACAGACAGACAAACAGACAGACAGACAGACAGACAGACAGACAGACAGGCAGACAGACAGACAGACAGACAGCGTATTTCCGTATATTTACAATAAGGCGTATAGGTATACATTATGCATGCAGTGTTGTTTCATTTCACATCCAATATGATATATTGTGTTTGATATGTCAATCGCATTGAAAGAAGAAGAGCCTGGCAATTTTTCTAATCTAATATCCAATATTACATACAACTGTCGGCATTTTTAAATATTAATCATATATATTACCTAGTGAATTTTTAAGATAATATTATGATATATAAATCATGTATAGATCAATATTCTATACGATCACATTTGGCATGTTTACGGCATATTATACATAGGCCTATACGTATACATGATAATGTAGGTACAGGTGTATTTGCATCAATTGCATGGTCCTTTTAAAAATGCACCAATCACTACGTGCTGATACTCCGGACCAAAGGCAGTCAAAATCACATATTCCCCAATAGGGCACGATAATAATTTAGACATCTCCTTATGCCTATTTTTATATAAATAATAAGCTTCGCTAATATTTTACTCCTAGTTGTTCGAAATGAATTTACGTTTTGCCGAGTGTCATTTTACCAACCGAAACCATGACTGACCGACTAAATTAGTTTTGATACAAATGACGTTGTTACGACGTCATTATTGTGCGACTAACTTTTATAGTTTCACCAGTAGACAAAACATGTCACTAAATAATGTCAGCATTAGGCTACAATGGCGTTGGAATTTTAAAAATCGATGAATAATTACTATTTATTTTCACATTTACAAAATGATTCCCTTTTTTCCGGACACAGTGTATGTATATTTTATGCATAATGGATGAGAAGAAATGTGACGTTTCTTGCCAAGTGCTGTGCTGAAGCTGTCTGGCTAAGCTGCTTAGGCGATGTCTGCAGCCAATGTGCCTCAGCGCTCGTCTAAGCGATTAATTGCTATAGCAGCGCTGATTATATGCAGCACTGCGCCGCTGTCCTAATAACTTATGGAACGACTAAAATCCATCCACCTAATTTTACCCAACCCCAGAGTCTGCCAAAGTTTTTGTATGCATGGATGTGTGACTGTAACCAGCTATAAGCTATTTGTACAGTGGAGAGCTACCTAGGACCTACCAGGCCTATGGTTGTGAAAAAGGTTTTCCTCGATTTATATTTTCACTGCCAAATTCCGTTTTTTCGGCTTTTATTTGCGACAAATCTTTGAAACTCAACGTGCGCACCATTAGTGTTGTTGCGACTCTGATAATAGTCATTTTTAAGAGGCGCTATATAAAGAAATGAATGAGTGAAGAATGAATGAATGAATGAATGAATGAATGAATGAATGAATGAATGAATGAATGAATGAATGAATGAATGAATGAATGAATGAATGAACAGAAACATCATGATTTAACAGATGCATTTGGAAATGCCCAGAAATCTCATTTTGTTTTTGTTGTCATGAAAGCTAAGAATGTGAATGCTAAAACAGACTGTTAATCTCCATATAATTTTAATTTTAGTCTTTTCCTTGATTCTTTATAGAGCGTGTCACACAACAAAGGCAATTCTTTTCCAACGGAATTTGTCAAAGCTAGACTCGAAAAATTGCTGATATTTCAATCAAAATTTAAATAAGTTCCACCAAAATTCCTATAGAGACGAAGTTTGTTTAATTACAAGGAATTCAGCCACCAAAAGGAAGAAAATAGTAGGCCTTATAGGCAGGGAAACAACCCATAATAATGATATTTAAATTTTTTATTAGAGTCATGAAATTTTTGATTAGAAATGAAATGATAGAATCAGCAAAATTTTGGTTACTAATTAATTAAAGCTAACCAATAAGCCTATTAATCATATATCATTAAGTTATTTCTAATTAACTAACTGGCAATAATCTGCAGAAATATTGATCAAATTTTTCTAGCCAAATAGGCTACATCAATAATTATATAATGACGTAATAACGGTTGTTTGAGAATTTCAAGGTGCAACCATGGCCATGGCATACGCATACACACTTATGCATACATGCAGCAACAGCAGCAGCATATATGTATATGGCCGTAAGTGTATAAGTATATTATATGTCGCTTTGCTTTGTGTGCCTTTGGGGTGTGTCCTCCGTCCAGTCATTGTCAGTTTGTCTGCTTGTCCCACTCCGTGTATACCTTCGTGTCTGTCTGGTCATCATCATCTCGAAGCCAGGCACGCACACCTCTGTGTCGACTGCACACAGAATACGAATATGGTGCCCGATATCGGCAGCGGGTCTTCGGAGGCGGTGGCCGTGGTGGTGGTGGTGGTTGTGGTGGTGGTGGCGGTGGTGGTGGTTGTGGTGGTGGTGGTGGTGGTGGCGGTGGTGGTTGGGGTGGTGGCCGTGGTGGTGGGGGTGGTGGTGGTGGTGGTGGCGGTGGTGGTGGGGGTGGTGGCCGTGGTGGTGGTGGTGGTGGGGGGGTTGGCGGTGGCGTCTTGTCGGCTGCAGCGTCCAAATCAGACTTAACCCTTTCGTTCCATCGAGCAACAGCAATGCCATCTTTTCATCTGTTTCTGTCTGTCTGTTTGTCTGTATGTCTGTCTGTCTGCCTGTCTGTCTGTCTGTTTGTCTTTTCCTCTCTCTATGCCTCTCTGGCTTTCTTTGCCATTCGTTTTGTCTCTGTCTGTTTCCGTTTCTCGTTCTGTCTGCCTATCTATCTCACTGGCTGTCTATGTTTCTAGATGTCTATCTTTCTGTCTTTGTCTGCCTGCCGTCAGTCCGTCCGTCTGTCCGTCCGTCCGTCTGTGTGTCCGTCTGTCTGTCTTTGTCTGCCTGCCGTTAGTCCGTTCGTTCGTTCGTTCGTCTGTCTGTCTGTCTGTCTGTCTGTCCATGTAGTAGCTATATCTCAATCATCGTGCCTGCGCTTAATGTCTATATCTGCCCATCTCTCTGGTGTTTGTGGTGGTGGTGGTGGTGGTGGCGGTGGCGGTGGTGGTGGTGATGGTGGTGATGATTATGATGGTCAGTCCATTGTTGTGTTTTCGCTCGCTCACTCGCTCTCTGTCTCTGTCTCTGTATCTGTTTCTGTTGCTGTCTTTTCGTCTATCTGTATGTCTGTCTTTCTCTCAGACTCTATCTATGTCTGTTTGCCTGTCTGTATGTCTCTCAGACTCTATCTATGTCTGTCTGTCTAGACTGTCTGTCGCCATGTCTGCCTGTCTGCCTGTCTGTGTGTATGTCTCTCTCTCGCACTGCAAGTTGATTTCTTCCTTCATAGCACTATGGAAATTTCAATCTCCGACCCAAGCTTTTTTACTTCTCCGAGATTAAATGCAGACACACAAGCTCACGCATTACTATACGAACACGCAGCGAACAGTATATGTATAATATTGCATACACATATATACATATATGCATATATGCATATATACAGGTCACAGGACCTGAATACATATATATGTATATATATACACAGGCCCATGCAGGTCCATGCACAAGAAACGAAGAGCTCGAAGCGAAGTATACAAACGGGCTGCGCTAGTAATTACGACTAAGCTCTTCGCAAACGACAGTGGTCATGCAAATACACAAGAATATATATATATATATATATATATATACAGGTTACGTGTTTATATAAATATTTACAAGTCGAGTATGCATCCCATGCTGCATATATATATATATATATATATATATATATATATATAGACTCTATATCTTATAATAAATATCGCATATATTATATTTATGCAATATCTATGACCTGCTGCCATCTTGGCGACTCGATATGTAATGCGCGCCATAAGTGTTAGGCTGTGCTGGCCATCGACCATCAAGATATATAATATATATATACGTAGAGAGAGAGATAGAGGGAGAGACAGACAGATAGACAGACAGACAGACAGAAAGAGAGAGACAAAGAGAGACAGAGAGACAGAGAGACGAAGAGAAAGCGACTGCATGGATGCGAGTGCTGGTTATACTACAGCTCTCTTTCTGCCCTGCATTCCAATCGATTCTTGCGATGAACGTGTAAATATATATATATATATATATATATACCTCGCCATTTTCTCGTCCTCGTCCTCTACCTCCTCTTCCTTATATATGCTCCTTCTATTCCTATTCGATGCGCCTCTTTTTCGTCTCATTCAATCCTCTTACATGTCTTCCTCTTCGTCTTACTATACTTTCTTATTTCTCCACTTATAAGCCTATTCCGCGGTCTTCCGCTTGCACTGTGCAGTTCTCATCGTATATTCTAATATATAACATATAATATATATAATATATAATATATAATATATAATATATAATATATAATATATAATATATAATATATAATATATAATATATAATATATAATGTATAATATATAATATATAATATATAATATATAATATATAATATATAAAATATAAAATATAATATATAATATATAATATATAATATATAATATATAATATATAATATATAATATATATAATATATATAATATATAATATAATATATTCCTCGTTCTTCCTCCTTCTCTTCTCATTCTGCCCTCTCCCCTTCCATTATTTCCCTTGATTTCTTTGTCTTCCTCCTCCTCCTCCTCCTCCTCCTCCTCCTCTTCCTCCTCCTCCTCCTCCTCCCCCTCCTCCTCTTCATCTTCCACCCCATCTTTCTCTGCTTTCCACCAGAGCATCCAAGGCGCTTCTGTCGTTTATAGCTGCCTGTGGTGTGCAGCATCAGCAGCTGACGGACGTTCTCACCACCACCACCACCACCACCACCACCACCACCACCACCACCACCACCACCACCACCCGACCTCAACCACCACCATCACCACCACCAATACCACCAACACCACAAACACCACCATCATCACCACCACCACCACGACTACTACCACACCATCACCACCACCACCAACACCACCAACACTCCCCAACACCACCAACACCCCACTTCAACCACCACAATCATCACCACCACCAACACCACCAACATCACCAACACCCCACTTCAACCACCACCATCATCACCACCACCAACACCTCCAACACCACCAGCACCCCACTTCAACCACCACCACCATCACCACCACCACTACTACCACACCATCACCACCACCACCACCACCAACACCACCACCACCACCACCACCACCGCCAACACCATCCCATGCACCTCAACCACCACTATCACCACCACTACCACCATCACCACCACCATCACCACCATGCACCACCACCACTACTACTCATTATGTATTCAACTCTAATCGTAGCCTAAATATACTCCTACAATACACACCGTATGCAATTGCATGAGTCGACCCCTTCATCATTGATCGTCATTAGAAGCAATTTCCATCGCCATAGACTATAAAATGATGTATGTTAAAATAAATAAAAGCTTTCTTCTTTGCCAAAGTTGAAGCCAACTATTTTCTTGTAGGCCTATAATATATAACGGTTGGCGCTGTTACTGCAGAGTCTTGTAATTGAAATCTGCCGGTGTTTGTGATGTCCGAGAGGTACAGTAATTGTTGTTCTGTGTATGCGGCTAAAGAAACAAAATAAACGATTCAACAATAATTAATAATGAAGAATGTGCTGTGCGGCCTATATATCAATGTGGCCTAAATATAATTATGCAGACCTATTGGCAATATGTCAGTTTACGGCCGTCGCGTTCTGGGCATGCACAGAGCGGTATAGTTGCATTGTATTTGTAAATTTATATAGCGCCTCTCTAAGTGCATACTAATTAGAGGCGCTCCAAGTGCGTGAGACCAAGAGAGAAAAAACGATGGTCTTGAGACAGAGAAAAGAGGCACTTGCATGAAGTTGCTTGGCCAACCAGTTAATTAGGAGCAACGCGTCGAAGGAAGAATTTTTAAACTGCAGTTAATTGACAGTGCATGCATGCAGGGCCATGAAAGCAATGGCTCTTGTTAAGCCTTTAAATATTTATCAATTATGTGGGGCGCGGTGGTGTAGTGAGTATGTTCGTCGCCTTGCAGCCGAATGGTTAGGAAGGTCAAAGCTGTGTACTAGAATTGACCCAATAGGTCGGGGGGGGGGGGGGTAAACCAACCAAGTATTCATACTAAAAAACCCATTTTCTCTCAGATAGTATGCTCCTCATTCAAAGAGAAATAATTCCCAGTATTTCGTCCCAATCAAAGTTTATTTCTCTGCGATGTTTTTTTTAAATTTCAGCTGTCAACAATTTTTATTATTGCAAGAAAATTGACTGATTGCCCTTCTGGTTTCAAATCTGTCCGTCTGTCTGCCTGTCTCGCTCTCTCTGTTCTGTCTGTCTGTCTGTCTGTCTGTCTGTCTGTCTGTCTGTCTCTCTCTCTCTCTCTCTCTCACACACACACACACGCACACTACTTGCGCCATTTCCATTAGAGATCGACACGGAACTTTTTTTAGCAATATCTATCTTGGTTTCGCTGCATACAGCACCATCTCGTGACTATCACGAGCGATCCATTTTACGATAGTGTGTATACCATGACCTTTCTCCGTTTCATCCCCGGAGTTTAACCCACTTGGCACCCACACCGTTCAGACAAAACGGGGTCTTGTGGACTTAGGTTTGATTTTGCGCCGGTCATATATGTACATGTATACTATATATATATACATGTGTATATATATATATATATGTACATGTATACATAGGCGCCGAGTTGACTCGAAGAGTGGTGGTGCCCACAGAACGTGTAAAAACCCGCGCGTGAGCGCGGAAAAATTTTTGGACCCTTTTTTATGGGAGAGTTATTAAAATTACCTCATAGGCGGAGACTTGGTCCTGGTTTTAGGGGACAAATTCGTCGCCTAAGGACGATCGCCGAGGCGCTCAACGCCGAGAAGGGTAGGGGTTTAGAGGAGGAGATGTGCTACTCCCATTTTTTTATTGCCACACTGCGATGGTAGCATCTTACGCTGTCATTTTGATGAAATTGATAATCATAATCGTGAGTTAATAATTGAAAGCGTCCTTGCCATTGTTTAAAAATCCACACTGAAATAGTGACATTTTAAGATGCTATCTCAGTAAAATGTCTTATTATTTCATTGCTTAGAGACATGATTTAGGACTTCAATAAATGTACCTCTCAATTGTTAAAAAAATCACTTTTTGGATCAACATGTAAGCTTAGTTCTCTTGGAATCCATATAGGCCTACATGTAGAAGACAAGCACAATCTTCGTTAGCATGGGCATCTTAGAGCACTCTTCCCTAATATAATTAGGTCAACAGTCTCAACTTTTGCACAAGAAATCAAACAATTCTGTCTACATGAGTCACTATTTAGTGAGTCAATATATTAACACTGTGGCAATAGTTTTTCCTAATAATTATAGTCTTTCAAAAAGTTTTGACAATTTAGTAAAGGCTGATTTGTCAACGCAGACAATGAGACAAAAACAATATCCAGCTTTTGTGATGCTATATGAGTTGACTCTCGCGCAGTGACGAACATTATTGAGCAGGTACAATAAAAGGAATCAATGTAGGCTAATTAAAATCTTCGCCTTCGTCCGTAATAAAAAAAAATGATGGAAGCGGAACGAATAAGCAGGATTTCGGAGTTTCTTCGTATATTCGCTGATCGGCTGAAGACTAATAGGCTAATATTGAGTTCACTCTACCGCATGGGGTAAAACTGGGGTAATAGTAAGGTAGACTAGCAGAGTTTAAAAAAAATTATAAAGACGGAATGATTTTTATAGATAAGCAATGCCAACAGAGAAATAATGTCTTAAAAAGCACATCTTGCTGGCTGATTTCTGGTGGTGCCCATGCATAGGCGGGCCTCGCATGGCCCATTTCTGGCGGTGCTGAGCACTCACGGGCCTCGCAGAGTCGGCGCCCATGCATGTATACTATATCACCGATCTGTCTGGTTCGGTGTTTAGGTTACGAAATTTCATCGACATAGACCTACATCATGCTACATGCATATATAGGGCCGAGGTTCCTACGTTTAAAATCAATGTCTCTAACGGTAGGCCTACATGTACGTGTTAATCTTCCAGATATGTTGAAAATAAACAACCTTATATAGGCCTAATACATGTATGTAGGCCCTATCATCAGACAATATTGTAATTTTCACGATAGATGAATGACGAGTCGCATATATACCCGGACAGACCCGGCTCATTTTCAGCCCTGATCCTACGGGGGACGGGGGCCTTTGGGGATCGAACTAAACTCCGTCCCTCTCCATGCAAGTGTGTCATCCAATGTGCCTCCCCTCCCCAATTGAATGAATGAACGAGCAAAGGAATGGACGAGAGTGAGGAGGGACAGTTTTTCTGTCTGTTTCTACAACTGTGTCGCTGCATGTTTGCGTCGACCATCATCACGTGGCTTGTGAATAGAGTGACGAAATCCATCGGCGTGCAATAAGGCTTTGGGAAAATCCCTTTGTCGTCATGGCCGCCAATTTCAAAGCCGCAAAATGGGATCCGAGTAATTGGATTACGAACAGTGTCTCAAGTCTCAACGAACCAGCGGTCCAGCGAACTCCGCCGACCGTGTTCCTTGTCGAATTGGACGGAGACGCCATCCGTGCTTCGCGTGCACGGCTTAGCACAGACACACACACACACACACACACACACACACACACACACACACACACACACACACACACACACACACACACACACACACACACACACACACACACACACACACACACACACACACACACACACACACACACACACACACACACACACACACACACACACACTCACCCACACACACTCACACTCACGCACACGCACACACACACACACATTCACACACACTCACACAAACACACACACACACCCAACCACACACACCCACACACACACACACACACACACACACACACACACATATATATATATATATATATATATATATATGCGCTATATAATAGGCGACCAGTGCGCACGCGTGCTCCATCCTGTCGAGCTGGGGCTGCAGACTCTTCGGCGAAATTCGGCCACAAATTGGGCTATTATTTTCGTCGAATCTTCTAGAGCCGTGCGCCGTCGAGGAACAGAACAACCCACGAGTACGTAGATCATCGTCAACGTCATCGTCGTCGTCTGCAGACGATAGTCGTTCGCGGCGATGGCGGGAACGTGCTGCGGTTGAGCGCCCCGCCACCGCCCCACCGCAGCCGCCGCCATCGCTAGTTGTAATAGGCAATGGCCGAGAGAAAATGGAGGAACACGAATTCCTATGCATGCATCGGCGCATCGGTTGCTATAAAAGTACAATATAATACAAAGAAGATTTAATGAAGTGCCGAACACTAAAATTCAGAGGTGCAAGCTGAAGGATTAGTGGCGACGAATGCTGCAGTAGTCATGCTGCAATTCCAGAAGGACGTCGCGTCAAGGTCAAGGTCAAGGTCGTGGGAGTTGTTATTCAGCTGCAGGTCGAAGAAATAAAATGTAAAACAGGGTTGTAAATTCCAAATAATTTTTAACAGGTCATATAAAATAGGCCTAAAGTCAAATGAGCTCCCCCCGCTATCTACATGCAGGCTATATAGGCTATTTAGCTATAGGCTAGGGGGCGCAATGCCACTATATGAAGGATCCGATTCTGGTTTCTCGTGCAGTTTCTGATTTTAAACAGAAAAACAGGAACAAATTCGTTTCTGAAACACGTCTTAGTCGATCGACCTCTATAATATTTAACCTATCACTGTATTTGAAATAAGCAACATCATTTTCCTCACTGACCAATGACCATAACGAGAACACGAAGCAAGGATGGACTTGTTACGCATGCAGGGCGTTTTTTTTAGCGTGTAGGGCCTACAGTTCTACACAAAATGTGCCGTTCTACGTGGATTTGTGCAGTTGCAAAAGCACTTCAGTGCAGTTAAAATTGTAAAACGTCATTGGGAGTGACCTACCATGGAGATTGGGAAGGGAAAAAAAGATATGGCAGTGCAGTCTTACAAATTCTTCTTATGAAAGCCTGGACCTGTGTATATTAATGTAACTCCCTGCTCTTCACCCCATTTGTGTCGTAGTTACAGACAGAACAAAAATTAACTTCCTTCGATTGTTTCGGTTGATCGATCAGTTGGAAAATCTTGCTGAAATCTGTCAAAATCTAAGCAACAGTTAACGTGCAACAACAATCCGGTCTAGAAGATCTATGCAAGATGGCGAATGGTTGACACGTTCGGTGGATGGCTACATAATAAAAGTTACTTTTAAAGTCAGAAGTTAGTTCAGCTGATGGAATTTCGGACTGTCCTGAACGGTTACTCATTCAGTGATGTTCAAGCCTAACATTAAAGTATTTATGTCGTTATATCGAACAATTGTTAAAGTAATTGGCGGCGCCTGTTCATGTGACCTTGACCTTCCTTTAAACTAGCGTCGTTGTTTACATGTAATCTGACTGATGAAAATCTCACAGTTCTACGAAAATTTGGAGTAAGCTGACCGTCAATTGCCTTGGGGACTAGCGCACGTCGTCTGGAGGAATATCTCTACTCGAAAAATGCCGAAGAAAGAAACGTCAAAATTGGACCGAGATGAACTCATAGACGCTCTCACCGATGCGCGTGTAATTGAGGTATTTGCCAAAAGCCTTATGGTCGTGCTAAAACCCGAGGTGGACGAAATTGTCCGGGCTCGTCTCGTCGAATTCAGAGCGTCAATAAACGGAGAAATTGAGATAGCTGTCAAAAAGGCAGTGGATGAATCAAATAACAATATGGAAGTATCAGTCCAGGACCTAAAGAAGGAAAACACAATACTCAAGGAGAGGCTCGATCAATTGGAAACATACTCTAGATCGGACAATCTCGTCTTCTACGGGATACCTGAGGTGATTGACTCGGATACAACATATGCTAAAAGGGTAATCCTGTAGTTTAGCGTCGTTAATTTTTTCAACGTGTATTTTAACGTCGTAAATTATTTATGACCCTTTCCGGAAGTTGCGTGCGTCAACTGGGCAATAAGACAGCACGCAAAAATAAAAAAGTATGTAAGTAAAAGTCCAGCTTTTCAATTGCATCAGTTGTTTCATGAATCCAACTTCTGTTTCAATAATAATTATTTTTCATCAATCCAGCTCCAATTTCAGCTTGATTATTTTTATTACCCCAGCTTCTATTTCTCGCCCGTTATTTTCGTCAACCCAGCTTCTATTTCAGATATAAGAAATACCCACATCCAGCTTCCATTACTTAAGCGTTTTTCATTAATCCGGCTTCTATTTCAGATCTAGAAATACCTTCATCCAGCTTCCATTTATCATTTTGAACTTATGACCGAAGTCTTGACGTCTTGCCCACTTGACGCACGCAACTTCCGGAAAGGGTCATAAATAATTTACGACGTTAAAATACACGTTGAAAAAATTAACGACGCTAAACTACAGGATTACCGCTAAAAGCATGGAGGGCGCAATTAAAGAAAACAGTACTTTGTCCTGTAATGTCATCATCGCATTATGCAACGATAGGCTTGGGATTACAATTGGGCCCCAGGACATCTCTTCTGCTCACCGTCTTCGTCAGGGAAAAATGGTCACTGCGCGTCCTATCGTGGTGCGTTTTGCTACCCGACGTATCCGGGATCAGATTTACAGCGCCCGTCGGTCTCTTCATCAGACCTCTGGATCCCACCTGCCGGTCTACATCAATGAGCATTTAACAAGATCAAATGCAGAAATTCATTTCCATGCTCGGAAATTGCTAAGGAATAAGCTCATTTTCCGTACCTGGACCACCGGTGGAGAAATCTTCATCAAGAAGACTGATTCAACGAATGATAAACCCATCCGTATCAAATCAATCAGCGATCTATCAGACTACCAACATGCCTAGCTGCTCTATTCGACTCGTTCAACAAGCTCGTTGGAAGTCTTTTTCTGTTTCTCAAGCGTTCAACAGCTTTCAGTTTTGAGTCAATCAGCGATCCATCAGACTACAAACATACCTAGTTGTTCTACTTGACTCGTTCAACAAATTCGTTGGAATTCCTTTTCTGTTTCTCAAGCGTTTCAACAGCGTTCTGTTGCTGTCGTGTTTCTTACGGAACACCTGAGGGGACAAATACTTTCTTCAGCTCACGCTAAGGAGTTTAATGAGCTACTCCGGACTTATGAACTCACCATCTCACACCTGGAGGACAGACCTTTCCTATGCCGAGGTCCTCAATGGGCGTGTCTTCTTCTGAAAACTGGTGAATTAAATCAGATCATGTCTTGATCTTCTTTGGTTGTTTGTATTGTGCTTACATGTTTATTTTTTTTGTATCAGTTTAGTACACCTCTCAAGGTTTTTTTAATATTTAAATAAACTAATTCCATATAGAATTTTTTGTCTAGTTCTCACAATAATCTGACCTTCTGACTTAACGTTATATTCACTACGTCTATTCTGTAGTATCCACCGTTCGATCTTCATTGCCAGTTGTGGAGGATCACTAATCTCCACTTTCTTGCCTATATTAACTGTTAACTTTGTGTGTTTTTTGTGTGTGTGTAATTTTTGGTTCTTTTCTTTTGTTGTTGAGCCTTTTTTGTTTTTTGCCAGTCCTGTCAGCATGGATAAATCTCCTTTGCCTGGCCTAGGACTTTGTTTTATCTGCTTTAAAAAAATTTGTCACTTTGAAAAAAAATTGTTTTGTTCTGTTTGTCTATGTTACTGCCACAGTTCTTGTACCAATCTGACCTTTCAGGGAGAAAACATTCCTTTGCCGTGGTATTGTGAACCTTGCTTAACTTCTATATTTCCATTTAATCATATTATTGATGAGGTTGAATATGTTGCTGCCACCTCTGATGCACCAAATTTTAAATTCGACAATCTATACTTTGATGTTATTGAACATTTTGAAGAAGGTCGCACTTTATTGATGAACCGGGATGTAGATGCGGATTTGAACTTTTATTCTGAGGTAAAAATTTGTTCTAGCAGCTACGTTGATGTTGATAAGCTTTGCCTGAAAACTAAAGATTTAAATCATTCAGATCATTTATCAGTCATGCATATCAATTGCAGAAGTCTGTTCTATAAGGTGTCTGATATTGCATTAATATTGTCAACTTCCAAAGTTGCAGTACTGGTCGTTACAGAAACATGGCTTGATGATGACAAAAGCCTGGATGTGTCTATACCCGGTTACAATTTTGTGTGCAAGTGCCGGGAGGGAGGCAGGGGAGGAGGAGGAGGAGTAGGCTTTTATGTTAGAGACAGCTTAGTTTTTGAGGCTATTGATACCCTGTGGTCGAGACTTAAATTCAGCAGTTTTGAACATTTGTTTATTAGACTTAGGCAAAGTAAGGACAAAGATATCATTATTGGTAGCATATATCGTCCTCCAGATACCAGTGTAGAACAGTTCAATGAGGATATATCCTGCCTCCTAACGAAGCTTGACTGCACTAGGAGCAGGGTCATTCTAGCTGGTGACTTTAATGTGGACCTTCTTAAAATACAGAACCACCGACCAACACACACTTTCTTCAACACCATGTGCTCCTTCAATTTTCTACCTACGATTCTGCGTCCTACTCGCATTACACCAAGCTCTGCCACCTTAATTGATAACATCTTTGTAAATTTTCTAGATGAAAACCAAGACTCGTTTATTTTGATTCACGATATTTCAGATCATCTCCCTGTAGTGTTCTATACCGCCTTTCATCTCCAAAAAGTAAGTCCAGTAAATTCTACCAGAAGAACAATAAATGACTCCAATATTGCCAAATTTAATAACCTGCTAGAAAATGTTGACTGGTCTGAAGTGATGTTGCATTGTGATGCTGGCAAGCCCTGTGCAGCCTACACGCACTTTATTAAAATTTATAAGTGCTTATATGACGTATCATTTCCATATAATGTGCCTATATACTCCTAAGAACCACCACATTTTAAAACAACCATGGATGACTTATGGTTTACTGAAATCCTGTAAGAAGAAGTCCAGACTTTATTCTAAATATTTAAAAAATCCCACTGAATGCAACAAAAGAGCTTTCACAAAATTTCGAAACGTATTTAAAAAAACTAAAATTGCTGCTGAAAAACTGTACTATTCAAGCAAATTCGCTGAATGTAATAATGATCTGAAAAAAACTTGGAGAAATATTAGACTGTTGTTAAATTGTGGTAATAAATCTATCAATACGGAGGTATTTGTATTTAATGGTATAAGCACCTCTGATAAATCTGAAATTGCTAACAGGTTTAATGACTACTTTGTAAACATTGGCCCTGATTTAGCCTCAAAAATAGATATACTTGGAGACCAGCCTGCATTTGACAAATTTTTGACTGACTCCCCGTGTGCCTCTATGGGCCTCTTAACTATAACTGAAAAGGATGTTACTGATGCGGCTGACCAAATACGGGTCTCCTCAAGTTGTGGAGTGGATGAAATTGACCCTGGAATTGCTAAAGCCACAATTCTAACCATAGCACAGCCACTTGCAAAAATTATAAATTCATCCTACTCCTCGGGAAGTGTTCCAGCAGACTTAAAGATTGCCAAAATTATTCCTCTTCATAAATCTGGGGAAAAAAGTAAGGTAAACAATTACAGGCCAATCTCGATTCTTCCATACTTTTCTAAATATTTTGAAAAAATCATGCACAATAAGCTAATGGATTATCTAACTAAAGTGAATCTATTATCACCTAGCCAATACGGCTTTCGTAAGGATCATTCTACGTTTATGGCGTTATTGGATATGCAGTGTAAAATTATCGACACAATAGATAATAATGAATTTTCTCTAGGAATATTTTTTGACCTGTCGAAGGCTTTCGATACTGTTGACCACAAAATTCTTTTGAAAAAACTTGAGCATTATGGAATTAGGGGTATGGTTTTGAACTGGTTTTCTGATTACCTTACAAACAGATCTCAGTGTGTTTGCTTTAATGGCTCATTATCTGGAAGTAAACGTATTACCTGTGGGGTCCCTCAAGGATCCATTTTGGGGCCATTACTATTCTTAATTTATGTTAATGACTTATCAAAAACCTCAAGAATACTCCATTTTGTGCTGTTTGCTGACGATACAAATGTTTTTATTTCGGATAAATCTTTGGAGTCTCTGTTTAAAAGAGCCAACTGTGAGCTTCAGCTAATCTCTTCTTGGTTCAAGGCAAACAGACTGTCTCTTAATATTGAAAAGACTAACTTTATAATTTTCCGCTCCCATCGCAAATCTCTGGGCCTACCCCCTCATGATTTTAGGATTGCCATGGATGGGAAATCTATCTGTCAAGTTTCATCCTGTAAATTTTTAGGTGTGTATATTGACCAACATTTGACATGGACGGACCACATCAACCATATATCTAGAAAAATTGCTAAAAACATTAGTATATTGTCTCGTGTAAGACATTGCTTACCCAGAACTTCTTTGGTTGGCCTGTACTATGCCCTAATTTTCCCTTACTTATCATATTGCATTATAGCATGGGGCTCTAACTATCACTGTCGCTTGAATGCATTGGAAATTCTTCAGAAACGTGCTATCCGTGTGATATTTGGTCTGCTCTGGAGTTCAAGCACTAAACCTATATTTCTTAAACACAAAATTCTACAGCTATGTGATATTACAAAATTGCAAATAGGACTGTTTATGTTCAGGTATCATCATCGTGTGTTGCCTCCCAACTTTAATGGATTCTTTTCCCTCGGCTCTGATATCCATGACTATGACACCAGGTCATCTAATAGTTACCGGTGTGCCAGCGCAAGACTCAATCTTAAGCAATTCTGTATTAAATGCACTGGCCCACCGGTATGGAATTCTCTCCCTGAGGACATAAGAACTGCTGTTTCCATCAAACATTTTAAAAACAAACTAAAGTACTTTTTATATTTGTGTAAATTATAATGGGGACTTAAAAAGTTTATGGGACTGCCTCCTCCTCCCCGTTTGAATGAGATACATGCTTGACCTTAAGATGTTCTCAGGCTTTGCATTTACATTTGTTGTGTGGCCCTCTGTTATTTTTTGTGAACCGCTTCATATTCAACTTAACCTGATGTATGTGGATTGGTGTCTCCTCGTCTTGGTGGAATTTTTGATCCTTCACATTAACCTTTGCAGGAATTAAGTTTGTAAATGAGCCAGCCGAGTCTTAGCGGGTCTTTTAGACCTTTGTCGGCTGACTCATTGACCTGCACTGATAATAAGTTCATAACAATTTTCTTGTTGAAATTTTATTGTTGTTAATGTCTGTTACTGTTATGTGAATATTGATGTGACTTGCAAGTCAATAAATGAATAAAACAAAACAAATAAAACAAAATCATATTAGCGCTCTTAATTTCTCACGACTCCTATAAAACTATATCATTAGACAGAAATGACACAGAAAAATGGCATTGGTTTGGCATTTAATATAACATTGAATGAATTGTAAAATTTCAGAATTTTCTCAATGCGTATACAGAAATTTCAGTCAATGTGATGTTCAATATGTCCTCCGTTTGCTGCGATAACCAATTAATGATAATCGCTTGCGAAACTGTCCAATAGCCCGGTTGATAGTGTCCTCGCTGATTTCGTCCCAGCATGCGGTCAGAACTTCTTTCAAATGTTCAATATCTCGAATTCTCTGCCTGTAGACAAGCTGCTGAAGCATTCCCCAGATCGAATAGTCTACGGGATTCAAGTCCGGACTGTTCGGTGGCCAATTTTCTGGTTCAATAAAGTCTGGAACGTGAGCAGTGAGAAAAGCAACTGTTTTTCGTGAACGATGAGCAGATGCTCCATCCTGCTGGAAAGTGAAATTGTCACCAGAGTGAGCTATAATGTCTGGCAGTAATCCTTGATGTAGGACGACGTCACAGAAATAGGAACTGTTAACCTTTGCTCCTCGTTCAACGAAAACTAATAACGATTTCCCCAGCTGCGACACGGCAACCAAAACCATGATGCTCTGTGAGCTCTTCTGACCTTTCAGCAAGTGTTCTGAAGCTACGTTGGTGTACACTCGATCATTTTTCTGTGTCATTTCTGTCTAATGATA
>OX243811.1:24438749-24666249 GCA_945859605.1 Lumbricus rubellus
TTTCGAAGTTTCAAAAGCACTTCTGTGCAGTTAAAATAGTAAAAGATAATTGTCCTCCGACTGAGAGTAACCTACCATGGAGGTTGGGGCGGGAAAGAAGGGGCTTTGCAGTTCTAAACATTCCTTTAAAAGCCTGGACCTGTGTATTAGTGAAAACCCCTTACTCTTCACCCCATTCGCATCTATAGTACATGTAGTCCCAGCCAGAAGAAAAAATAACTTCCTTAGATTGTTTCAGTTGATCGATCAGTTGCAAAATCTTGCTGAAACTGTCAAAATCTAAACAGCATTTGACGTGCAACAACAACAACAACCCGGTCAAGCGTAGGCTATTATTTAGCTATCGTAAAAATTCTTATGACTTCGTGAGGCGCCTTATAAATGTCCAGATATCACACAAAATGCAACGAACGTGTCACGTATTAACGTGACTTATTTGGACGACACTGACATAACCACATAATAAGACTTATATAAATATGTCATACAGTAATATATGACAATGACAAATGACCCATGACAGCCCAGAACGTTGCAGTAGTGAAACTAAAATTGCTATGCGCTGTTTCTGCAACGACTTGTACTGAGCAATTTATGTTGAGCTAGTATAGCAATTTACGATGATACATAACAATAATTATTTTACATAATATTATTATAATCGAGGTTTTGTTAGCTGTGATGAATGGCACAAACTAATTAATTGGTCAGACTCCTGTCAATCAGAAACTACTTTTGTGAGACTGCCACACTTCATGAATATGCTTAGATTGCTTATGTTCTACTATTTTTGGCCTTTTATGGCTGGTCTCTAGACTGCAGACCTTTAGAACATCAGCTTTTAGGCCTATAATAGGTTCTGCAATTTTTAGTCTTGCATATATAGGCTAATCCTTCATTGCAACCAGGGCTGCTTTAAATAAATTTTTAGAACTGCACAACTCCTTATTTTCTTTCCCATCCTCCATGGTAAATTGCTTCCAATCGGAGGACAATGACCATTTTTTTGCTAGTTATAACTGTACAGAAGTGCTTCTACAACTGCATAAATCCATTTAGAACTGCACATTTTGTGTACAACTGCACCTTAAAAAAGACCTGTTTGCAACAATGTCACTTTGTATCTGCCTCTATAGTACTAGACATAGACATTGTGTGCGCGCGTGATGTGCATGTAGTATGCGCATGTATGTACACTGTGTCCGGATAAAAAGTAGCCCCCACAAACAAATGTCATAACTCGGTCAAAACGTTTTGGATTTGTCTGAAATTTCAAACACAGCAACAGCGGCCATATTTACACGAGATTCCAAAGTCGTTTGCGAATATTCGCGAGTTTGTCAAATTTATGAGCGTTTGCGTTGGAGCACCGACAAATTGAACTTTCCAACATGGAAAACCTGAAAGGAAGTGAAATTCAGCTATTATGGTGCCAAAAAATGTGTTTCTTGTTCTCGGACACACGATCGTAGACGTAGTAAGTTAATAGCTATCCCGGGAGACACTCGGCTTCATATCCTGCAGCTGTAGCCGTCCAGCAGTCCAGACTTTGATCCGGAGTACATGTACTGGAGGAGCGTGTTTTTCGTTCGCGCGTAGCCGCGTATTCATGACATCGATAACCGTAGGGCGTAGGGCGCGTCTGTTTGAAGATTGGCAGTTGCTTAACCTGGTGATCATCGACAGGACCATCAAACAGTACCGTCTAAGTTTACGGCCGTGTGTCCGTGAACAAGATGGACATTTTGAACACTATATTTAGCTGAATTTCACTTCCTTTCAGGTTTTCCATGTTGGAAAGTTCAATTTGTCGGTGCTCCAACGCAAACACTTATAAATTTGACAAACTCAGGTATATTTCTAATCGGTTTTAGAATCTCGTGTAAATATGGCCGCTGTTGCTGTGTTTGAAATTTCAGACAAATCCCAAACATTTTGACCGAGTTATGACACTTTTTTGTGGGGGCTACTTTTTAACCGGACACAGTGTATGTGTGCATACATGTATGTCTGATACGCGAGATGCATATGAATGTATGTTTACATCAGCATGCGTATAATTAGCCTATGTGCATATGTGAACGTATGCTCTGTATGTTGTGCCTTAGCTAGATTAAGAGACAATATTTATCTTCATCCTGCATGGGATAGGCGCAACGATTGTGCAAATATCGGTGGCTGCTGCTATCAATTCAGTTGTGTGGCTCAATGATTGCTATTCCGTCTGAATACACATGCTGTTTGATTGCATCGTTTGGCTGTTCAATTCAACCATGTTATTTTCTAATCATATAGACTAATAATTTATTCGTGAATAATATGGCATAATCGTTGTGATATACCTTGAATTAACTGTCTTGATTCAAATAGCTATTATAGTCAATGCAGTCGATTCCATGCAGCAGCTTTGGTGACTGTAACTCAGTTACAGTAGTTCTCATTGTTGTAATTGTAAACTATATGCAGACGAATCAAAACTCTCTTGCCATCATAGGAGCACCCCACAGTTTTCAGGCCTGTGTTTAATCCAGTCCGGCTGCTTGGGGAATTTCGAGCTTCTGAGGGGAGGGTCAACGACGAGAAAACGTCCGTTTTAGGCGGACGGCTGCAGGCTACTGACGACGAGAAAAGGTCCGTGTTCAGTGGGGTTTTCTTGTTAAAAAATTACGAAAAATATACACTTTTGGCTACTATAAAAAACAGATGAACTTTTTTTTAGTCTTTCGTTATTTTTTACCAAAATTAGCATCACGTCCATGTGTGTGTGTGTGTGTGTGTGTGTGTGTGCATGTGCGCATGTGCACAAGGGCGGTCGGTTTTCTGGGGGAGGATATGGTACGTATTTACATGTGTCCAACACCTCGCGATTTTCCTGAGGGGGGAATTCGTTCTTGGGGAACTTTGCCCCATGCAGAGGCATCTAGGTTAAACACAGGTAATTATCAGCATGTATATTGTTCTCATGCTGCATGTATACGATGCACTTGCAGCCCATCAATGCATTTGAACCAAATGACCCCAATACTATAATAGTTTATAGGTTTATAGTATCTCTGTTTCATGCTCACGCGCCGTAGATGGATATGCTCCTCCTCCTCTCGATCAATGTATGTTGTTGTGTTACTGTTTTCATCGGTGCAACGGTTTCTACGTCTCTTTCTCTGTCTCTCTCCGTCTCTGTCGCTGTCTCTCTGTCTCTCTGCCTCTGTATCTGTACAGACAGACAGACAGACAGACAGACAGACAGACAGACAGACAGACAGACAGACAGACAGACAGACAGACAGACAGACAGACAGACAGACAGACAGACAGACAGACAGACAGACAGACAGACAGACAGACAGACAGACAGACAGACAGACAGACAGACAGACAGACAGACAGACAGACAGACAGAGACATTTACCAGTATAGCCCTGCCTATAGCCTGTACTGCGTTTTGCATTTTAACGATTGTCCCACTTATATAGCGGGATTATCCTTCCCTTTAATAACAACAAGTGATGCTCAGAATTATTGCTCACTGCTGTAATATATAATATTGCTTAAAAGTCCCGCCAAGCTTCCAAACTCACTCGAAAAGCGTCCAACGTTGGAATTACATAGCATTGAAATCAGTCAGGATTGCAGCATTCTCGATCTGATTAAAAGCAAATTTTTTTGCCGCCACAAAATTTCAGAACTGCTCTTCGAAAACAGTGTGTTCTTGGGCATTCAGTCCCTGTAAGCACGATTTTGTGGTGGCGCTTTAAAAGTCACGCCGAGCTTCCAAACTCACTCGATAAGCGTCCATCGTTCGAAATACATAGCATTGAAATCAGTCAGGATTACAGCATTCTCGATCTTATTCAAGGCAAACTTTGCGCCGCTACAAAATGTCTGAGCTGCTCCTCAAAAACAGTGTGCTCTTGGGTATTCATTGACAGTAACCACGATTTTGTGGCGGCGCTTTAAAAGTCACACCGAGCTTCCAAACTCACTCGAAAAGTGTCCATCTTTCGAATTACATAGCATTGAAATCAGTCATGATTGCAGCATTCTCGATCTTATTCAAGGCACCCTTTGCGCCGCCCCAAACGTTCTGAGCTGCTCCTCAAAAACAGTGTTCTCTTGGATATCCAGTCACAGTAGGCCTAATCATGATTTTGTGGCGGCGCTTTGAAAGTCACGCCAAGCTTTCAAACTCACTCGAAAACCGTCCATCGTTCGAATTACATAGCATTGAAATCAGTCAGGATTACAGCATTCTCGATCTGATTAAAAGCAAATTTTGCGCCACCACAAAACTTCTGAGATGCTAATCAAAAACAGTGGGTTCTTGAGTATCCAGTCCGAGTAATCTCGATTTTGTGGCGGCGCTTTAAGCGGTCGTTTCAGCGAATAAATTGAATTGAAATGAAATGTCTATGTTTATATAATTCATTTGTGCGTTCTGCAGCGTTCATACGATAAATATATTTATATTTATATGTACATAGATCTATACACCGTGGTTCAAAATAACTAAGCCAAATTGTTTTTCATATATCTCTGATTCTTTATATCTCACGATAAAATTTTCCAAATATTTAGAGAAGTGGACCAAGAATATGATTCCAAAATTTCAAGAGATAAAATTGAACGGATAAAAAGATATGAATCTTTCAACTTCATATGCAAAAATTGCAGTTTACAAGCAATTTTCTGCCAGATTCAGTAAAAATTAAGCTAAACTGTTTTTCTTATATCTCCAATGCCTGATAATTAATCATACCAATATTTTCCAGATATTTAGAGGATTGAACCAAGAATAGGATTCCAAAATATCATGTCATAAATTTGAACGGATAGAAAGATATGAATATTTAACTATCATCCTCAGAAATGTCTGTTTTCAGCAAGTCTGTTATGGTGTTCGTTGCGGTTTCGATGCTTGATAGTTTCCAATTTTGGTCTTCAGGGATTCTGGAGTGAAATTAACGGAGTATATTATCGTAATATTCTGCTGTCACAACATCTTCCACCTGTTATCAGAAATTTATAGCCCCAGAAGGCTGTTTTATTTTTCAACAAAACAGCGCCAGCCCACAGAGCCAAGGAAACAATCGAAATGCAGACAAGAGAGACGCCAGACTTCATTTCTCTCACATTATGGCCTCCGAACAGCCCAGATTTGAATCATTGTCGACTAGAAAGTGTGGAGCGTGATGCAAGACCGAGTCTACCAGACAACAATCCATGATATAAACGATCTGAAGCAACCAACGCTTGTTGGAAGCGTGGGAGGGCCTGGACCAGAGGTCGCAGAGGATAATCGATGATGCTGTTGCGTAATGCATGGCGCCGGCGCTTTCAGGCTTGCGTGAAACAGGAGGAGGACATTTTGAGCATCTTAATTAATTATATAATAAAACCATACTGTTGGAATCATATTTTTAGTTCAATCCTCTAAATATCTGGAAAATTTTAGAATGATTAATCATCAGGCATTAGAGATATAAGAAAACACTTGATTGAATCTGACAGAAAATTGCTTGTAAACTGAAATTTCGGCACATGAAGCTTAAATATTCATATCTTTTTATCCGTTCAACTTTGTTTCATGAAATTTTGGAATCATATTCTTGGCCCACTTCTCTTAATTTTATGGAAAATATGAGCTTGATATGTCATCAGGTATTAGAGATATATGCAAAACAATTTGGCCTAGTTTTTTTTGAACCACGGTGTACATGTTCTTCAATATGTGTTTATCGGATTTCGACTACGCTTCTTCAGTGGTTAATTGTGGTTTTTAACTGTGATTTCACTGGAAGCAACCATCAATTGAATAGACATTGTGCAGATTATTGTGAGAGGAATGTCACACTACAGCAGGCACTATACGAGATTAGTATTTGCGTAAGTGTTCTGCGCGCGTAGCATATATATATAATATTATATATATATATATATTATATATATATACAGGCGCTCTTGTGTGAAGGGTTTTCATTCCATTTTGAAGCCATTTCGGTTTATTTACTGTGCGCTATTTCGAAGGAAAATATCGATGGCCGCCGTGGCATCGCCGTGGCATCGCCGTGGCATCGCCGTGGCATCGCCGTGGCATCGCCGTGGCATCGCCGTGGCATCGCCGTGGCATCGCCGTGCACCATCCGCATCACAGTCATCACTAAAGCATCCCCCTCAGCAGCATCAGCAGCAGTCGGAGAAGCCGTGGAAGAGAAGGCAGCGGATGAAGAGATGGTTGCTGCGGAGAAGGAGGAGGAGGATTGGAATTAAGGATGGTTCTGCGACGCCTGCTCCTACTCTTCTGCTGCTGCTGCTGCTGCTGCTGCTCCTACTCCTCTGCTGCTGCTGCTGCTGCTGCTGCTGTCGCCTTGATGCCCGGTCACGCTCTTCGGTCATTGGACGCGTCAATCAAAGCCTCTTTACAATCCATATGATGGCCCTCTCTCGACCGATCGACCCAACAACAGCCACCGCTGTCTGAGGGGGGTGGGGTGGGTGAGGCTGGGTGGGGTGGGTGAGGTGAGGTGGGGTCGCGTGTTTGCCTCCCTGTCCCTATACCGCTCTTGCTCTGTATATGTCTATCATTTTATATCGCCAAGTATAAGAGTTTATGTCGGTCTTCATATATATAAATATATAATATATATAACATTATATATATATAATATTATATATATTGGCCTATATAGTATTATGTATATTTTGTGATAAGATGTATATGATATATAAATATTATATATTGTGGGTACGTGTGGGTGCGTGATGCTTAATGTCTTCTCCGCATACTGGCTGCATGCTTCTGCTCTGTGAATCAGAGGAATTCTTTTTCAAGGCCAGATTTCATCACCAACTTTATAGATCATAACTCAGACCCTTGCTTGGTTTTCTTTCCTACGATTCATCTATCTGAAACATTGTATACCACTTTAATCAGAATGTCGTGAAACTCGTGTTTTTCGCGATTTTTCGGATGTCGTCTATAATAGATCTAATTTAATTTGTTGTCGTCACTGGAAGTGGGCAGTATTTGTTTGAATGTTTTTGTTTTCGTTGGAGACATAGTTATGAGTTATGACAATTTGTCGCAATTAATCACGGATGCCAATTCCCCTTTTCTCTTATGTGCAGTAGGCATGCACGGTGTATACTACCTTCTATCGTGACATTTTGTTATAGGCCTACATTTATCACGATAGAAGACATTTTGTTGTAGGCCTGCATTTGACGAACAAACATCGATTTTCTTTAACCACAATTTTACGGGGGAAAATTAGGCCTATAGCTTTGACTTTTTTTACTCTTTTCACCAACTCCCCGATTACTTTCCACTGTCCACTTTTTTGTTTTCTTGGCAACGTTCATAATTTGTTAAATTCTGAGATTCCAAACCAATTCGCCTGTTGACATGTTTGTCCACTATTAGTTCAGACTCTTCAGTCTAGCTGTCAGCATTTCGGTTTCTTCAGCTGCTTTGTAACAGCAAAATTAACTAACTTTGACGTGCAATCCCATGGCGTCAAATTCTTCCAACAAGTGTTGGCCTTCTTTTCCCCTGACCTTTTAAATATGGGCCTTTATACAATCTGTTTAAACTTTACACCCTCTTAAATTTACGGACTCAGTACAATGATAGAAAAATAGGCCAACCCAAAATTGCTGATCCAGTTTGAAACTGCAAACGTATAAGCTATTTACCGCTCCTTCAATATATTATGCCATATCCATCACACGTCAGTTGGCAATTTAATTAAGGCATGCATCATCGCATCACCAATTTTCTTCATTTTATGTCTGCCAACGTTTCGCCTTCTTCATCTACTCTTCCTGTTTTTCGCACGTTCTCTGCTTTTCTGCTTCTCCTTATAATTCCTCTCTCTGTCTCGTGTCTGACACGGATTCTCTTTTGATCTTCTCCTCTTTCATGCACGTTCCTCTGGTTCTAGTTTCTAAAAATTCTTTCAGTTCGATTAAATTGTCTACGCGTTCTTGCTCGTGTTTCAATCTTTCTCTTTGAAGCCTCACCATTCTTTTAGCATATGCATGTGTTGAACATTCCAAAATCTAAAAGTCGCTTCCTTTGCCTTTGCTTGGTCACGTTTTCTTCATGCTTTCGCTCCTCGTCGCTACTTATCCACAGATTATCCAATGATCCGAGACTTTTCTGCTGCGTTTGAATCAGGAACTACTATCTTGCTTGCTGCTGTTTATGGACACTGCCATATCAAAGATGATTAGTGTCGCCCTCCTCCTCTGTCCAGGCTTTGGACTGGAACTGGCAAAGTGCAACCATAGACGGAGTTGCAGAAACTATACTACCTTTGCAACTCTGTCTTATATGAACTTGTCCAATATATAGGCCTATTTCTTGTCCTGCGAGTTCTGCTCCGCTTTTCATCCATCTTTTCTCATCACTCTTAATTGTCTTCACATGCATCACCGACTGCATCGTCATCTTCATGCAATCTGTACATCAGGCAGATCATCTATGACCTTTTCCACGTCGCCTCCAACTCCGTCTTAATTGCTTTTCTGCGTCTTTCTTCAGCAACAGCTTAAAGCATGTCCTTATGTGACTTATCTTTTAGATATCCATTCCATAACCAGTCTTGATACTTGATACTGGATATTGTTTACTTCTTTCAGAAACCATCTTCTTTACTTCTGCCTATTTTCAGCACTTAGTTTCACCATCTTCCCTACTACGGTGTTTTCCATTCTTAGTCGCACCTGCAGGATGACTGAAACTAAGAGACTAACGACTTAGCACCTATACTCCTATAGCCTATATACTTTCAATGTCACTCTTCCAAAAACATTTTCAAAATATAACTGATTTGAATGCACTGGACGATAGTGCAAGTGCACAAGACGCATGCCTACATGTGCACTATTTTAAACAACAGCTCTTTACAAGGCTGTTTTAAAGGAATTTTTAGAACTGCACAACTCCTTCTATCATTTCCCATCCTCCATGTTAAATTACTTCCAATCGGAGGATAATGACCCTTTTTGCTTGTTTTTACTGTACAGAGGTGCTTCTACAAATACATTTAGCCAGAACTACACATTTTGTGTACAACTAAAAAGGCTCTGGCTTTTCAGCCGTCAAACTAGTGTTACCAGTCTGGCCAGCTCTGTTATAACAGTTCAATTCCTATACACTTTGCTTCATGCACGCCTTTAGAAAACACACGAATGCACCGAACAACCCATGAGCATAGATCTATTATTGTTGGGTCATTGTAGTATACATACGCCCAAGAGAAAAACAAACCATTAAAAATACAGTGTCGACGGACGTGTGTAACATTGTGCTTAATATAATTATTATTTACATTCATAACGACATGCAGATTAATTTATTCGCCATACGTTGCATCATCAGGGATCGGCATCGGGTGTGAATCGGTTCTAATCTAATATCTCAAAACACGGCCGATGATCCATTCGTTTAATTGAGATTAGGCGGCTCTATAACAGCTAGCACCGCCGATATTCAATTACAATGATGAGCAGCATATCAGCAGCAGCAGCAGCATCAGCAGTAAATTATAAACTAATTACCAGATTAATTATCGAATTCACCGCAAAATGACTTTTCTGAACGAACTCGTACATCCATCGGACGAACACATCAGTTTCCTTTCTACAGTTGATGCACACACACACACATGCACACACACACACACACACATGCACACACACATGCACACACGCGCGCGCGCGCGCACACACACACATACACGCACACACACAAGCACACACATGATATGATGATGAAATACAACTGCACTGACCTCCAATCCGACATCTAACAATGAATCTAACAAGCCTGTTGGTCACATTACCAGCTGTTTTTTTCTACTATACGCGACATGAGTGAATGAATAAATGAACGAACGACCAAACGAACGAATTAATGATCGAATGAATGAACGAATGAAAGAGCGAAAAAAGAAAGAACAAACGAACGAGCGAGTGAATAAATGAAAGAACAAACGAACGAGCGAGTGAATAACTGATTGAACAAACGAACGAGCGAGTGAATAAACGAATGAACAAACGAACGAGCTAGTGAATAAACGAATGAACAAACGAACGAGTGAATAAATGAATAAACAAACAAGCGAGCGAGTGAATAAATGAATGAATGAACGAACGAACGAGTGAATAAACGATTACGAATGAACAAACGAGCGAGTGAATAAATGAATGAACGAACGAGCGAGCGAATAAATGATTGAACAAACGAGCGAGTGAATAAATCAATGAACAAACGAACGAACGAGTGAATAAATGAATGAACGAATGCACTAACGAACGAATGAACGAACGAACGAATGAATGGAAATAGTATGAATGAATGAACGAAAAAAATGAAGGTTTATGAAATCGAGGTTTATGAAATAGATGTCTGGCGTGTGTGCCCTGCAGCGAGACATTAGCGTCAGAAATGACCGGAAGCGGAAGTTGATAAGAGATGACGTCACGGAGTCGTCCTTTTACAGCCGAACGCCAGCATCGATGCAGAGAGGCAGAGACGGAGAAGTCGAGTGACGGTTGAGGGGAGAGAGTGGAAGGAGAAGCTACAGGGGAGCTGGAGGGAGGGGAATGGGGGAGAGCGGGGTGGGGAAAATAGGATTGGGTGAGGGAGGTGGATGGAGCTGCGATGACGTCTAATGGAAACTGTACGCTGAGTTGAAGAAAGGTGACGACAAGAGGAGAATCTACGAGAATACTATTCGCATCATGCAGAGTCGCCTCTGGCCAAAGCAGAATGAACACAGACAGACAGATAGACAGACAGACAGACAGACAGACAGACAGACAGACAGACAGACAGACAGACAGACAGACAGACAGACAGACAGACAGACAGACAGACAGTCAGTCAGACAGACAGACAGACAGACACAGAGAGATAAAGAAACAGAGGGAAAAACAGACAGACAAACAGAGAGACAGACATACAAATTATATAGACAGACTGACAGAGAGAAAGACAGACAGAAAGACAGACATCCATGCTGACTAACAAAAGGGCGGAAAGTTTTGTCATAGAGGGAGACAGACAGACAAACAGACATACCTACAGAGAAAGCAGAGACAGAGAGACAGGGAGACGAAAACAATGCCCACATACAAAGACAGACAGGCGGACAGTACACGAGGATGCAGACAAGCAGAAAAACAGCCATACATTGTGTATACACACACAACAAACACACAGACAATCCAAATGTCTTTATTATAATTGGTTAAGCTCATTGTTCCCCCACCCAGCTTCCTTCGTCCTCTTTACCTTGAGACTGAATCCGATTCCAGACAAGACCTCACAACCCAGCAATCAATCCCTCAGCGTCCGGCAGCTCAGCATCTGCTGCTGTCGACCATACGAGACGCATTAAACAAAGGCGCTAAATAAAGCAGTGTGACAGCAAATGTGACAGAGGAGGAGGGAGACAATGTAGGTGACGTTGGCGGTGCTTGGTGGTGGTGGTCGTGGTGACGGTGGCAGTGCACTGGTGGTGGTGGTGGTAGCGGTGGTGGCGGTGACGGTGGCGGTGCACTGGTGGTGGTGGTGGTGGTGGTCGTGGTGTCCGTGGTGGTCGTGGTGGTGGTGGTGGTGGTGGTAGTAGTAGTGTTGGTGGGCGCCACTGTACAGAAGGGCTGAGAAGACAACTGACCCGATAAGCCAACGAAACGAAATAAACATCGTCCACATCCTCCTCCACCTCCTCCTCTCAATTTGCATAGAGCTCTGTGTATGCAAATTCAGCCGACGACGTTTAAACCGTCGTAAAAGCGCACAACGGACGACAACGACGACGACAACGACGACAACGACGTCGACAACGACAACGACGACGACAACGACGACGACAACGATGGCATCCGCGTGTGCACCGAGACAAAGCCCAAGACGACATACTTGATGTACATTACATTTACATGCATACAAACTTATTATTTCTATATAATTATCATGTACAATTATACACTGTGTCCGGGAAAAGGGACCCATTCTGTAAATATGAAAATAAATAGTAAATATTCATCAATTTTTACAATTCTGGCACCGTTTTTATCCTAACATATTTGTCTAACAATTGTGAATATATAAAAGTTCCAGTCTTAATAATGACGTCGTAATGACGTCATTTGCATCCAAATTCAAATTTAAGAGATAAGTGCAAAAAATTATCTAAAATTCAATAGTTTTACGATGTTATTTACCAATAATAAATGTTAGTTTAAAATTTATTTTTATATCTGAATTAGGCCTATGTCAGACTGCAATTTGTGCTCAAAGTGTCCACCTTCGGCCGCAACGCAAACTTCAAAACGGTCGTGCTAAATGCTAATGGCCAACAGTAGCATCGATAACCAGCTCATCAAAATCCTCCCAAGCATTAGCAATTCGCTCACGGAGTTCTTCAATGTCTCTTTTCCTTGTCTTATACATCATCTTCTGCAATAGTCTCCAAATTTGATAATCAACTGGATTTAAGCTCTGGCCTTTTGGCGACCAAAGATTATAAGAGGAATGAAATCCGGAGTCTCCTTAGTCAACAGTTTAGCGAGGTCAGTGAGCTGGAGCGCCATCTTGTTGAAATATTGATTAATCCGAATACTCATCCATGGATATAAGCATCAATTTTATATATGAGCAGACAATTCCTGTAACAAGCTGCATTTGTTTTCACTCCTGGTTCTATTAAATGGATTTCCGTTTTACCAAGAGCCAATATAGCCTACCAACCGAAAGTTTCGAAACCATGCATGACTGGCCGGCTAAATGAACTTTGATGCAAATGACGTAATTTTGACGTCATTATTGTCAGGGCCGGGTTAAGACATGTTCAACGTGTTCGGCCGAACAGAGGCCCCACACTTTGGGGCCCCACACATGCGGAAAAAAAATTCTGAGGAAAAATGGGTATATTCTAAAGAAATTTTGACCAAACGACTAAAAAAAGGTCATCAGATTTTTCGGCCGAAGATCTCCAAAGCATGTCTGAGCAGGGCTCCACATTTCTTAATTTTGCCCTGATCATTGTAACTGGAACTTTTATATTTTCACTAGTAGGCCTATTAGATAAATATGTCAGGATTAAAATGTTTGAATTGTAAAAATCAATGAATAGTTTACTATGGTATTTATTTTCATATTTACAAAATGGGTCCTTTTCCCGGACACAGTGTATAGTTACGCATATGTGCAGAAGGTTCAATAATCGGATGGAAGGATGGAAGGACGGATAGATGAATAGATGAAAGGATGGATTGATGAAAGGATGGATGGTTGGATTGATGGATGGTTGGATTGATGGATGGTTGGATTGATGGATGGATGGATGGATAGATGGATGGATGGATGGATGGATGGATGGATGGATGGATGGATGGATGGATGGATGAATGGATGGATGGATGGATGGATGGGCAGTTGGGCGGATAAACGGATGAATAGAAAATAAGAATAACAGTGTAGGTAGAGCATTGCAAGGAATAGAAAAAGTGTATGTGTGTATGTGTGTGTATATATATATATATATATTATAGCTATATATACACACGCGCTACTACATACAAGTTGAAGTTAATGTATATTTTATATATATGATGTGTTGGATAGACAGGCGGGCGGGCGGACCGACGTACAAATGTGCAAAGCTTATTAAGAGCGTGGAATTACTTTATGGAGATGTAGTTGTTTCAGAAGCTGAACACGACGGTCGCTCGGTCGTACAAGAGACAACGAGGAGGAGCGAGAAGATGCTATATAGTGCTGCTGCTGCTGCTGCTGCTGCTGGATAATCTATATGCACGTCTGCACTTAGAAGGACGGAGGATGGAGATCGATTTACTGTTGGTGGGTAAGATTGTGTAAGCATAGGGATGAAAGAAAGGAGGTATGACACGAATGACGGTGGAAGAAAGACTCAGTTTGAAGAGAAACAGAGGTGGATGGATGGATGGAAGGATGGATGTCTGGGTGGATGGATGGATGGATGGGTGGATGGATGGATGGATGGATAGATGAATGGATAGATGGATGGAAGGATGGATGGATGGTTGGATGGATGGATGAATATATGGTTGGATGGATGTATGGATGGTTGGATGGATGAATGGGTGGATAGATGGATGGAAGGATGGATGGATGGAAGGAATTATGGATGGAAGGATGAGTGAATGGATGGTTGGATGGATGAATCAAGAGGGGAGGGATATCATTGTAGCAAATAGGGATGAACGAATGGAGAAATGTCGAACAATACGTTTGGAAATTAAGAAACGAAGGTACGATTAAGAAGAAAATAAACAAAGAATGCAGAAAGAAGAGGAAAGATAATGAATTGCAGACAGGAAATAAGCGGAGAAGAAAGCCACAAGAAGAAGAACGGAGGAATGAATGTGAAAGACTTGAAGGAATGAGGGAGAGGCGATGGCGGAAGAGGGTGAGACAGAGAAGCCATTAAAGACGTATATATACCGGGGAGTCAGAGAGACTCGGAGGGGCTGACGATTTACGTCATCAATGTTTGATTACTGCAGCGCTGTGACAACGTAATGGAGTTGTAATTCGTTCGGTTGCGACCGCAGTGTGCTTCCTTGGCGGCCACAAATCCCCAAAAACTGAATAATCAGAAGCCGTATAATAGATGCGACTATTATAAATGCTAATCCGCATATTAAGCAGACCGTTTTATGCGATCTGCCTGCGAGGAGCTGCTGGCCCACGAAATGCGCCACGTAGGATTATGCAGCTTTACGGAGGAAGTTTCGTCGTATACAGACGGGTGATAGCCTATCTGTCTGGTCTGGTAGACTGTGCATATAACTGACTGCCTGAATGAGTGACTTCTTGACGTAGTGGCTGACTGCCTGACTGTCTGCTTGACTGCCTAACTGCCTGACTGACTGACTGAGTCATTCAGAGTGCCTGAGTGAGTTAATGGCTATCTGACAGACTGCCAAAGCGACTGGCTGTCTGCCTGAGTGGCTCCTTAAACCTGACTGAGTGCCTGACTGACTGCCTGACTGGCTAAAAACCGACTTAAGAGACTTATTCATAATAGACTTTAAAATATTTTTAAATTTTCTGATAGATTGACGACCAACTTCTTCAAACGAGAAATCGAATCTGACAAGAAATAGACGGACAGGTCAGCAACCATAAGAAGAGAGCTTACTCATTCACCACTCGGTATTACAAAGACCCCGCGATCTCTACAATGAACTGACTGGAAATGATTCGTGTTTTCGATTCTCAACGAATCGAAAGAATGGTTGGCGACGCTCCACACATCCTCGCCATCCATTCTTCCACCATCCACTTCCCACTCCTCTTCCTCGCTTTCACGGCAGCGGTGTTTGGAGGACTCAGCGCTGGTCAGGTGACGACCGCCACCTGTTCTCTGGCGACCATCTATGGCCTGAAGACGGCAGACTGCACCAACCTCAACCTCGATGCCCTTCCACGTTACCTCGACGGTGACCTTAAGACGCTGACCTTCCACGGCAACCGACTCACGTTCCTTGGCATGGACAGCTTCCAGGCGTACTCGTCGCTTCAGAACCTCCTGCTAGTCCGCAACCGACTCGAGGAGATCGCCCCGGATGCCTTCCGCGGTCTGCGCAACCTTCAGAAGCTCGACCTCGAGGGCAACAAGCTGAAGGCGATTCCCGTCCAGGCGCTGCGCCATCTCGGCTCGCTCCGCTTCCTCAGTCTCAAGAGCAACCCGATCGCGTACGTGACGAACGGAGACCTCCGTCACCTCAAGAACCTCGAGGAGCTGAACTTCGAGAACTGCTGGCTGACGCGCATCGAACCGCGAGCGTTCGCCGAACTCGCCAAGCTCAACGAGCTGAACCTCGTCAACAACGAACTGCGTGGACTCGACGCCGACATGGAGGACTCGCTCTCGAAGACGCTGACGATCATCCGCCTGCACAGCAACCCCTGGCAGTGCGACTGCCGCATGCGCTGGATCCGTAAGCTCCTTCTGCGCATCCCCAACTGGGAGTTCGGTCCCAACACCCCGTCGTGCGCTGGACCGGATCTCATACGTGGCGTCAGCTGGAGACACCTGTCGCCCGACCAGTTCGCCTGTCCGAGCACGATCGTCGGAAACAGCACTACGAGCATCGAGCTGCGCGTCGGCAGCAACGTCAGCATCGAGTGCATCGTGTTCGGCGATCCGGAACCGGTGATCACGTGGATGAAGGGGCCAAAGGTCATCGGTCGGGAGTCGATCAGCGAAGGGACGTTTCTGTCCGGCGCGAACATGAAGGAGAAGCACATTCGCAGCGTCGTCGTGTTGAAGGAGATAACAGCGGACGACGCCAGTGACTACAAATGCATCGCCGTCAACCCGGCCGGGAGGTCAGAGGTCACGTACAAGGTATGGATCGTGGGTGCCGAGACGCCGCCTTCACCGGCAGAGGCCATGTTCAGTCTGGGGTTGGAGGTCATCTTAGGAGCGGTGATCGCTGGTGCCGGGCTCGTCGTTGTCTTCCTGCTGTGCGTCTGCTGCATCGTGGCGAAGAGGCAGAGGGGCAGGCGGAGGGGGGATACGCACCAGCTGCAGGACCATGAGCTGAAGAAGGAGAACAATGCCTTCTCCAGCGGAGCATCCATCGGAATCACCGTCGACGGTGGAGGAGGTGACGAGAAGAGCGTCGAAGCAGCGCTCGAAGATGCCGCGCAGGCTCAAGAGCGACAGAACAGAGAAGCAACGCTACTGGTCCTCACCTCAGTTGCGGACCGGACCCCAAGTGGAAAAGGATCTCCAGTCATCAGGCAGACGACTCTCCCGGTGGAAAGCAGAAACGACGGTAGCAGCTGGGTGGTGGAAGACAAGGTACAAAGTGCCAGCGATGAAGACACTTTGACGAGCGAAGAGAACGCACTAGAGACGCCAGTCGTCAAAGGAGAACCGGACGAATTCAAGATGAAGATATTTCCGGTCCATTCGTCAACTGGTGGTGAACTCGGCGACGACCATTCATCAACGGCATCCAATCGTAGCAGAGAGTGCACCGCGGAAGCCGTTGGGGATCAAGACAAAAGCCAGGCGAGTCCGGACAGGATCAGCCCGAGTCCGCGAATTAGATTCAAGGAATCGCCGCCTGATCTGCTGTGTGACAGACATGTCATGATCAATTCGATCCGAGACAAGAAACCAGACAGACGCAGCGGTGGCGGAGTCCGACCAGAGACGGTTGACGGACGAGACTGCAGACAGGAAGACAGAGACAGACACACCACCTCGCACGTCTCATCAACACAAGATGGATCAGGTCGAGAGACAAGGTCTCCGAAGACGGAGGCTTTTCCGGTCGACAGAAAACCATTCCACGCTTGTCGAGAGGATTCCCTGAAAAGTCCGGTGATGGTTGGCGGCGTTGGAGTCGGAGGAGGGACGGGGGTCTCTCACTGCGACAATCCGATCTGTCTGAAGGATCGTCTGTGCAATTTTGAACGAGGAGTAACGACTGGATCACCACCAATCGCTGCAGCAACCGACTGCCCTCGTAAGTCTGCCCACAGCAAGGGCCACCACCACCACCACCCCCATACCCACCCCCACCAAAGCAACACGGTCGATTCTCCACCCACGGACAAGCGAGCCAGACGGTCCGTAGCCGACCTTGAACCAGCCAACACGGGTGTCGATAGAAGCGACCCCACGATCAGAGGCTCGCTACGCAATTTCCAGCGATCGGACGCATACGCCACCCTCCCCGTTAAAGCATCGCACGGACGCAGGGTGGAGTTCACCGACCTCTGCTCAACCATTTCCAAACACCAACCGTCCACGAGTCAGATACGGTCGAGGCACGTACCACCGAGAGCAGCGGCCATGACACGCAGTCTAGCATCGGACTACACCTCGACGCCGCCTTGCAAGATGTCCGCCATCGTCAGCCGATCCAACGAACAGCAGCCTCGCATAGCCAGTTACGTCACAGACTACGCCACGAATCAGGCGCGAACGCTGCTATCGACGTCTGACTGGCTGGAGGTGAATCACGCCAGGTCGTACGATTACGCGCTGTCCAATCACAGCTCGGCGTCTAAACTGTCCGGGTCGTCGAGTACTCTCGATATCCGAGAAGTTCGCGACTATCAGACTCCGTCGTTGTCGAGAAAAACGCACGGGTGCAGCGCAACCTCTCTTCTCGACATTCTCAGTCCACCGTTTGGCCAACAAACGCTAAAACAGAAGGCTAGCAACCAGCAACAATTCAAGAAACTTAAACCCGGAGAACCGGACGATTTTGGAACTGCAGTATAGACCGGTGGAGCGCTCTGGATTGGCGTCCCATTGCCTATAGAACCGTGCCAGTAGGCTAACAGTCTGTATTCTACAGTTAGCCTATGTCTGTGATTACAGGGTTCCGAGAAAAAACAATTTGTGAGAAAACTTCAAGAGCCCGGTTGCCAGGATTTATTTATTTTTTGAACGAATTACCGTGATGTAGAAAGGGATAAGTTGGGTCGAAGATGGAGTAGACTACTCTGGTCTAGACTATAATTTATATAGGCCATAATGGTTGAAAGAATCTGTTGTAACAAATAGGCCTATAGGCTATCTGTCATTTGTTGATGAATTTAAGCACACTCCGGCCAAGATAACCACCTATTTTAAACAAATAATTATATAACGCGAAACTGTTTAGATTTTCTAAATTTTCTTATAATTTTATGAATAGTCCAGTCCAGTCGAATATTTTCTATTTCGGAGTTACTAATGCGTGCGCCGGTGCTACCAATTATCGGCAATGCGAAAGACAATGGCCACCGACCATGATAGAAGACAAAAGCCGCGCAGAGAAGACAAAGCCCGAGCGCCATGTCACCGTGCCGTGCTGCAGTGCTGAAAATCATTTGTCTGCTCACTGCTAGCATTTTAGTTCTGACGTTGAACTGAGTGGCATTCGATCGATTCGTGCATTGTGTGAATAGATGCCATATATTTTCTTCGACGAACTGCTGTGGCATGATGCATAGAAATGACGGTTGCGGAGGCTGCACTGTTTATGTGGGGGGGGGGGGGTTGGGTGGGGGTTAAGACATATCCTGCAGTTTGTGCACGCAGATCGGTGATTCATTACCCTACACGTCTTGCAATGAATGTAGCAATTTCTCAAAAGAAGGAGGCCGGCCATTACCGATGCGCATAAACCAGTCATTACTACTAACCTATATAGGTCTTCGCGGGATTGTTACAAATACACTTACGCACATGCAGGCACACCTACGCACAAACACCTATATACGCACAAACACCGACGCACAAACACCTACGCATGCACGAACACCTACGCACAAACACCTACGCACAAACACCCACGCACAGACACTTACGCACAAACACCTACGCACGAACACCTACGCACGAACACGCACGCAGATGCAACACACAACACGTACACACACAGCGTAATGTCGTCTGGGTCATGCAGAGAATACCCCACAGGCTTACCCGGATGTTTAGCAGAATATTATAGTGACTGCTCTTGGTGAACTTGGGAAATAAATCACGGTCTGCCATTTTAAGAGCTCAACCACAACTTACACTTGAAGACAATTGGTGATGACACCTGCATGGAAAAGCCATGCAGTTTCTGTTATGGTCTGAGATGAACTATAAAGGCGCAATATAAATGTCGAGGTAGTTATTGTGGCTAACCTTATGACTGTCTGTAAGATTTATATTATTTTTCCAAATTTTCTATTATGAACAGTCCAGCACAGTTAAAAAATTTCTGTTATGAATCTCAGCTGGCGATGAAAGCATCAACATGATATAGTCTGCTTCAATGCAAAACACAAACTTCCTGTGCATACGCGTATACATAATTGAGCATGCAGACAGGTATATAGTCAGGTACGCACAGAGACAGACAACATCAAGCAGACAGAGACAGACATGTAGGCAGATAAGCAGACTCTGTCTCTCTATATCTCTCTCTCTCTTTCTCTGTCGTCTCTCTCTCTCTGTGTCTCTGTCTGTCTGTCTGTCTGTCTGTATGTATGTATGTATGTATGTATGTATGTATGTATGTATGTATGTATGTATGTATGTATGTATGTATGTATGTATGTATGTATGTATGTATGTATGTATGTATGTATGTATGTATGTATGTATGTAGGCTATGTATGTCCGTCCGTCCATCCATCCATCCATCCATCCATCCATCCATCCATCCATCCATCCATCTGTTTGTCTGTCTGTCTGTCTGTCTGTCTGTCTGTCTGTCTGTCTGTCTGTCTATCTATCTATCTATCTATCTATCTATCTATCTATCTATCTATCTATCTATCTATCTATCTATCTATCTATCTATTTCTCTGTCTCTCTGTGTCTGTGTCTCTGTCTGTCTGTCTCTCTCTCACACACACATACGCACGCACACACACCAGCAATGACAGATAGAACACCGGAGGCAGAAAAAAACCGCAAGTCCAGGAGGCTTAGCCAATTAGAGCGAACAACGAAACGAATAATCAGATTAAAGGGTCTTACATGAACATCGTCCGATGACATTCTCGCCTCTGAGAAAAAGAATCCATCACGCACCACAAGATTTACAGCTTAATTGACCAGACACACCTACACAACAATGCCAACCAAACCACAGCAGCAGCAGCAGCAGCAACAGCAGCAGCAGCAGCAGCAGCAGCAGCAGCAGCAGAGGCAGCAGTAGCAGTAGAGGCAACAGCAGTAGCAGGAGCAGCTTCCAATTCCAAACGACGACAGGTATAGGCCTACGAATGTTAGGGAGAAGGGCTGGGTACCTTGAGATCAACCTCTAACTTCCATAATATATACAGGGTGCGCCAAAAAAGTAATCCCCTCCGGTTTTTATCCCATATCTTGGCCAAACATACGAATTTTTAAATGAAACTTTACAGTCTTAAAGGTAATTCATATTCACGTACAATGGCTTAAATATCAACAAAATATTTCAAATAGAACAAAAGTTATATTACTTTTCGTGAGGCCACCCACCTTTTTTGACGATTCAAAAACGAAACGCAGCAAAAACTAGGTTTTTTGCTAATATCATGGCCAGAAGTAAGAATTTCAAAATGAATCTTTACAAGGTTAAAGACAATTCATATCTACACATGTTGGCCAGATTTCATCAAAATATTTCAAACACAACAAAAGTTATACCGCTTTTAATGAGGCTACCCACCGTTTTTGACTATTTAAAAACGAAACGCAACAAAAATAACAAAAACGTGATTTTATGAAGTCTCATCTCAAATAACTGTTGTCAAATGAACTTAGTAGTGCTTCACAACTTGTGTTCAATGTGCCCATCGCCAGTGCCAACACTTCTTTTGAGTCTCTTTGCAAAGTTCTTGATGGACCTGTTGATTAATCTGAAAGATTCCTTATTTACCAATTTGATTGTCATCTTGCTAAGTGACTTCTCAGTGACGTGCAGCTACGCTGGTGCCCTGTTTCTTTTTAAATAGTATTAATAGTGATCATCTGGCAATATCAAGGCTGTTTGATAACAAATATTTGAGATGAGACTTACTAAAATTGTGTTTTTGCTACTTTTTGCGGCGTTACGTCTTTGAATCGTCAAAAAATGAGGGGTGGCCTCCTTAAAAGTGCCATAACTTTTATTCTGTTTGAAATATTTTGATTAAATCTGGCCAGTATGTGTAGATATGAATTGTCTTTAAGCCTGTAAAATTTCATTTCGATATTCTTACTTCGGGCCAAGATATTGGCCAGAATAATTAAATTGGTTTTTTTATTACTTTTTGCTGCGTCGCGTTTTTGAACCGTCAAAAAACGGTGGACGGCCTCACTAAAAGTGATGTAACTTTTGTTCTGTTTCAGATATTTTGTTGCCATTTGAAACATTGTACGTAAATATGAATTGCCTTTAAGACTGTAAAGTTTCTTTTAAAAATTCGTATGTTTGGCCAAGATATGGACACAAAACCGTAGGGGATTACTTTTTTTTGGCGCACCCTGTATAGTTAAATTCTGAGAACGTGTACAGGCGCCAAAGTTTTTCTGGTGATCAAATACGGGCCTAATTGTCTAAATTTCGAGTTTTCCACCGCAGGCGTTTGGTTCTTCCGGCAGATAGCCCTATTAGGTATAGGTTTGTATCCAGTTTGGATAAAAGTATCAAAAGCGTCAACTCGTAACTGCACCAACCGGCGATTGGACCGAAAGTAGACCTTACAGATTTGACAGAGTTCAAGCAATGTAGAGTAAATCGAAATTAGAGGACGAACGTAGGCCTATCAGTGTCAGAGTGAGAATTGCAAGGGAGGGTTTGGAGGAAAGAAAGTACCCTGAGCCTCGGCTAAAAAGCAAGCATGAAGGACACACCCCATAGAAAGAGTGGACGAAGACCTCTGCCCATTGCACATCTCATTGTTCTTTGAACTTCACATTGCCCTGGAATCGATAAGAGCAGAGCCGTTTTGGAAACGGCAACGCCTCAGAATGGAGCACACACAACTGATGCAGTTGAAGATGACATTCAAATGACCTACTTAAAAACCTTTCAATCTACAAAGCCTGCATTTGGCATCACACGCGACCCGTCCCTCACCCAAATAAGTCTCATTCAAAATAAACGCCCATCGACCAAGATCTTTCCACCGGACGGTCAGAGATCTGTGGCTAATAATAAAGAAGCCGTGGTACAGCAGCCACAATTAGAAGGCCACGAAACTACTGCATAGCCTGCCATCGAGGTCAATAAACAAGAATAGTCTGTCTGTCTGCAGCACACAGACCGTTTCCGATCGACTGAAGTTCGACCTGTTTTTAAGAAATTTTTAGAACTGCACAACTCATTTCCTTAAATTCCCAACCTCCATGGTAAATTACTCCCAATCGGAGGAAAATGGCCTTTTCCCCAATTAGTTTTAACTGCACATAAGTGCTTCTACAACTGCACAAATCCATTTAGAACTGCACATTTTGTGTACAACTGCGCGTTAAAAAAGCCCTGGTTTAAGCGCCTCTTTGACGACCCTCCCATCGTCGTCACTGTACTAAGCGAACCATCTCCGTCCAACCATTCACTAGGAAACTTCCATGGAAAAATATCTTACAAGCAAACCCCAGCAGCTGCTTGGCCACAGCAAAAGTGTTGCCCTAACGAAAAATATCAGACACAACGACCAGACAAACAACGAACTGCAAACATGTAGATACTGACACAAAGACATAATAATTATGTGCCAATGCACAGACAATATGCCTCCTACAGACATTATGATTCCCACAGACAATATGCCTCCCACAAACATATGCCTTTTCACAGACAATATGCCTCCTACAGACATATGCCTATGCACAGACTGTACAGACAAATGCATATACAATACATATGCCTATGTACAGACATACGCCTATATGCAGACGTATCCATCCTTTCGTACGTGACATATTATGGACATGCATAACTATGGCTACACTGAACGTTCTGATCAATAAGTTGGGCATGTCTGTCGATCACTCTGAAGTCTTTGAAGTTAATTAACCGATAGGCGTCAACTCGTCGTCGGCTTCCTCTTTGAAGATGCCGTCGTCACAATAGAAGGAACACGGAGCATTGAGAACAATTGGCCTGGAGGACACACACGCCTGCTTCTGCCTGACTGCATTCTCGTCTATTAACAAAGCAAATCTTCACGACAAAGCCCCACAGCATCATAGTAGGAGTTGTGTGATCAAAGTTGACTCGAAGCAAATTTCGCACACGTACTATAAATCCTGCCTCTATAGGAATTACAATCCGCCACTGCTCGCACTCTGACAGTGCCAGTCCTAAGGCTGGACATGGAGGAGGGCGACACTAATCATATTTGGTAAATTGGTATGACAGGACATGTCGTTAAATAAAAGCAAGCGCATAGGAATTCCGAAGTCTCGAACATGCTTTTTTTATACAAATCACAAGAATTTAATTTTCGATAATTCGTAAGTTTTACAATCAAATGACGGACATGAACGGATTGTCACATGATCTGATACTAGGAAGAAAACACAGAGCCGGAGGAATTACATTCCCATCTAATTCCAATACTGGCAATACGAGTTATACGACCCGTAAGACCTGCTACTCCAAATGTGCAGAGATACAGCCATTCATCCTTCTGGCAAATTAAACAACCAATTCCACATATTGCATCTCCCGCTCAGGATAAGTTCACGTCTTGGGTCATGACTGAGGCCCCGGTACAATCCGCATCACCAGCCAAGCACACTAGAATAATTGAAGATGTTATTTATCAGCCTGGCATGCGTGGAACCGGTGTCCCTCGATATAGACAAGCGCGGAATTAAGCATATCGCACCATGGCGGATAAGGAGACATCTTCTGTCTTAATACGCACTATGTCATTACTCATGCATAACCACACATAAGCAATAAGCACACAAAATGATTGAACATGGAGCATTCAAAGCACTTGATGGATTTTTTACAAACAGAAATTGAAACAGCTACACACACAGAAACAAAGACAGACACACCAATTGTCATTCAATTCCAGAATGTCATGGGACATTGTTTTACAGCTCCATGTCACAAATGAAGTTTGAACCATATATATATATACAGGGTGGGCCATAAAAAAGTAACCCCCTAAGGTTTTTTGCCCATATCTTGGCCAGAAGTAAGAATTTCGAAGTGAAATTTTACAGTCTTACAGGCAATTCATATTTACACATGATGGCCAAATTTCATCAAAATATTTCAAACACAACAAAAGTTATAACACTTTTAGCGAGGCCGCCCTCCGTTTTTTGACGATTCAAAAACGAAACGCAACAAATTTAGGTTTTTTGCCCATATCTTGGCCAGAAGAAAGAACTTCAAAATGAATCTTTACAGACATAAAGACAATTCATATTTACACATGATGGCCAGATTTCATCAAAATATTTCTAACATAACTAAAGTTATACCACTTTTAGTGAGGCCACCCACCGTTTTTTGACGATTCAAAAACGAAACGCAATAAAAAGTAACAAAACCACGATTTTATTAAGCCTCATATCAAATAACGGTTGTCAAATGAACTTGGTAGTGCTTCACAACTTGTGTTCAATGTGCCCACCACCAGTGCCAAAAATTCTTTTGAGTCTCTTTGCAAAGTTCTTGATGGACCTGTTGATTAATCTGACAGATTCCTTATTTACCAATTTGATTGTCATCTTGCTAAGTGACTTCTCAGTTATGTGCAGCTACGCTGGTGCCCGGATTCTTTTTTAGATAGTAATAATAATGATCATCTGGCAATATCAAGGCTATTTGATAACAAATATTTGAGATGAGACTTAATAAAATTGTGTTTTTGCTACTTTTTGTTGCGTTACCCCTTCTGAATCGTCAAAAAATGGTGAGGGTCTCACCAAAAGTGGTATAACTTTTGTTCTGTTTGAAATATTGTGATGAAATTTGGCCATCGTTTGTTGATATGAATTGTCTTTATGTCTGTAAAATTGCAGTTCGATATTCTTACTTCTGACCAAGATATTGGCCAAAATATTTAAATTGATTTATGGCAACGTTTTGTTGCGTCGCGTTTTTGAATCGTCAAAAAACGGTGGGCGGCCTCACTAAAAGTGATATAACTTTTGTTCTGTTTGAAATATTTTTATGAAATCTGGCCATCAGGTGTAAATATGAATTGTCTTTAAGAATGTAAAATTTCATTTCGAAATTCTTACTTCTGGCCAAGATATGGGCAAAAACCCGTAGGGGGTTACTTTTTTATGGCCCACCCTGTATATATAATTATATCAACACTTGAACACCATCAAATGTTCAACAATTTAACTAGCAGAAAATCTCATATCAAACAACAAACAAAGTCCAAGTTTTCTAGAGTAATGAAGGCTGTACATGCTTACTTACTTACTTACTTACTTGTTTGCTTGCTTACTAAGAACTAGACATTTCAAAACAGGACCGTCTTTTCTGCTTAGTTATCAGCTGTTTGTATTGAAAATGAAAGTGCGATTTCGACTTCGACCAAAATTGGTTCCAAAGTTCAGGGGCTGCGAGGGCTAAGGATGACATTTTTAAATTGTGTAAAAATATCTGTAGGCTACACATGAATAAAATCATGGGAAAACTTGAGCATGGGTGCTTTCTGCAAATTTTTTATTATTTTTCTCATCATCATCATCAACCAAGGGACCAGTGCCCGTATTTTTCTGGACAACCCTAATACACGTGAATCATATGGGCTAAAGGGCCTACTGCGAAGTTTATGTAGGTTATACACATGCGTTTGATCGTACTTTAGACCTGTTTACTTTATACTTTTTGAGCTCTGCCCTTCTGCCTGTAAGATAATTTTAAGTTAGCATGTTCGTCTTTTGAGAAGAAATAATATTATACACTCAACAATACAGCAATCTTACAGGTCCGTAACAAAGCCGACGAGATTTATATTGTTGGAATGACGGACCAAGAGAAATGCCCGGACGCAATGGACAAGTCAGACGGAATGGCGTTGGCACATGGTGAAGCAGTTTCAGATGCCGAAACCCACAACGGAATGGCTACAGAATTAAAAGTTGCAGCGGAGGATAGTATGAGATGCAGAGTTCTGAAGACAATCGCCCTTTATCTGGCTTTTGCCAGCTTAGTAAGTCTCGTTTCTCAGAGCAATTTATTTCTTCGTTGCAACATTATCTGATTTGATTTAGAGTTTTATAGTGACGTTAATTAATATAATGTGTTGTCATAACTTACCTATGAATTCCTTTATGACCTTTTAAAAGTATGCCTTAGAATTGTAATAATGGTTAGCATATTTTGATGGCCGTTTTCAGTTTAATTAGCACAGACTTCAGGTGACAAGGATATGAATCATTACGTTACGAACTCACTTTATGGTAGATAAAATGGCATGAAAGAAGACTGGGTCAACTTGCCTCTTGCCTGTACTTGCAGTTGCAGAGGCAAAAACAAGGTCATCAAAGCTTTATGCTTTTTAAGCTCTGCACAATTAAGACGCTCATCCCATTCAGTCTTATCTCTCTTTACGCTCCTCGGGCCCCTCTTGTTCATCCTCTACACCACTCCACTCAGTTCACTCATTAAGGCATCCACAGTCGACCATCATCTATATGCTGACGACACCCAATTATTCATCTCTTTCTCTCCAAGCAGCTTCTCTGACTCCATAGATAATCTTCTCTGCGTGGTCACCCAAATCACCTCCTGGATGACCTCAAATCTCCTGTGTCTGAACCCCTCCAAAACTGAATTTATTCTTATAGGCCTGCGTTAGCAACTCAAGAAAATCCCAGATTCTTCTATATTCATCAACCTTGACTCTGCATCCACCAGCACATTTACTCCAAATTCTCCAGTCAGAAACCTAGGTGTCATTTTCGATCAAAACTTGAGCTTCTCTGATCACATCACACATCTTTCTCGCTCTTACTTCATGCATATCCGTGACCTTCGCAGAATCCGCCCTATGCTTGACTTCAAAACTGCATCCACAATCGCCACATCTATAGTTCATGCGAAACTTGACTACTGCAACTCTCTCTTCCTAAACATTGATATCACCCAAATTAATCGCCTCCAGGCTATCCAGAATGCCCTCACCCGTGCTGTCACTAAAACCCCCAAACGTCACCACATCACTCCTGTCCTGAAATCACTTCACTGGCTCAAAATACCTGAACGCATCGAATACAAAGTCCTCTTACTCACTTACAATACACTTCAATCATCCCAGCCGTTCTACATTCGTCAGCTGTTCACCATCCAGCCACTTCGTTCAACACGCTCCTCATCCTCTATTACACTGTTTCGCCCACCCATCACTTCATCACTGAAATTCGCAAACCGCTCCATAGCCATTGCCGTTCCACCTCTTTGGAACAAAATTCCGCCAGCGCTATACGGCAAACTTCTGACCCATCATACGAACTCACCAAAACTCCACCGCTCGCTATCTCCCCACAGGTCTTTCACTCAAAGTTGAAAACATTGCTCTTTCACAAATCCTACCCAGGCTATCCTGATTCTTCCTCTTCTCCTCACATCCCTCGGCATTTCAACTCTAAACATCCCCCACCTTAGCCGTCCATCTATCTGCCTGCCTGACTCTCCGGACTTGGCCCGCTGCCTATCGATTTTGCTTTGATTGTGCGCCTGTGAATAAGCTGGTTCCCGTGACTTCGCTTTTGTGGGCGCTGTAGAAATCTCGAGATTAGGCTACGGTTACAATTTATGAACTGAATCGTTGTTCATATAATTAGCCTACTATTTCGTAAATGACTTTATGTGTGAATTGTTTTCTGTATCTATTATATCCTGCTCACTATTCTTTTCCCCATTATTTAACACTTTTACGACGAGCTATGTTATTGTTCAACTTTTAGTACGCTCTCATCATTAAAGGCTTAGAGGCAACTGCCTTGTTTCCTGTCATCACCATCGTCATCATCGTCATGATCATGGGCGCCCGCAAAAAGTTTTGCAGTAGGGGCAAAAACAATAATCACGGTCACTTTTTTAGCAAGAACTTGAAAATGCAAAGCAGAAAATTAAGAACACGGCTAGTTTTCACAAAGGTTTATATAATTGTGTCAATTTCTTAGTTTCACATTTTGCATAATTAGTAACATTAGCGCTTCAGTGCGAAGAAATTGGTTAACAATCAAAAACTAGTAGTTGCAAAATAAGGAAATCGGTTTTCCAAAAGGGGGCAAGTGCCCCCTCTTGCCCCTATGTGCGGGCGCCCATGGTCATGATCATCATCCTCATCATCAGCAGCAGCAGCAGCAGCAGCAACCATGGGCTTAACGTCCGTAGGCGTTTGATGTCATCTTCACTAGACTCTTCCATCGTCTTCTGTCCATTGCCGTGTGGCTCAGCTCTTGCAGCGATGCTTTACCTCATCCTGTGATATCGTCTAGCCACTCTCTGTAAGGTCTACCTCTTCCATTTGTAGGCTACCATCAATTCGTCCGAACATTAACGCTTTCATGTTTCTCTCGTCGCTCATTCTACAGATCTGTGTCCAAACAATCCTAGCTTTCTCTGGACCAGTTTCTGCATGATGTATTCTTTTAGTTGTGTTCGTATACGTACAACTCCGTGTTGCTAGCTTTCTGTGTAGGCTACATGTTATCTTCAGAATTTTTCTATAGCATTTTCTTTCAAAGACCAATATCCTTTGCTGCACATCCTTTGTTATCATCCAACCCCTAAAATTATGCATTTTGACCTAGTGTTGATTTCACGATGTTTTTTCTTTTTGCAGGGGTTTACAGTTACCATCCTTGGCCTGTCAATTGTTCACATGGAACACCTATTAGACACGAACACTCAGACCATTGCGTATACATTTACATGTCAATCCATAGGTTATACTGTTGGTGGCATCATCTGCGGTATTATTTATGACCGTATGAACAAAGAATTTGCGTTTTCTGCCAGCATTCTATCGGTGGGGTTCGCTACCATCGCATCTGGGTTTGTTGGAAGTGTTTATGCTTTCATGGCAGTCGTGTTGTTGCAAGGTTTATCGATGGGATTCATTGACGTCGGTGAGTACCGTAGCTAATTATGAATTTGCTTATGCAAACTTACTTTAACATCGATAATTAAATAGTAATTTTAACTTTTGATCTTTGTCTTTTATTTGTCAGAGACTTCATATCATCATGATTGGCATGTTGTGGGATTTGCAGGTGCATGTATACCCAGTTTGCAAGTATCTTAAAGTGAACACTGAAGACTGAAGACTCAAAACATAGCCTTTGTAATCCAGATTTCTCTACTATAGCCTGCTTCTACGTTTCTCCGACTTTCTGAATATGATAATTATAGACTCCATATAGGGGTTTTGGTACAGCGAGTAGTCCAATAGACAGACACATATTCCTGTTATTAATTTTGAGGTCTTAAATGTCAAATGGTACGGTAGGCTAATAACGTCTCCAATCATCCAATGGTTGTTTTAAAATGGGTCGTGGCTTACCAGCGGGGTAAGTTTTTGTGTGCTATGTATATTTACAATTAACTTCCTTTGCAGTTTTGGAGTTTTGTTTCCAACATTAGGTATTGCAGTATTTTGTTAGTTGAATGTGAAAGTATATTAAGCAGCAGATTTTCTCAAATTTTACAGCGTATTATTGCAGCACTTGACCAAAACGAATGTATTGTTTGCTTTTTTTGTCTTTCAGCCGGTCAGTCATACTGTGTTAACCTCTGGCATAATCATCGATTCTAAGAACCAATATTGCAGGGAGCGCATGCTGTCTATTCACTCGCAGCAACCATCGGACCGTTTGTTATTCGACCTTTTCTTATTGAACTCTCTTCCAGTGATTCACAAGAAAATTCATTAAACACTGCAATGGGAGCCATGAATCAAACAATAAAAGAAAATGATACATTCTGTTCAGTAGCACCTAACACAACTGCACTTTCTAAGGAACAGCTGGCTGGTATTCAAATGACACGATTTGCATATCTGACTATCGGTTTTATGATATTGTGCACAAGCATTTTATTTCTGGTTCTCTACTTCTACGAATGTTCGCCGATCATCATTCCGAGACGTCCGAAAGATGCGAGCAGCAGTAAGACAACAAAAGGAAAATCCCAGAAGCAGCAAGAAAAGTGCCTGATGGTGCTATTCTTGTTCATGCTGTTTATGTTCTACTTTCTCTGCATTTACATTGAAGTCTTGCCACTGGCCTACTTCACAGCCTTTGCTATTAAACACCTTGACTGGAGTGTACATTATGCCACCCTTCTCTTGGCTTTGTTCTACGGGATGCACTGTGCTGGTCGCGTTATTGGCGTTCCGCTTTCAATTGTTCTAAAGCCTCGTACGATGGTGGTTATGAACCTTACTATAACGGCCGTGGCCTACATCTTGTTGCTCTTTGTGAATATTCATGATGGAGTCATGTGGTTATCTGCCGTTCTTGCTGGTTTTGGCATTTCAAGCACATATGCTACTATGATCCTGTGGGTGTCAGAGACTGTTCAAATAACGGGTCGTGTGGTTTCAGTGTTTCTAGTCGGAGCATCAGTTGGTGCAATGACAGCACCACTTCTTGTTGGGCAGCTCTTTGACACAGTATCTCCCATGTGCTTGGTGTACGTTCTTGTGGTAGCATCATTGCTGCTTATCGCAATGTTTCTAACTATCTTCTTCTTTGTTGGAAAGTGGAAGGCAAGGTTGTCGGACCATTTCGACAAGCACCAGGTAGTTCATCTAAACAAGAGCACAGCAGTTGAAGAGGAGAAACTAGACACAGAACAAAGTTGATCTTGTTATAAATGTTAGGTACATGTTCGATTTGTTAACTTACATACCGGTACTATAACTTACATACCGATACTATCATGTGGCGCAGTAACAAAAGCGCGCAGACAAAGGCGCGCAGACAAACGATTATACATGAAAAATTATTTCATGTAATTAATTTGTCTTCATCTGCCTGCCTACATTTTTACTTATAGGACTAACGAACATTGAGTCAACATTCACAACAATTTCTAGTTTAAACAACTAAATGATGTTGTATAACTCTTGTGTTTTGCTGTTCGTATAACTATGTTAAGTTAGAGTAAAATTAATTATTCATTATATAATAATAATAATATTTTGTCGATTTATTCGTGTCGCGCGCTATTGTCTGCGCGCATTTGTCCTGCGCGCTTTTGTTACTGCGAACATTTGTCTGCGCGCTTTTGTCCTGCGCCCTTTTGCCAGGTCACCCTATCATTTTGCCTCGCTGAGAACAAATTCAGTAGGCTACCTTCTATTCTCATGCGCTTTGCTGATTTAGAAAGTATTTTTCTTCACTGAGGCAATATTACAAATTTATTACTGCAGGCTAATTATTGTTAAGTGAATAAAAATTTATTGTTAGGCATTATTCTATTTGTAACTAAGTTATGGTGATATGATGAAGAACAAGGACAAATATTTGTACACTTCGCGTCTTTTTAACTATAATGATGAGCTGCATTGTTTTCTCAGTCAGTTTTAGTATATACTCTCTTTGTTAAAATGTTAGACTGCTATCTATGGATGTCGTATGAAGCCAGTTTGAGGCTTTGAACACGCAAATAATCTCTCAGTGATAGTCATGAGAAGGGCCGCATATAGTATACATGTACGTGCAACCACTATTCTCTATGCTTTGCCTTGCATTGAATTTCTTCTGTAGGGGAATGATTTGGTTTGTGGTCATACAACTATGGGCTTTTGCACATATTTTATGCAGATACATCACTTTCAGGTTTCAGTTGTTAGTACTTAGGAACATTAGCCTGCTCTGCTGTCATCATAAATTGTTGGCTGATTATGTCTAATCTGCTGAGATTGTCTGCTGTGATGCTACAATTAGCCTATTATAGTTTCATTTTGTGATTTTTGTGCATTTCAGTTCAAGCTGTTGCACCATTGTTGAATTCTTATAACTTTAAACAAATTTGATCAAAATAAATTTTCCAGGTTTCAAGATTAACTGGATTTTGCTATGTCATACTATGATGGAAAGTTGAGGGAGGTGCTGATTTTTAAAGCATATTTTACATTGAATTTTGTTGCATTTATTGATAGACTTTGATGACTATTATTTTTCACAGTAAATTTAGGCAAGTCAGAATTTTTACATCTATGATACTTTGCAACTGTGATGTGTCAACTTTATTCTTTCTCATCGTTTCTTAAGGACCAGTCTAATCAAAAGTATTTACGAACAAGGAGGTTGTATTATGCCAATGTTGATATTATGCTGTTACAAGATAATATTTATTCATTCTGGGTTTTGTGCTTCATACATTTTCCCATCAAAAATTCTGACGACCTTTTTTTTAGTCATTTGCCACAAATCTTCCGAAAAATATCCAGAATATCCCGGTTTTTGTCGAAAGAAAAACTCAAGCAAAAAACTCAAGTTATTCCCGAACCCCCCCACCCCCAAAAACCCCAAGTTCTTCCAGAAAAAACCCATTTCCCAAGTTGGAACCGAAAAACCCAAGATCTTTTTTGTCCGGAAAAAACAAGCAAAAAACCCAAGTTCTTCTCCTAAAAAACCCATTTCCCAAGTTCGGATCGAAAAACCCAAGATCTTGTGAAAAACCCAAGGAGTGGCATCGCTGGCTGAGGCCCCAGTACACAATGCATCACCAGCCAAGCACACTAGAATTGAAGACGTTATGTACCCGTCTGGCTTGCAGGTAACTGGTGTCCCGCGATAGACAAGCACGGAATTAAACATATCGCACCATGACGGATAATGAGACATCTTCTGTCTTCATACGCACTACGTCATTACTCATGCATAACCACACATACATGTAAGCATTAAGCACACGAAATGAACATGGAGCAGTCAAAGCACTTGATGGATTTTTATATATAAAAAAACAGAAATGGAAACGGCGACAAACACACACAGAAACAAAGACAGCTATAGACAGACACTCCAGTTGTCATTCAATTCCAGAATGTCCTGTGCTGTGCTTAAAGTGTAAAAAAGGAAATACCTGGACAGTGGACGCCATGGACTCACTTTTCGTGTGTGCTGGCCAAATAAGTGGCGGGACGGCTTAGAGATTTGAAAATAAGTGCCTGTACGCCGTCCATGACCGTCCTGCCACACCTTAAGGCTTAAGCCATGATCCTGTGACGCTTTATGTACAGCTTCACGTCACACACACGAAGTTAGAAACCTATATGAATCTCAGTGGCGTAACAACCATGTAAACGAGGGTGGACAAAGTCCAGAGGACCCCGAGGTTCAATGAGCCACAAGCGTTTTAACTAAAAATCTCACAACCTAGACCTACTTTTCCAATTATAATAGTTTCGGATTGCAGTCTGTAGTCTGACCTGAATAATGGCCATAATAATGACGGATGTTTCATGATACATGATATATGATTCATGATACATGATACGCTTGAACCTCAGATGTAGCCTATGTATAGGCATTGTAGGCCTATTGTGTGGTGTCTGTGTAGAACTTCATGGGTCGCAGAATTTGTCAGTATTTTACCTAAAGCAGAAACTGCACTCAGTTATGCATTAGGGTATACATTGGTGTAGGACATTTCCCTCCTGGACATATTTCCCCCGGCATATTCCCCCGGACAGTTACCCCGTGGACGTTCCCCCGATTTTGACTAGGACATTAATTTTATGCCCCCCCCCCGACATTTCCTCCCCTATGTAAATACCACATTAACTGTCCATACAAATCAGAGCCTGAACTCTCGACCTACAGGCCATATAATAATATATCGTAACCTTGAGAAACGGATGCTTTGAAGTAAACGATCTGAAATCCATACAAATAGATAGCCGTATACAGCCTATACACCGTGGGAACACATTGGCAATGAATGTAAAAAAAACAATGACCGTGTGTTACGTTTGAAATCAATACTTTTGATGAAACTATATTGCCGTTTTTGTCTACCTCTACGTACGCAGCTCAGGAAGGGTGAGGCAGGTGCTATAGGAAGACAGACAGACCGATAAAGGAATCTATAGACCTAATATATAGCCACAAGATTATCTAAGAGGAATCATGTAGTTAGATTTTTTAAATCAAGCAGACAACCAGGCTGAACGACTCGTTCAGCATAACAGGTTATCCGATGCCAGAGACTCAAAAAATAATATGTATTCTAGTGACTGCGTGAGATTTATTCAGATTGAATCTGCCTCACATTCATCTGATCCCCATCCCATCATGACAAGCCATAGAATTGAAAAGGTATCTCTCATCAGATTAGTCTTCCATGTTCCAAACACAATTGACTTCTCATGCGTGACATGGTTTGCAGTTGGCGGCTTGGCCTAGGCCTATATCATATTTCAAGGCCGCCGCAATCTCATCCTTGAACCTACATCGCATTGGCCATATCGAACTATAATAGGCTGCAAAGCGGTATCCTATCAATAGGGCGACTTCGAAAAGGCGACCTTCAAAAGGGCGCCGATCATAAAGGCGATTGTTCGAAAGAGCGCCGATCAAAAGTGTGACCAAAAATGGTGACAATAAAAAGTACGAACATTGAACGTTCGCAGTGGTTTAATTAAAACGGTAGGCCTAGGCCTACACGAAAGAGAAATAGGCAAACAGGCTTATGCATGCCTATGCTATAGCCTGTGCGTGGACCTATATAAACGAACAGTTTTAAACGCACAGTGCAACTAGGCCTATATGAAAGTAATTTGACGAGTAAGACTGAGAATGGCCTTAGAAATTGTCAAAAGCAACACGGGTCAAGATATGTTAATGGTTGATGGCTGTACGTTCAGACTGGAAAAAACTAAAAACGGAAAGAAACTGTGGAGGTGCAGCGAATATCGTACAGCTAAATGCAAGTCCCGTTGTCAGACACTTGATGAGATTATAACGAAACAGCCGACTGAACACAATCATTTACCGGATGAAGCGAAATCGGTTAGCAAGATCGTGATGGCCGAGATCAAAGAGAAGGCGTCGGTAAGTGAAGAATCAACTCATCATATATCGTATAGCTACTGCGTCATCATCATCATTCCATATATATGGTGCAGCTGGGTCCTGCTGGGATGATATGATGCAATCACTGCAGCGACTGCTGTGACTCTGGCAGTGATTTATAAATGGCATTTACATTCAGGATTCCAAATATTATGAAGTCCAATGTGGTAGTATTTCAGCATGTAGGTCGCCCTTTTGTTTGGTCGCCCTTTTGATCGGCGCTCTTTCGAGCAGTCGCCTTTAAAGTCGGCACCCCTTTGAGGTAACCATTTTGATAGTGAATTATACGAAACAACTCTGCTAGATAAGTCGCTCAACGACTATTTGAACAAGACTTAGTAGAGAGATTGTCAATCGACAGAATTCCTCTCAATCGACAACTTGCAATTAGACACGAAGGAAAAAGAAATAGGCCTGAAGGCATTCTCATTGCAGAAACACGTTGATGGCAGGAATTTCAAGACCACGGAAAATAAGAAACGATGATAATTATTAGAGCAATTAATCGACCCTCACGACCCCTAAACTTATACCTAACCGACACGTCGGTTCCGGATGCTATAATTATGCCCACAGCTACTTGGTAACCATCCTGTTTCGATCCTCCTATATTGTAGGCCCGACGACACAGTTGCAAAAACTTTTTGGCGGCCATTCGAACATTCGAAATTAAGTTCCACGGAAGCCAAGACGATTGAGATATATATTATTATGACCCAACTATGTCATGTCGCTGCGACGGTTGGTTGCACGAATGGATGAGCATCTTCCACGGTTGTCTATCTCCTGCCATGTTCATTAGTCTCCTCCGCGAAAATGCTGTCCACTTCAAGATGTTGTCTATCAATGCCGTTCTAGGTCTTCCTCTTTTCCACTCCATCAATCCCGTCATCTGCAGGCTGTTTTCTATGCTGTCCTTTTGCTGTCTCATGACGTGTCCGAAGTATCGAAACTTTCTTGTTTTTACGTTGGTCAACAGTTCTTTCTTTGTTCCTGCTATAGTATACGGAGTAGCCTAACCTGTTCGTTGGTCAACTTTTTTGTCCCTGGGATTCTTAATATCTTTCTGAGACATTTTGTTCTCGAATGCTCGTATACGTCTTTCCTCCTCTTTCTTTAATGTCCATGCCTCACACCCGTATGTCGCCACTGGCCACACCAATGACTTCCACAGTCTCGTTTTCGTTCTGTTGCTGACAGCTTTGTTCTTCCAAATCTTCGTCAGATTAACCAGGCTCGTCAATCCCATCGCTAGTCTTGATCTTACTTCTCCCGTGCAATTTACGTCCTTTGCAGGCTAATCCGGCATCCCAATATAACAAATGAATCAACTTGTTCCAGGCTAAGCTGGAAGTTCCAGCTTTCCCGCGGTCACTTCTGTTCAGTGATGTAGTCCTAAAAAATGAAGTGGGGGAACGCCTGGAAATTGAAGTATCAGCTGTAGCAAAGAGTGCAATCTTGCAAGAATTTTGCATAGTGTGAGCGCTGCTATTTTTGAAACTGTTGAATGTAAAAAAGTAACAAAAAATTAATAAATGTAATTATGTAAATTTATACACAGGAATTTGCTATTTGTAACATAGGCTATTGTATCCAAGTATTCAAACATTCTCTGTAGTTGGCGTTGAATCAGTTAATGTAACAAAACCTCCCTGAAAAAAGTGGGGGAACGGCGTTCCCCCGCATTCCCGCCCCACTACACCACTGCTTCTGTTGTCAAAATCTCATCAGTGGTTGTCATGACCTTCGTATTCCCTACATTTATTTTCAAGTTGTAGGCTACTGTTCCGAAATAGCGTGACCCAAGTATGGGTCACGCTATTTATAACCCCTTTCTCTATTGGCTCGTCGAAGCCTTGCTCTACGAATAAGCTTCCCGTAGCCAGGGCTGTTATTATCGCGATAAAGTATCGCAATACTTGGTATCGCCGATACTTTTTTCAGTATCACGGCGAGTATCGCGATAGTTTAATTTTGTTGGTATCGCATGCGTATCGCCGATACTTTTTTTAGCCTGTCGGCGATACTCGATACCAATACTTTTTCCACAATAATATTTAGATGATTTCTCATCCGCTTGAATAAGTGACTCTTTGGTGCGATCAAACTACCCGGAAATACAATAGTAAAATGTAGATTTAATCGTATTATATCAATTTATATGTCATAGGCTCATAGCTTATCACAATTCACAAGCATGGTGCTGCAGCGGAATATTCCGCCATGCGACGCGTGCAGATATTAGTCATATTACCGGTACTAATTGTAGTATTTGGACCTTAAGCCTACTTCAGTAGATAAAAGTATTGGTAAAAGTATTGGTATTGGTATTGCAATACTTTTAAGAAATAGTATTGGTATTGGTATCGCCAATACTTTTATTAGTAAGTATTGGTATTGGTATTGCCAATACTTTTTTCCAGTATTGTTAACAGCCCTGCCCGTAGCTTCGCTTTAGTGCGCGCTGTAGAAATCTCGACATTACGAGCCAGACATGGTTACTGATATTTGTTTTAACTTATTTCATATATATTACTAAACTGTATTATTACCTCTATTAGTTATGTTCTTGCTTAAATTGGAACTGGATTGATGAAAAAACGCTCGTGAAATGGAAGCTGGATAATGGTATTTTATATTTGAAATAGAAGCTGGATTAAATAATAGAATGCTTGATAAATTGAAGTTGGATGATGATTTTCATTCATGTATTTCAACATGCATCCAGCTTCCAATTCTCAAACGCTTTATCATTATTCCACTTTCCATTTCTCAAGCGTTATTTTTGTCAATCCAGCTTCTGTTTCACCTATAACGAACCTTCATCCAGCTTCCATTCACCATTTGCCGGTGAACCAATAATATTGTCGTGAACCAATTGTCGTGAACCAGTTAGGCCTAACTAGCCTAGGGAAACAAATTATCAAAAACTAATGTAGGCCTAGTAAACACTACAGAAAAAATCCAGAGAAAGAACAAAAACAGAAAGCAAAAGCAAATGATCCAAAAAATCAGCATCAGCATGAATAACCCTTCATGCCATTAACAAAAAACATTAGATAATGTATGCATTATGTGAGTGAAGTTAGTAGCCTTACGAATGTCTATCGGAATTTTATTCCATAAAACAGAAGTGCAGCATCGCAGAAAATATTTCATCTAGCCTATATTTAGAAAGTTTTCTTTATGAATTTTTAAAATAGGCTACAAGGACCTTGATTTTTAAGTACAATAATTATCTATTTCTTGCATATTATAATTTTATGGAACCTAATACAACATGAATAGCTGCGAAATTTTATGCAGTAGGCCTAGTTTAGTTTTGATTAAGGTTTTAGTTTCTGTAATTTAAAGCCGTAGGCCTATACAGGCAACGTCTGAATCGCTGAGACAAGTGGTGTCCAATACCAGGCTATATTATATTTCCCGCGCTAAGCAGATATTTATATACACGTGATGCATAGCCTTCTGTGAACTTTACATGTATATCCATTGTAATTATACGTGCGTTTGATGGTACATTAGGCCTTTTGTCAGGGCCCTTGAGGACACGGTGTATTCGCCCATATCATTCTGTGAGACTATAAGTTCGTATGCTAGTCATGTGAGTAGAGTGAATATGGATCTGACGGTATCACTTTTTGGCGGGTATGGGTACGAATAAATGGGCCAAAGTTCAAGGTCACGGGCAAGGTCAAGGTCATCTTAATTAGGTCAAGTTAATTAGGGCATATCATTTAGGCCATGTTAATTAGGTCATATTAATGGGGTCACGCTAATTAGGCATTTTAATTAGGTCATAGTAATTATATTAAATTAATTAATAATAATTAGAATTTATTAATTATAGCAATTATTGAACCATAATTAGCAGCGCAAGCCCCACTCCGACCGAGAATGACTCATCAGAAACATGGCGGTGCATTCTGGACCCTGTACTGGCTTCCACTTCTCAACATCCTCCCTCACATTTCTGCAAATTTCAATTTCTCAAGCGTAATCTGACCTATAATTAATAACACAAGGTCCGTGCCAACCGGAAATGACTCATCGGAAGCGTCCTTAGTCATTCTGTGTGCTGTACTGGCTTCCACACCTCAGCCTCCCCACCCATTATTCCTTCAGTCATCAATTTCTCTATCTCGGTATATCTCCGCGCCATTCCAACCCACACACCCTGCCATATCACCTTCTTTTAAGTGTAATATATCACTCTACAACATCTAACCTCACCCTCCAACCCTCCAGGCCACCCCTCCACACACGCAAATTTGCACTATATGCATAAGAATCGGCCAAACAGGAAGCGGCGAGCCCTAACAACGAGCCAATCGACAAGCGCGAAACCCTAAGTATGTCATCTCTCTCTCCCTCCACAGCCTTTAACCTCACCCTCCAACCCACCATTCCACTTTCCCCACCCAAAACTAGGTATTTTCACATAAGTGCCAACCAACCAAAAGCGAGAAACCTAAAAACCGACCAATAAGAAGTCGAGAACGCCTAGGAACGGCCTCTCTCTCCCTCTATAGCATTCCACCTCACCCTCCGCCCCTCCATTCCAGTCCTCTATACACAAATTTATCCTATACGACTAAGAACTGGCCAATCGGGAGGCGGCAAATCCTAGCGACGAGCCAATCAGGACGCAAGAATTTCAAAGTATACCTTAAAAATATACCTAGTATTCATCATTTTATTCGAAAAATAGCCATAAATCAAGCATTTATACATTTAAATTAACCATAAGTGTAACATATATTCAGCATTTCCTACAAAATTATTCAAAAATATAGTAGCCAACAACAATTTTCTCCATCTTTTCGTATTCATATAAGCCCAAACACAGTGTGAACTTCCAACAGGACATTACCAACATAGTCACAGACGGAATTTCTTGTACATCTAAGACCAAATACCACAAACTCATTCACCCTCCCATTCCCAATATAACGACCTTTCCACCTTTCTTATACAGTCAAACTCAAAAACCGAAGAATCACACAACCTTCCATTTCCAATATGGCCATCTTTCTAACTTTCATACACAGTCAAACTCAAAAACCGAGGAATCACTCAACCTTCCGTTCCCAATATGGTATTCTTTCCAACTTTCACGTACCCTCAAACTCAAAAACCGAGGAATCACTCAACCTTCCATTCCCAATATGGTATTCTTTCCAACTTTCACGTATCCTGAAACTCAAAAACCGAGGAATCACTCAACCTTCCATTTCCAATATGGTATTCTTTCCAACTTTCACGTACCCTCAAACTCAAAAACCGAGGAATCACTCAACCTTCCATTCCCAATATGGTATTCTTTCCAACTTTCACGTACTCTCAAACTTGAAAACCGAAGAATCACTCAACCTTCCATTCCCAATATGGCGACCTTTCCTCATTTCTTATACAGCCAAGTCCAAAAACCGAAGAATCACTCAACCTTCCATTCCCAATATGGCGACCTTTCTTACTTTCACATGCGCTCAAACTTGAAAACCGAAGAATCACTCAACCTTCCATTCCCAATATGGCGCCCTTTCTAACTTTCACATGCGCTCAAACTTGAAAACCGAAGAATCACTCAACCTTCCATTCCCAATATGGCGACCTTTCCTCATTTCTTATACAGACAAGTCCAAAAACCGAAGAATCACACAACATTCCATTCCCAATATGGCAACCTTTTCAACTTTCAAGCATGTTCAAACTCAAAAACCGAAGAATGACTCAACCTTCCTTTCTCAATATGGCGACCTTTCCAACTTTCAAGCATGTTCAAACTCAAAAACCGAAGAATCACACAACCCTCCATTCCCAATATGGCGACCTTTTCAACTTTCAAGCATGTTCAAACTCAAAAACTGAAAAATCACTCGACCTTACATTCCCAATCTGGACACTTTATCAATTTTCCAGCATAGTCAAACGCAAAAACCCAAGAAGAACTCAACTCGTCATTCCCAATATGGGAAACTTTACAAACTTTCACGCACGACCAAACTCGAAAACCGAAGAAGCACTCAACCCACCATTCCCAATATGACACCTTTACCAACTTTCACGCACGCGCATACTCAAAACCGAAGAAGCCCTCAACCTTCCTTTCCTCATATGGCAAATTCCTCAAAATTTCATGAATAATCAAACACAAAAACCGAAGAAGTACTCAACCTTCCTTTCCCAATATTGTGACCTTTAGCAATCATCTGCTCCCAAGGTGGCGCCAGCACAACCTTTCCTGTACAGGCATGCTCAAATAAGAGACATACAGGCAATTTTTCACACACGCTAAGTCCAAATAACACAAATACACACAACTTTCCAGTCGCAAGGTGGAACATCGGCATACTTTCACACACACACACACACACACACACACACACACACACACACACACACACACACACACACACACACACACACACACACACACACACACACACACACACACAATCTCAAAGCCCATGGAAACCTTCGGTCTTCTATCCCCAAGAAATTTCTTACACATATAGGAACAGACAAGAAACTCATATAACTTTCCAACTCCAAAGATGGCGCACAAGCTGGCTTTCTTGTGCATGTAAGAGTACAAACCACAGAATTGTCATACATTTCTTTCAACAGGTGGCTCTTTTTCTTAAACCTTGACATATTACATATCAAATATACAAAATTCACAAGCATATATTCAACAACACATACATTTTCAATATGCGTGCGAACGAGTGGAAGTGGCATAGAACGAGAGCAGAACGCGTAAAGCACATAGAGACATGAGCGCTACAATTTCTAACATACATGCATATACTTTGGGCGAATTTTCTAACTTAGGTTATCAACTTTACATGCAACGGTGAAGAATGTAAGTTGTGTAAGGCAAACACAGGAGGTGTATGGTGACAAGGCGGTACGAATTCATCATTAGCAAGGTAAAATTATAAATATGTTAGATGTGCGAGCGAGCAGAACTTGAACTTTTCAATGTAAGACACGAACTTTTGCCATTGCACGAAGTCAAACTTGTAATTTACGAAGTATAAACACAGAAAATGTATGTAGAATGTGTTAAGTTGGAGAAATATGGAGTGGGCGAAGCGCATATTCTTAGATTTGTGAAAACAATGTCGTACATTATTTGCAACATGGTAACAATTTTGGTAAATTACGAACTTAGAGAGCGAAGAAATACAACTTAGCATTACAAACAGCAAATTGCAAGACTTTTAAGGGTTGAGAGTGTTCAGTTGGTGAAGTAAAGGGGTGGGGAGAGTGTTCCACTCTTAAGTTTGTGGAAAACAAGACTCTTCATTATTTGTGCCATGTCAGCAATTTTGATAAATTACGAACTTAGAGAGCGGAGAAACGCAACTTAGGGTTACAAGCAGCAAATTACAAGTCATTTTTAGAGTTGAGAGCATTAAGTTGGTGAAGTAAAGTGGTGAGGAGGGTGTGCCATTCTTAAGGTTTGGGCAAACAAAGGTGTTCAATATATGTAACATGTCATCAATTTTGACAAAATACGAAAATATTGTACGAAGAAACACGAATTAGGGTTACAAGTGGCAACTTGCAAGACGTTTAGGGTTAGCAGGCGTGCACAACTTAGCAGAAATCTACATTCGTCAACTCAGAAAACGCTAAGTCCGAAATTTTCACCGGTCAAAATCACCCGGCAGCACCTTCGTGCGGCGCGGCGGCGGTGGCGGCGGCGGGCGCCCCGTACCTCACGGACGGCCACGGACCCAGCGGCGTGGCGACGACGTGGCACGATTTCCCAATTAGATCAGGCTTTGACTCGTAGAAGTTAAAGTCGACTACGCTCCGACACAGCACTTTCAAAAATTTCCTTCACCCGCAATACGCATGAGCCTTTAACTTCATACGAGCCAAAGCAGGATCGATTGGGAAAGCGGGCCTCGTCGTCGCCACACCGCTGGGTCCGAGGTCGTCCGTGAGGTACGGGGCGCCCGCCGCCGCCACCGCCGCCGCGCCGCACGAAGGTGCTGCCGGGTGATTTTGACCGGTGAAAATTTCGGACTTAGCGTTTTCTGAGTTGACGAATGTATATTTCTGCTAAGTTGTGCACGCCTGCTAACCCTAAACGTCTTGCAAGTTGCCACTTGTAACCCTAATTCGTGTTTCTTCGTACAATATTTTCGTATTTTGTCAAAATTGATGACATGTTACATATATTGAACACCTTTGTTTGCCCAAACCTTAAGAATGGCACACCCTCCTCACCACTTTACTTCACCAACTTAATGCTCTCAACTCTAAAAATGACTTGTAATTTGCTGCTTGTAACCCTAAGTTGCGTTTCTCCGCTCTCTAAGTTCGTAATTTATCAAAATTGCTGACATGGCACAAATAATGAAGAGTCTTGTTTTCCACAAACTTAAGAGTGGAACACTCTCCCCACCCCTTTACTTCACCAACTGAACACTCTCAACCCTTAAAAGTCTTGCAATTTGCTGTTTGTATTGCTAAGTTGTATTTCTTCGCTCTCTAAGTTCGTAATTTACCAAAATTGTTACCATGTTGCAAATAATGTACGACATTGTTTTCACAAATCTAAGAATATGCGCTTCGCCCACTCCATATTTCTCCAACTTAACACATTCTACATACATTTTCTGTGTTTATACTTCGTAAATTACAAGTTTGACTTCGTGCAATGGCAAAAGTTCGTGTCTTACATTGAAAAGTTCAAGTTCTGCTCGCTCGCACATCTAACATATTTATAATTTTACCTTGCTAATGATGAATTCGTACCGCCTTGTCACCATACACCTCCTGTGTTTGCCTTACACAACTTACATTCTTCACCGTTGCATGTAAAGTTGATAACCTAAGTTAGAAAATTCGCCCAAAGTATATGCATGTATGTTAGAAATTGTAGCGCTCATGTCTCTATGTGCTTTACGCGTTCTGCTCTCGTTCTATGCCACTTCCACTCGTTCGCACGCATATTGAAAATGTATGTGTTGTTGAATATATGCTTGTGAATTTTGTATATTTGATATGTAATATGTCAAGGTTTAAGAAAAAGAGCCACCTGTTGAAAGAAATGTATGACAATTCTGTGGTTTGTACTCTTACATGCACAAGAAAGCCAGCTTGTGCGCCATCTTTGGAGTTGGAAAGTTATATGAGTTTCTTGTCTGTTCCTATATGTGTAAGAAATTTCTTGGGAATAGAAGACCGAAGGTTTCCATGGGCTTTGAGATTGTGTGTGTGTGTGTGTGTGTGTGTGTGTGTGTGTGTGTGTGTGTGTGTGTGTGTGTGTGTGTGTGTGTGTGTGTGTGAAAGTATGCCGATGTTCCACCTTGCGACTGGAAAGTTGTGTGTATTTGTGTTATTTGGACTTAGCGTGTGTGAAAAATTGCCTGTATGTCTCTTATTTGAGCATGCCTGTACAGGAAAGGTTGTGCTGGCGCCACCTTGGGAGCAGATGATTGCTAAAGATCACAATATTGGGAAAGGAAGGTAGAGTACTTCTTCGGTTTTTGTGTTTGATTATTCATGAAATTTTGAGGAATTTGCCATATGAGGAAAGGAAGGTTGAGGGCTTCTTCGGTTTTGAGTATGCGCGTGCGTGAAAGTTGGTAAAGGTGTCATATTGGGAATGGTGGGTTGAGTGCTTCTTCGGTTTTCGAGTTTGGTCGTGCGTGAAAGTTTGTAAAGTTTCCCATATTGGGAATGACGAGTTGAGTTCTTCTTGGGTTTTTGCGTTTGACTATGCTGGAAAATTGATAAAGTGTCCAGATTGGGAATGTAAGGTCGAGTGATTTTTCAGTTTTTGAGTTTGAACATGCTTGAAAGTTGAAAAGGTCGCCATATTGGGAATGGAGGGTTGTGTGATTCTTCGGTTTTTGAGTTTGAACATGCTTGAAAGTTGGAAAGGTCGCCATATTGAGAAAGGAAGGTTGAGTCATTCTTCGGTTTTTGAGTTTGAACATGCTTGAAAGTTGAAAAGGTTGCCATATTGGGAATGGAATGTTGTGTGATTCTTCGGTTTTTGGACTTGTCTGTATAAGAAATGAGGAAAGGTCGCCATATTGGGAATGGAAGGTTGAGTGATTCTTCGGTTTTCAAGTTTGAGCGCATGTGAAAGTTAGAAAGGGCGCCATATTGGGAATGGAAGGTTGAGTGATTCTTCGGTTTTCAAGTTTGAGCGCATGTGAAAGTAAGAAAGGTCGCCATATTGAGAATGGAAGGTTGAGTGATTCTTCGGTTTTTGGACTTGGCTGTATAAGAAATGAGGAAAGGTCGCCATATTGGGAATGGAAGGTTGAGTGATTCTTCGGTTTTCAAGTTTGAGAGTACGTGAAAGTTGGAAAGAATACCATATTGGGAATGGAAGGTTGAGTGATTCCTCGGTTTTTGAGTTTGAGGGTACGTGAAAGTTGGAAAGAATACCATATTGGAAATGGAAGGTTGAGTGATTCCTCGGTTTTTGAGTTTCAGGATACGTGAAAGTTGGAAAGAATACCATATTGGGAATGGAAGGTTGAGTGATTCCTCGGTTTTTGAGTTTGAGGGTACGTGAAAGTTGGAAAGAATACCATATTGGGAACGGAAGGTTGAGTGATTCCTCGGTTTTTGAGTTTGACTGTGTATGAAAGTTAGAAAGATGGCCATATTGGAAATGGAAGGTTGTGTGATTCTTCGGTTTTTGAGTTTGACTGTATAAGAAAGGTGGAAAGGTCGTTATATTGGGAATGGGAGGGTGAATGAGTTTGTGGTATTTGGTCTTAGATGTACAAGAAATTCCGTCTGTGACTATGTTGGTAATGTCCTGTTGGAAGTTCACACTGTGTTTGGGCTTATATGAATACGAAAAGATGGAGAAAATTGTTGTTGGCTACTATATTTTTGAATAATTTTGTAGGAAATGCTGAATATATGTTACACTTATGGTTAATTTAAATGTATAAATGCTTGATTTATGGCTATTTTTCGAATAAAATGATGAATACTAGGTATATTTTTAAGGTATACTTTGAAATTCTTGCGTCCTGATTGGCTCGTCGCTAGGATTTGCCGCCTCCCGATTGGCCAGTTCTTAGTCGTATAGGATAAATTTGTGTATAGAGGACTGGAATGGAGGGGCGGAGGGTGAGGTGGAATGCTATAGAGGGAGAGAGAGGCCGTTCCTAGGCGTTCTCGACTTCTTATTGGTCGGTTTTTAGGTTTCTCGCTTTTGGTTGGTTGGCACTTATGTGAAAATACCTAGTTTTGGGTGGGGAAAGTGGAATGGTGGGTTGGAGGGTGAGGTTAAAGGCTGTGGAGGGAGAGAGAGATGACATACTTAGGGTTTCGCGCTTGTCGATTGGCTCGTTGTTAGGGCTCGCCGCTTCCTGTTTGGCCGATTCTTATGCATATAGTGCAAATTTGCGTGTGTGGAGGGGTGGCCTGGAGGGTTGGAGGGTGAGGTTAGATGTTGTAGAGTGATATATTACACTTAAAAGAAGGTGATATGGCAGGGTGTGTGGGTTGGAATGGCGCGGAGATATACCGAGATAGAGAAATTGATGACTGAAGGAATAATGGGTGGGGAGGCTGAGGTGTGGAAGCCAGTACAGCACACAGAATGACTAAGGACGCTTCCGATGAGTCATTTCCGGTTGGCACGGACCTTGTGTTATTAATTATAGGTCAGATTACGCTTGAGAAATTGAAATTTGCAGAAATGTGAGGGAGGATGTTGAGAAGTGGAAGCCAGTACAGGGTCCAGAATGCACCGCCATGTTTCTGATGAGTCATTCTCGGTCGGAGTGGGGCTTGCGCTGCTAATTATGGTTCAATAATTGCTATAATTAATAAATTCTAATTATTATTAATTAATTTAATATAATTACTATGACCTAATTAAAATGCCTAATTAGCGTGACCCCATTAATATGACCTAATTAACATGACCTAAATGATATGCCCTAATTAACGTGACCTAATTAAAATGACCTTGACCTTGCCCGTGACCTTGAACTTTGGCCCATTTATTCGTACCCATACCCGCCAAAAAGTGATACCGTCAGATCCATATTCACTCTACTCATGTGATAATACATATAGGCTACAAGTACAAGCGATGGTGCATCAATTTTACAGGTGCTTTACAAAGTCGATGAGATTTATATTGTTGGTATGACGGACCAAAATAAATGCCCGGACACAATGGACAAGTCGAACGGAATTGTGTTGGCACATGGTGAAGCGGTTTCAGATGCCGAGACCCACAACGGAATGGCCACAGAAGCGAAAGTTGTAACAGAGGAGAGCGTGAGATGCAGAGTTCTGAAGACAATCGCCATTTATTTGTCTTTTGCCGGCGTAGTAAGGCTCTTTTTCATAGCAATTATTGATTACTTCACTGCAATATAATCTGATTCGATTTAGATTGTTTTATAGCGCATCACAATTGTGTTGCTAAAACTTAGTTGTGAATCCCGTCAAGATTTTTTTAAAAAGTAGGCCCTATGCCTAATTGTTATGATGGTTAGCATATTGTTTAGTCTCTTTTAAGTTTATTTAGCAGTCTTAAGGTAGACTGTAATCTAAATGATTAATTAGGAATTCACCTAATGATGATTATGAGTTCTATGCTCGAAGGCAGGTTCATTGGCTTTTACGCACCTGGGGATGAGATGAGTGAGGTGGTTTCCCATTGCCTTCCCTACAGACAATGTGGGAGAGCAACTTGAGCAAAGTCGCTTTGCAGTGACATGAGGTAGGTTTGAACCTGCAACCCTTTGGTCACAAGGCGCCGAACATACCACTCCTCCACCACGTCCACCTGGAATGCACTTTATGGTACATAAAATGGCATGGAAGATGACTGGGTCAACTTGTAACCTACATTTACTTGCAGATGCAAGAAAACAAGGTAATCAAACCTTTATACTTTGTGCTTAGGTCAAGAAGTTTATATCATTTATGAACTGAATCTATGTTCATTTCTTCAATGCCAATAATGGTATTTAATTTACATGATGTGCGAATTGTGATTGTGTCTATACATGTATCTAGAACCGTTTTCCCACTTCTAGCACACTTATAATTAAAGGCCTAATGCGTTCTGCCTTGTTTCCTATACGTTATATCAATGATGTGGGTGTATAACATTATTCTACAAGTGCACATTTGTTCACAATTTAATCTCGATTCATTCAAGAATGATTAGCTTCTACTAGGCCTATACTTAATGGACATTATGTGTTCATGTTACAAAAAGTGGAAGGTACATCTCCCCAGTTAAAAATCATAAAAACAGGAACCGTATGTTCTTTGCACCTCTAAAATTGTGCATTTTGACCTGATGTTCATTCACGATGTTTTTCTTTTCAGGGATTTGCATATCCCATCCTTGGCCTGTCAATTGTTCACATGGAGCACCTATTAGACACGAACACTCAGACCATTGCGTATACATTTACATGTAATGCGATTGGGTATACTGTTGGTAGTATCATCTGCGGAATTATTTACGACCGTTCGAACAAAGAATTTGCGTTTTCTGCCAGCATTCTAGCTGTGGGGTTCGCTACCATCGCATCTGGGTTTGTTGGAAATATCTATGCTTTCATGGCAGTCATGCTGTTGCAAGGTCTATGGATGGGATTCATTGATGCTGGTGAGTAGCTAGTAGTGTGTGGCTAGTTTTGAACATGCCAAATCTCACCGCCAAAAAGTATCCTTGGTCGAAGGTAGCTTTATGGAAAAAATTGAAATCTTTTTACAGGACATTTAGACACAAACGCAGTTACATTTATATATATATATATATATATATAATTATATATACATGAGGTATTGGTTATCTTAAGGTGAAGACCAGTGTCATTTCAGTTCAGAAAATTATTTATATTTTAGTTTTTATCAAATTCTTAACCAATAATTTCAGTTTAATTCTAGTTTTGCTTCTGATAATCATTTTAGTTTTAGTTTAGTTTTTAATTCTTAAACTCATTATCGTTCTCGTTTTCGTGAACTATTGACTATAATCATTTTCGTTTCGTTTTCGTTCACGAAATTAACTCTTTGGAGGTGAGGTGAAGCATTAGATTAGTAGATATACCTACTTTTTTCCATAGTTTTTGTTCAAGATTTCAATATCGTTCTCGTTTTTATTTCGTTCTGCATAATTCTCTTTCGTTTTTATTCAGTTTTAGTTCGCACTTTCTTTCTAGTTTTCGTTCTCATGAACGATTGCCTATTATTTTTCGTTCTCGTTTTAGTTTCGTTCACGAAATTAGCCTAACACTGATGAAGACTAAACACTCAAAACATACATGTAGCCTTTCTAATCCAGATTTCTCTACCATAGCCTGCTTCTTTGCTTCTCTGACTTTCTGTATCTCATTATAAACTAGGCCTATACCTAGGGCTATTAGTACAATGAGTGATCCAATTTTTTAAAAACACGCATATCCTTGATTTTGAGCTTTTAAATGTCAAATAGCGATTAGAGCCTATGTCTCCAATGGTTGGGTTAACATGGTTGCTCACCAGTGGGGTAAGTTTTTGTGTGCTATGTATATTACAACAAGCTTCCTTTAAGTTTTGGGGTTTCATTTGCAACTTAAGGTAGTGTAGACTTTTGTTAAAGTTGAATTTGTAAGAATGTTAAGATATATTCTTTTGCGTTTAGGCAACAGCTTTTCTTAATTTTTTAGCATATTATATCGGCACTTGACCAAAACAAATGCATTGGTTGCTTTTTGTGTTTCAGCCGGTCAGTCATACTGTGTCAACCTTTGGCATAATCATCGATTTAAAGATCCAGTATACCAAGCATCGCATGCATTCTGGTCACTTGCAGGAACCATTGCACCGTTTGTTACTAGAAATTTTCTTATTGAACTCTCCTCCAGTAATTCACAAGAAAATTCACTAAACACTACAATGAGAGACATGAATGAAACAACAATGGAAAATGACACATTCTCTTCAGCAGCACCTAACACAACTGGACTCTCTGAAGAACAGCTGGCAGGTATTCAAATGACACGATTTGCATATCTGACTATCGGTTGTATGATACTGTGCACAAGCATTTTATTTCTCGTTCTCTACTTCTACGAATGTTTGCCGATCATCATTCCGAGACGTCCGAAAGATGCGGGCAGTAGTAAGACAACAAGAGGAAAATCCCAGAAGCAGCAAGGAAAATGGCTGACGATTCTATTCTTGTTCATGCTGTTCATGTTCTGCTTTCTCTACATTTACATTGAGGGCTTGCCACTGGCCTACTTCACAGCCTTTGCTATTAAACACCTTGACTGGAGTGTACATTATGCCACCCTTCTCATGGCTTTGTTCTACGCGACACACTGTGCTGGTCGCGTTATTGGCGTTCCGCTTTCAATTGTTCTAAAGCCTCTCACGATGGTGGTTATGAACCTCACTATAACCGCTGTGGCCTACATCTTGTTGCTCTTTGTCAACATCCATGATGGAGTCATGTGGTTATCTGCCGTTCTTGCTGGTTTTGGCATGTCAAGCACATTTGCTGCTATGATCCTGTGGGTGTCAGAGACTGTTCAAATAACGGGTCTTGTAGCCTCAGTGTTTCTAGTCGGAGGATCAGTTGGTGGAATGACTGCGCCACTTCTTGTTGGGCAACTCTTTGACAGAGTGTCTCCAATGTCGATGGTGTACGTTCTTGTGGCAGCATCACTGCTGCACATCGCAATGTTTCTAACTATCTTCTTCTTTGTTAGAAAGTGGAAGGCAAAGTTGTCGGACAATTTCGACAAGCACCAGGTAATTGATTTAAACGGCAACACAGTTGTTGCAAAGAAGAAACTAGACACAGAGCAAAGTTGATTTTATCGTAAATGTTAGGTACATTTTCGGTTTAACTTACATACCGGTGCGATTATAATTATTGCTTTGCTCAGAACAAATTCAGTTCCTTTTACTCTCGTGCACTTTGATGATTTATAAAGTAATTTTCCTTCTCTTAGGCAATGTTAAAAATAAATAACTGCAGACTAGTTGTTAAGTAGATACAAATTTATTGTTAGACATTATTCTAATTGTAACTAGGTTATGGTGATATGATAAAGAACAAGGACAAATATTTTTTACATTTCATATCTTTTTACACTATAATGAAGAGCTGAATAGTTTTTTGAGTGAGGTTTAGTACACTCTCATTATTGAAGTGTTAGACAGCTACATATTGGTGTCGTATGAAGCCAGTTTGAACACACGAATAACCTCTCGGTGATAGCTACGAAAAGGGCTGCAACCACTATTCTGTATTGCTTTGTCTTGCATTAAATTTTTGTTCAAGGTGAATTATGTGGCTAAGTGGTTTGTGGTCATTTCAGCTATGAGCTGTTGCACATATTTTCTGCAGATACGTTACTTTCAGGTTTCAGCTTGTAGTAGGAACATTAACCTGCTCTGCTGTCATTATGAATTGTTGGCTGAAGTGTCTAGTCTGCTGAGATTATCTAATGTGATGTAACAATTATTGTATATGTGATATTAGGTGCATTCAGTTCAAACTGCTGCACCATGCTTGAATTCTTATAACTTTAAACAAATTTGATCAAAATATATTTTTATGAGCTTTTCCCCAAGTTTCAGGATTAACTGATTTTTTGCTGTGATTCTATCATGGAAAAAATTGTAGTACCGGTTTTAAAGACATATTTCACGGTGAATTTTGTTTGCATATATTGATATTCGTATTTTCAGGCTGTGACAACTATTATATGTCACAGTATTTAGAAAAAATCGGGAGTTTTACAACTATGGTGCTTTTGGCTACAGTGAAGTTTAAACTTTATTAATTGTCTTGGTTTCATAAAGACTGTGTATAATAAAAAGGAAATCTATACGAATAATGCGGTTGAATGATGCCAATGTTGATGATATGCTGTCACAGATTTATTTGTGTTCAGTGTTTTGTACTTCATTTGTTGACTTGGCTTTCTAGGGTAATGTAGACTAGTATGCTATTGTTATCTTTCATAACAATGAATATTACCTTTATCTTGGTTTTATTGACACTAAAGCTGAAAATCAAGTGAATTGTTTTGCATTTTTGATAGGCTTTGATGACTATTATTTGTCGCAGTAAATTTAGGAAAATCAGGACTTTTAAATAGGCTGTCGTACTTTTTGGCTGTGATGTCTAAACTTTATTCTTTGTCATGATTGAAGACTTGTTTAATCAAAAGGATTTATGAATAACGAGGTTGAATGATGTCAATGTTGATCTTATGCTGTCACAGGATTTATTTCTATTCAGTGTTTTGCACTTCATTTGTTGACTTTGCATTCTAGGTTAATGTAGACAAGTATGCTATTGTTAGTTTTCATAATAATGAATAATTACCTCATTCCTATTTTTATTAACACTTCAGCTGAACATCAAAGAGAACATGAATTAAAATATGTTTGAATAATGTTCCCGTCTTTCCATGACCTAATTAGTGATTATCCCATTTTGTTGTAGTTTGGTTACTGCATGGCTATGTAATGTAAAGTATAATCACTCGCTTTTATAGCACAATTTTAATGTTGTTCGCCGTGGTATGGTTCTTGGGTGTGATAGATAATGGTAGATGACATACACATTCATGGTTTTCATGTCGAGACTGAATCAGTTTATCTTGACGGATCTGGATTGAGATTTGTCATTCAGAGGCAGTGTTGTAAAAAACCCACCAGAATTTCAAGATCAAGACCTCATGTTTGGAGTGGAGAAAACAGGATAAAACCAAGCCTTAGGTAAAAGACCTATTATCCAGGACCATCATCAAAACCATAAATTGTGTGGAAATCACTACACGAATTGAAGTGGCATGAATAATGAATTAATGGGTACATGATTTCAATTAAATGCTTTTACATGATCTTCCAGATACTTATATCGCACGCTGCAGCGCCCATAATGTTTGATACCAATTTTTCGGATGATCAGCCTACCAAGGATTTCTTGCATTTTTACAAGGACCCTCATTTTTTAAGGATTATCTATAATATTCTTGCATATTATCATCATTTTATGGAACCTAATACAACAGTCATGAACAAATTTTAATTAATATGCCGCAATCAAAAACTCATTAGACAAAGCTAAGAAATTTTATGCAGTAGTTTAGTTTTGATTAGGATTTTAGTTCCTGTAATTTAAAGCAGCAGGCAACGTCTGAATCTCTGAGACAAGTGGTATCCCATACATAGCAGTTTCAACAGGAACCTTTCCCTTGTTATCTTTGACTTTATCTAGAGCAGCTGCATATGTAACGGCCTGTCGCCCCCTCGTAAGAAAACCACGTGACCGGGGGTCCCACCCCTGGTAATGCTCTTCAGCCTCCCAAGTGGTAGGAGCCTGCCTCGGGATTCTAAACGAGGCGCCGCCCTGTTGAAGGGGTTCACTGTCGTCAGGTACTACTACAGGTTCATCCAAGTAAGTAAGATAGATGGGACCAATCTCATTCCTTGTGGTATAGTCGTAGATTAGGGTTGGGTCTTTCACCTCAGGACGGGGATGTCTCTCACGGGTACCAGGAATAACTTCGGTCGAGTGGCCACATTATGTCGGCGGTTCTCGGTCTGAGAACGACGGCTTCCGCTAACTGAAGCCCATCAGGGTTCAAATCCCCTTCAACAGATTGTTTAAATCCCCATTCCTTAGGTGCGGTCAACCCTTCCCTTCTCTTCTCCTGTATTACCTCACCTTCCTCTCGGGAAAGACTATCCTGATGGTGTTGCCCCTGCAGTTGACTTAGCTCATTGCTAAGGCTCTTGAATTGGGACTCATGTCGTTCCATGAACATCCCCAGGGTTTCTGAAACAGTTAGTAAAAGTTCCCCAACTTGTTTACCCCTTACTTCCAACTGGTCAAGTCTGTCAGGGGTTCCTCCCTTCTCCCCCTCAGTTATGCATTCCTCTAACTCCTCATCAGAGTGATCCTCCGACCTTATAGAAGTTTCCATCTTCTAATTATTCATTTAACATCTGATTTGAAATATTTAATTAAACAATTCAACTGATTATAATGAACAAGCGTTGCTGACCATTAACATTCGTGATTAGGCCTAAATATTGTTCTTCACTAAGAGTTCAATGCCTTTTCAACTTCAGTAGAATTTAGAATATAATCAACAAGCGTGCATAACCCTGTTTCTAATTATTATGGTCCATTATTAGCACACAGGTATAATTAATTACATTTCGGTTCAAAGGTATCGACCGCTATCATCAATCAACATTAGCTTCGATGCTTATCATTAATCACATCCGTTTCAATTCTTATCATCAATCACATCAGTTTCAATTATTATCATCAATCACATCAGTTTCAAGTCTTATCATCAATCACATCAGTTTCAATTAATTAACTTTAATTGGTTTCGGATTCAATTATGGAGCAATTAAGTAAGGTGATACTTCCCTGACTTTCCGTGCAATTTGAGTCACTCTCGAATTCGAATATGAAAAGAAGATCGGATAATTTCTTGCCCCGGTGTAATTATTTGTCATCAAGATATTCACATAGAATATTGCATCGGCAATGACAATCGTGTAACTTCAATCACCTCAGAAAGAAACCACACTCGTCCGAATCAGCACACGATTCGACGGACGTAGAAGCAATAATACCGATCGCAAACGGTGCCAAAACCCGTTGCTTAGTCAACAATATCTTCTTACTCATGCAGTCAGGCAATCAGCCATGCAAACTTATCAATTTCTGACAAAAACCCACACAAATTCTTGTCTTCACGAGACGAGCTCCTACCCTGATGGAATCCTGAGATCGACTGCGCTTTTCGGCGGTTGCAGCGGTCACGTGGGCCGCATCAACCAATCAACGGCTACCGCGCAAAAGCGACCGTCGAACGCAAACCTCGGCCTCTGATAGGACGGACAAACTACAGTGATTGGCTACCACAAGAGGATTCAGAAGCCTCGACAGAAGCCTCGTACAGTAGTTTCCTACCGAACACGACTACGGCCTTCGCAAAAATATTCCCTCTATGTGATGACCTTTAAATAGAACCGCGATATCTAATAAAATCAATTAGCAAGTAAGTACGTGAAGCGGCCTTCCAGGACGTTATATTGTAGCGGCCTTATAGGACGTTACACATACAATCAAACAATATTTGGTCATTTTTTGGTCTTTTGACGGTGCAAGATTCAATATGAGCTCATATGCAACTTCAACATCGTAATCCCCAAACACAGATTTTAATAGCATCAAGTGGTAAGTACAGATCATACGGATGTCATAATATAATGCACGAATATCATACTATAATGCACTGAGATCATAATATAATGCACGGATGTCATAATATAATGCACGGATATCATACTATAATGCACGAATATCATGATATAATGCACGGATATTATACTATAATGCACGAATATCATGATATAATGCATTGATATAGTTATAAAATCCACGGATATCATAAGATAATACACTGAGATCATAATATAATGCACGGATATCATATTAGAATGCACGGATATCATAATATAATGCACGGATATCATAATATAATGCACGGATATCATAATATAATGACTGAAAACTAAGTTACATAAGCCTAGCATAGACACTGATATAAATTTGATCTTAAATTATTCTCAGCACAGCATTTGGTTTTCCCGCCATACAAATTAGTACATCGCATTGAAATACAATTATAATGACTAGTTTATCCCACGTAACATTTTTATTTGTATACCTAGAAAGAAATGTTATACACCATACGTCTTTGTCTTTTAATGAGGATCACTTTCGCTGTTTTGTATTTCTTTGTATTTGTGATGGTTCTGGAGTTATTGACAAAACACCAAATTTCGGCCGTCATTTTCCAAGATGGCGGCTCGAGCACAGCTCGGATTTATGGGACTTTTGGTATTTTCATCAGTGGGGTGTAGGCCTACCTAATAACTATGCCAAGTCTCTAGTTTGTGAAAATTTATTGAGTCGATTTTCCTAAAATGCACTAGAATGCACGGATATCATAATATAATGCACGGATATCATAATATAATGCACGGATATCATAATATAATGACTGAAAACTAAGTTACATAAGCCTAGCATAGACACTGATATAAATTTGATCTTAAATTATTCTCAGCACAGCATTTGGTTTTCCCGCCATAAAAATTAGTACATCGCATTGAAATACAATTATAATGACTAGTTTATCCCACGTAACATTTTTATTTGTATACCTAGAAAGAAATGTTATACACCATACGTCTTTGTTTTTTAATGAGGATCACTTTTGCTGTTTTGTATTTCTTTGTATCTGTGATGGTTCTGGAGTTATTGACAAAACACCAAATTTCGGCCGTCATTTTCCAAGATGGCGGCTCGAGCACAGCTCGGATTTATGGGACTTTTGGTATTTTCATCAGTGGGGTGTAGGCCTACCTAATAACTATGCCAAGTCTCTAGTTTGTGAAAATTTATTGAGTCGATTTTCCTAAAATTCTTCCACTAACAAGGCTATATTAAATTATCCGCGCTAACAAGATATTTATATGTATACGCAAAAACCGTACTCTCAAGTTTATATATATATATAAACTAGCTGTACCCGGCCACGCGTTGCTGTGGCAGAAAAAACCGTCTTTCCTCCCCCTCCCCCTCCCCCCCCCCCCCCCCCCCCCCCTCCCCCCCCCCCCCCCCCCCCCCCCCCCCCTCCCCCTCCCCCTCCCCTCCCCTCCCTCACACCGTTCCTTCCCGACAGCGACATGTGCGATATCGCGACTTTTGGGCGACAAGGAGTTTCGGAAATGTGGCAACCCTGATGATCTCGCGACTTTTGGGCGACTTTACAACATGATGTCGCGATAAAAACGTTTTCTGAAATCTGGCAACCCTCGTGGACGTTGGGATGTGTATAATTTCAAAGTGGCAGTCGAATTGAATTCAAAGTTCTCTTTTTGTGGAAAAGATTGCGTTTTTTCGAAAAAAAGCATAATACAACACGGTTCTATTGGAATGGAAGGTTTTGTAAAATTTTCAAAACAATGGGTCTCTAAGTTTCCGCAAACACTCATAACGAACTATTGGAAAGTTTCATTTTTATTTTTATAGATTATATAAGCCTATCGTAAATTAACATCTATGTAATTATATACACACACATATACATATACGTGAGTTTGATGGTACTTTAGGCCTTTTATCAAGGCCCTTGAGGACATCGTGTATTCGCCCACTATCTGTGAGACTATAAGTTCGTATGTTAGTCATGTGATATGTGATAATACATATAGGCTACAAGCGATGTTGCAGCAATTTTACAGGTGCGTTACACAGTATGAGAATTGTGGAAAAATAACTGGGGGGGTTGGCCTATGATAAACTTGGAATTGGGGATGAAAAACATACTTTAACATGGGGCTCTAAAAATGACTGGGGGGGTTGAACCCCCCCCCAACCCCCCGGCAATTCTCACCCTGGCGTTACAAGGTCGATGAGATTTATAATTATTGTTGGTATGACGGTCCAAAAGAAATGCCCGGACGCAATGGACAAGTCGGACGGAATGGCGTTGGCACATGGTGAAGCGGTTTCAGATGCCGAGACCCACAACGGAATGGCTACAGAAGCGAAAGTTGCACTAGAGAACAGTATGAGATGCAGAGTTCTGAAGACAATCGCCCTTTATTTGTCTTTTGCCGGCATAGTAAGACTCTTTTCTCATGCATATCAATTGCTTACTTAATTGTAATATAATCGAATTCGATTTATTATTTTTATTAAAATAGTAATAATATCTTCTTTTTTATTGACATTCAATCAGATTTTCTGACAAACCGCAGAAAGATTACAGGTACAGGTTATACGAAATACGGCCCACTGTAGCACGACACGCAGGTCGGTGTTTACAGCAGTGGGTTCGGTAACTTAACACTATTGGCCTAAGTGCTGGATCACTCCTGGTTCGGCCAATCTTTTAAAGTATGCCTAATTGTTATGATGGTTAGCATATTGTTTAGCCTCTTTTAAGTTTAATTGGCACAGTCTTCGGGTAGTCCGTAATATAAATGATTACTTTGGGGGTCATTGCAAAATTACGTAATGCCGGAAATGACCGTTTTTTACCCACCCACCCTGTAACGCTTCGTAACATTTCCTTTGACCCATCTGCCCCAGCGTTACATAATTATTTTTTAAGAAAAATCAGTTTAGAAGTCAGATTTAGGCCTAAAAGGCCTATGCGAAATCGTAATCATATAATTTATATTTCCATAGGGAATTTAATATAGTATGTGAATTATAATTTGACAGTAGACTAGGCTTAAAATATATAAAATATACAGAATGTTTTATTTATGTAATTGACACTCATGCTTGAACTGCAATTTTCTTAAATTTTACCACATGAATAAAATTTTACAAATTGCTGTAAAGTTTCATGTACTAAATTTCTCATTAATAATTAATTTAAAAAATAATATGAACTAATACAGTTGTTCTTCCATGTCAGGAATCCAAGGGGAATTAGGACTACCACGTTGATCCTTTAGTAAAACTATCACAGATCCAAATAATTCAAACAGCGGTTTCCGGCTTGTACAAACGGCAGAACAGGCATGTAACTGGTGTCTGCTGCCGCACCTTCTTCAGATATTATAATATAGACCTACCTTAGTTAAGTTTTAAATCAATGTCACAAAGTTTAAACTTGGATCACATCATGTCTGAAGTGTCATCTGATGGTAATTTAATATTCATTTATAACTTTTGTCAAGGCGTTATGTAACGTTCAGCTGGCCCCACACATCCACCCACGTAACGTCTTGTAACGTTTTCAATGACCCAACCACCATCGAGTGTTACGTAATTATGCAATGACCCCTTTAGGAATTCACCTAATGATGATGATGAGTTCTCTACCCGAAAGCGGGTTCGTTGGCTTTTATGCCCCTGGGGATGAGATGAGTGAGGTGGTTTCCCATTGCCTTCCTTAGAGACAGTTGTGGGTGAGCAACTTGTTCAAGGTCGCTGCGCAACTTGTTCAAGGTCGCTGCGCATGCAGTGGCATGAGGTAGGTTTGAACCTGCAACCATGCAACCGGTCACAAGGCGCAGAACTTACCACTACACCACCACGTCCACCTGGAATGCACTTCATTGCACTTGATGGTAAATAAAATGGCATGGAAGATGACTGGGTCAACTTGTAACCTACATTTACTTAAAGATGCAGGAAAACAAGGTAATCAAACCTTTACACTTTGGGCTTTGCTCAAGAAGCTCATCCCATTTATGAAATGAATCTTTGTTCATATAATTATTATTTCTTCAAGGCCCAAAATGGTTTTTAAATTACTTGATGTGCGAATTGTTTCTGTATCTTGTGTATCCTGTTCACTGTTCATTTTTCCCAATTATTTAACACTTTGACGTCGAGATTATGTTGTTTTTCCACTTCTAGTACACTTATCATTAAAGGCTTAATGCGTTCTGCCTTGTTTCCTATACATTATATCAATTATGTGGGTGTATAACATTATTATACAAGTGCACATATGTTCACAATTTAATCTAGATAACTCAAGAATGATTAGCTTCTACTAAACTTAATGGACATAATGTGTTCGTCAATCAATCAATCAATCAATGTTTATTGAACACCACGAACATGATACATGCAATGAACATGTACATTGGTGTCAATGGGTAAACCCAAAGGAACATAATGTTCCGCTAGGCAGGGTCACCCAGACTCACCCTAGATTAATCAAACATCAATACAAACAGTGTCTGTTTAAGCACTATGTAACATGCTACAATATTAATTTTTTATTCAAACAATGTTTGTCCATTGTTAATACACATGAATGCAACAACCAAAGAAAATCAAAAGAAAATCAAAAACAAATTTAGTTAATACATGTTATGAAAAAGTGGAAGGTACATTTCCCAAGTTAAAATTCACAAAAATAGGAACCGTATGTTCTTCGCACCCCTAAAAATTATGCATTTTGATCTGTTTTTCATTGACGATGTTTTTCTTTTCAGGGATTTGCAGCTCCCATTCTTGGCCTGTCAATTGTTCACCTGGAGATCCTATTAGACACGAACACTCAGACCATTGCGTATACATTTGAAGCCTTCATCGGAAGAACCACTAGAGTCCATTTTTGACATTTTTTAGTTATCTGTGTCCTGCCATTCTTAATGCTATAGAGCATGTATTGACAAGTCCCTTTTTCAGAAAACTAACGTCAGTCCAAAGTTATAATGAAAAGAAAATATAGTGTTCATGCAATAACCACTGAAGTCCAGGACTCCAGTGTTTCTTCCATGAATTCACATGTAACTACTTTTGGCGGGCTATGCATGTTTCGCCTTAGCAACAGTTTGTTGCATCTTTAGTTGCACGCAACAGAGGTCAAATAAAAGTAAGTATGTCTGCCAGAAGAAATAAACATCAAATAAATGTTTGTTTACTATGTACAAAGAGAATTATCCATCCAGCAAAACATCATATGGGGCTTACAACAAGATGTTCAACACAGAATTCAATATTCTGTTTGGATACCACGTGGTGATACTTTATTCATGTGCTTGACAGAATAACAGTAATTATACAAAGACATTTACTATTTTCACTGCCTTGTTGTAACCTTGCAAGAAGAGATTTGACCATGTCACAAGACATTTCCTGTTCGAGGTCTTTCCTACTTTGAATGTGATCATAGCATGGGCCTGATTAACCAAAAACAGCTGTGGAATCACCCAATGGTTGGTGCACAGGAATTGCTAGTGCAAGACATAATCCTTCAGTTACAGTGTGGTTTATCTACATGAGAACTTCAATGGTGCTTGGAAGTTCTTGAGAAGACAATAAGAAGGAAGGAGGAAAGTTGCACAATCCACAATGCTCCTCCTACAGAGCAACATTCCCCATCCGTCTATAAAGCACTTATCCCTCCTGAAGAAGGCAAAGTATGACAGCATGTATGTATGTATGTATGTATGTATGTATGTATGTATGTATGTATGTATGTATGTATGTATGTATGTATGTATGTATGTATGTATGTATGTATGTATGTATGTATGTATGTATGTATGTATGTATGTATGTATGTATGTATGTATGTATGTATGTATGTATGTATGTATGTATGTATGTATGTATGTATGTATGTGTGTATTTGTGTATGTATGTATGTATGTATGTATGTATGTATGCATGCATGTATGTATGTATGTATGTATGTATGTATGTATGTATGTATGTATGTATGTATGTATGTATGTATGTATGTATGTATGTATGTATGTGCATGCATGCATGCACGCATGCATGTACTCTTGTACGCATGTACGCATGTCTGTGTGTATGTATGTGTGTATGTATATATGTATGTATGTATGTATGTATGTATGTATGTATGTATGTATGCATATATGTATGTATGCATATATGTATGTATGCATGCATGTATGGCGCTGAAGCAGCTGTCCTATACCATCATGAATCTGAATAATCCTGTTTTCAAACGGGAATCTGACAATGACAACGAAAATATCAACATATTAGCATTAAGCGACACACAACACAAGGGCACAATCTACTAACATAATGTTTCACTTTATGAAATTTAATTCATTTTTAATAGGTTATATTATTGTGCTACTGAAAAGTAGCAACTTCAAAGTTATCCTAGGACAATTCTTGAATGATCTGTATGCACACTGACAAATTTGAAAAAAAATGTTCTAAAAATGCCTTATGCTGCATGTTTACAAATTTTATTATGTGGCGCCACCTAGCAGATTAGCCACTATTATTTTGACATGTTACAGAGACAACACATATCAACACATGTGCCAAATATTGTTTCCATATTTTCATAAGTGAAGTACTTATAGACTTACAAAGTTTATTTTGTGAATATCTCAAAATCGAAAAAATGGACTCAAGTGGTTCTTCCGATCAAGGCTTCATTTACATGTCATGCCATAGGTTATACTGTTGGTGGTATCATCTGCGGAATTATTTACGATCGTTCGAACAAAGAGTTTGTGTTTTCTGCCAGCATTCTAGCGGTGGGGTTCGCTACCATCGCATCTGGGTTTGTTGGAAGTGTTTATGCTTTCATGGCAGTCGTGTTGTTGCAAGGTTTATCGATGGGATTCATTGACGCCGGTGAGTATGTAATAGGGTGTTGCAAATTAAGGTTATTTTTGAAAATGCTAAGTCTCACCAGGCAAAAAGTATCCTTGGTCGAAGATAACTTTGGAAAAAAATTGAAATCTTGTTACAGGACATTTAGGGGTCCACAAAAGGCTATAAGATAAGTAGATACTATAAAAGTACATTGTGGTATGCCGCTATTAGGTCTATTATCAATATTGCACATACGTGATTTCATGAATCTGGGTTTTTTGCACCATTTATATTCCCTGCAGAGCTGTTGTCTCATGGAATTGCATGTAGGGAGCAACCATTTCATTAAGTGTGCAAAAGATATTTCAGAGTGTCTCATATTTCCTTTTCACTACTGTTACATAATGCACATACCGGGGTATCGCTTATCCTAAGGTGAAGAACTGAAGACTCAAAACTTATCCTTTCCAATCCTGATTTCTCTACTATAACCTGTTTCTTTGTTTTTCTCTGACTTTCTGAATCTCATATTGACTCCCTAGGACTCACTAGTAGTCCAATAAAAAGCCACATACATGTATCCTCGTTATGAGGTTCTAAAGGTCAAATAGCAATTACCTGTAACCTCTCCAATGGCTGTGTTAACATGGTGGCTTACCACCCGGGTAAAACTTCCTAATGAAGTTTTGGGGTTTGTTTCGAACATTAGTTGTGGGACGCGGTGGTCTAGTGGGTATGTTTGTCGCCTTCCAGCTGAAGGGTTGCAAGTTTGAATCCACCTCAAGTCGCCGTGTAGGGACCTTGGGCAAGTCTTTCACTCGCATTTGCTTCAGCGCTTCGGCATAAAACTACGATTCAGTGTTCGCTCAGTAATCGGGAGCGCCTCTGAGTAGGCAGCTTGAAATGCGCTAGCCTACAACAAGTGCACATACAAACAATTAGGTAGTGCACTATTTTGTTAGTTGAATTTGCAAAAATACTAAGACATGTTCTCTTGCGTTGATGCAGCAGTTTTTTAAATTTTGCAACGTATTGTTGACTTGACAAACGGTAATGCATTGGTTGCTTTGTGTGTTTCAGCCGGTCAGTCATACTGTGTCAACCTTTGGCACAATCATCGATTTAAAGATCCAGTATACCAAGCATCGCATGCATTCTGGTCACTCGCAGGAACCATTGCACCGTTTGTTGCTAGAAATTTTCTTATTGAACTCTCTTCCCCTAATCCACAAGAAAATTCATTAAACACTACAATGGGAGCTATGAATCAAACAATAAAGGAAAATGACACTTTCTCTTCAGCAGCACTTAACACAACAACACTTTCGGAAGAGGAGCTGGCTGATATTCAAATGACACGATTTGCATATATGACTATCGGTTGCATGATATTGTGCACAAGCATTTTATTTCTGGTTCTCTACTTCTACGAATGTTTGCCGATCATCATTCCGAGACGTCCAAAAGATGCGAGCAATGGTAGGTCTACAAGAGGAAAATCTCAGAAGCAGCAAGGAAAATGGCTGATGATACTATTCTTGTTCATGCTGTTCATGTTCTCCTTTCTCTACATGTACATTGAAGGATTGCCACTGGCCTACTTCACAGCCTTTGCTATTAAACACCTTGACTGGAGTGTACATTATGCCACCCTTCTCATGGCTTTGTTCTACGGGATGCACTGTGCTGGTCGTGTTATTGGCGTTCCGCTTTCAATTGTTCTAAAGCCTCTAACAATGCTGTTTATGAACCTCACTATAACGGCCCTGGCCTACATCTTGTTGCTCTTTGTCAATATCCATGATGGAGTCATGTGGTTATCTGCCATTCTTGCAGGTTTTGGCATGGCAAGCACATTTGCTGCTATGATCCTGTGGGTGTCTGAGACTGTTCAAATAACGGGTCTTGTAGCCTCAGTGTTTCTAGTCGGAGCATCAGTTGGTGGAATAACTGCGCCGCTTCTTGTTGGGCAGCTCTTTGACAGAGTGTCTCCAATGTGGATGGTGTACGTTCTTGTGGTAGCATCACTGCTGCATATCGCATTGTTTCTAACTATCTTCTTCTTTGTTAGAAAGTGGAAGGCAAAGTTGTCGGACAATTTCCACGAGCACCAGGTAATTGATTTAAACGGCCACATAGCTGTTGAAGCGGAGAAACTAGACACAGAGCAAAGTTGATCTTATCATAAATGTTAGGTACATTTTCGGTTTGTTAACTTATATACCGGTGCGATCATATTGCTTTGCTGAGAACAAATTCAGTTCCTTTTACTCTCATGCATGCACTTTGCTGAGTTAGAAAGTAATTTTCCTTCACTGAGGCAATATTAAAAATTTATTGCTGCAGACTAGTTGTTAAGTAGATAAAATTTTATTGTTATGCATTATTCTAATTGTAACTAGGTTATGATAATATGATGAAGAACAAAGACGAATATTTGTCACATTTCATATGTTTTACACTATAATGATGAGCTGAAAAGTTTTCTCATGAGTTTTATTACATTCTCATTATTGAAGTGTTAGACAGCTACCTATGGATGCCGTATGAAGCCAGTTTGAACACACGAATAACCTTTCTGTGATAGCTATGAAAAGGGCGGCATAACGTGCAACCATTATTCTGTAAGCTTTGTCTTGCATTGTTGAAGAAGAATGATGTAAGTGGTTTGTGGTCAACTGGTCATATAGCTATAGGCTGTTGTACATATTATCTGCAGATACGTCACTTTCAGGTTTCAGCTGGTAGCAGGAACATTAGCCTGCTTTGCTGTCATCATGAATTGTTGGCCGATATGTCTAGTCTGCTGAGATTATATGTTGTGATATATTACAATTATTGTAGTTTCATGTTGTAATTTTGTGGTTTTTGGTACATTTCAGTTCAAGCTGTTGCACCATGGTTGAATTCTTATAACTTTAAACAAATTTGATCAAAATAGATTTTTATGAGCTTTTTTTTAAGTTTCAAGATTAACTGATTTTTGCTGTCATTCTGTAATGGAAAAATTGAGGTACCGGTTTTTAAGACATATTTTACGGTGAATGTATTTCATTTATTGATGTTCTTATTTTCAGGCTGTGAAGTCACATAAAATTTTAGGAAAATCAGGATTTTTACATCTATGCTGCTTTTGGCTACAGTGAAGTTTAAACTTTACTCGATCATTGTCATGGTTTCATAAAGACTCTAATCAAAAGGAGATACTAATAATGAGGTTGACTGATGTCAATGTTGATCTTATGCTGTCACAAAGTTTATTTGTGTTCAGGGTTTTGTGCTTCATTTGTTGACTTGGCATTCTAGGTTAATTTAGACTAGTATGCTATTGTTATCTTTCATAACAATGAATATTACCTTTAGCTTAGTTTTATTTACACTTTAGCGGAAAATCAAGTGAATTTTTGCATTTTTATAAGGTTTGATGACTATTATTTGTCGCAGTAAATTTAGGGAAATCAGCATTTTTACATAGGCTACTTTTTGGCTGTGATGTTTGAACTTTATTCTTTGTCATGATTGAAGACTTGTTTAATCAGAAGGATTTATGAATAACGGTCGAGGTTGAATGATGTCGATGTTGATATTATGTTGTCACAGGATTTATTTCTATTTGGTGTTTTGCACTTCATTTGTTGACTTTGCATTCTAGGTTAATGTAGATAAGTATGCAATTGTTAGTTTTCATAATAATGAATAATTACCTCATTCCTAGTTTTATTAACACTTCAGCTGAACATAAAAGAGAACATGAATTAAAATATGTATGAAAATTTCCTGTCTCTCCATGACCTAATTATCACAGTTTGGTTACTGCATGGCTACGAAATGTAAAGTATAATCATTAATCACTGACCACTATTATAGCACAATTTATTATTTTGTTCGTTGTGGTATGGTTCTTGGGTGTGATAGATATATTGTTTAAGCTTATGGTAGATGACATTCTAACACATTCGTGGTTTTCATGTCATGACTGAGTCAGTTTAACTTGATGGATCTGGATTCAGATGTGAACCACTGGACATGCAGAGGCAGTGTTGTTAAAAAACACCAGAATTTCAAGATCAAGACCTCATGGTTGGAGTGTGGAGACCAAGACAACAGAATGTAAGACCAAGCCTTAGGTAAAAGACCTATTATCCAGGACCATCATCAAGACCATAAATTATGTGGAAATCACTACACGAATTGAAGTGGCATGAGTTAATGGGTACATGATTTCAATTAAATGCTTTTACATGATCTTCCAGATACTTATATCACACAAAGTTCTGTCTCTTAATCTTGCTCTGCAAGGCTCTGTAAAGTCTCATAAAGAGTCCACTACAGTTTATACGGAATCTTTTAATGTGAACATATAAATAGCATGCTTCACTGTAAATTTTTTAAATAGCCGGCTTCATTGGAAATCTTTTTGCAAAGTTTAACGGGTGTAGGTTGTGATAATTCTATGCATATTCCACTTCATCGGACGCTGCAGCTCCCATAATGTTTGATAGTTGATACCCATTTTGCGGACGACCAGCCTACAGTGTACCGGTAATACGTTTAGTTAACGAACGTGCCGAATAAACTTTTACCTAGGGCTGCCAACCGTGCCGGATTCGCCCGGACGGTCCCGGAATCGGCCCTGAGCGTCCCGTCAAATTATGTTAAAGAATTGTTTACTGCCATAATTGTATCATGTTTGTTTGTTGGTTCAGGAAAAATAATATAAAATTAATTAAATAAATAAATATATTTTTATTAAATCTGGCCATCATATGCAGATATGAGTTGTCTTTAAGACTCTAAAATTTCATTTAGATATTCTTACTTTTGGCCAAGATATTGATCAGAATAATTAAATTGTTTTTTAAATACTTTTTGTTGCGTTGCGTTTTTGAATCGTCAAAAAGCGGCGGATGGCCTCACTAAAAACCGTGTAATTTTTGTTCTGTTCCACATATTGCAATGAAATTTGGCTATTGTACGTAGATATGAATTATATTTAAGCCCGTATAACTGGATTTGAAAAATTCTTATTTTGGGCTAAGATATTGACAAAACACCGTAGGGGATTACTTTTTTTGGCCCACCCTGTGCATAGTGATGACTGCTTTATCATATGCAACATTTTTATTTTTAATCCTCTAGCTAGTATAGAGACAAATGTTATATACCAAAATTGATCGTCTTTAAATTTAGGATCATTTTTGAAATTTTATATTTCTTAATAGCTCTTACCCGGTTCTTGAGTTATTACCACGATGCCTTAATAATGGCTTAATTCTTACATCGTGGTTATTACCGAAAAACAGAATACAGGCCGCCTTTTTCCAAGATGGCGGCTCTAGCACAGCTCGGATTTATGAGAATTTTTGGCATTTTATTCAGTGCGGTGTAGCCCACTTAACAACTCTGCCAAGTTTCTACTTCCTGATATAATTTGTTGTGTCGATTGGTGTTTTTTTAACTAAAATTCCTCTACTATTAGACGATGATTGAGATAATTATGTATCACAAGCCAGAGCTTGGTCACGCTATTTATAACTCGTTTTCCTATTGGCTAGTCGAAGCCTTGGATCCGTAGCGTACTAGTGCTGGTTCTACGAATTAGCTTCCCGTAACGTTGCGTTGTGCGACCTTTTTACTTCGGGCTAGATGCCTAACATGAATATTCATTAAGCAAATTCAAGCTCATTGTCTGATTGGTTGCGGGTCTCCCTTGGATCAATTTCCATGTGTATTTTCATTAAATGCGGACCGGTAACGCGTCCGCTCACAGAGCGGAAGGTTGCGGGTTCGAATCCGGGTAACGACCTTGGGCAAGTTGTTCACGCACACGTGCCTCTGTCACCAAGCAGTATAATTTGGTACCGGCGTAAGCTGGGAAGTAAACGGCAAGACAGTCCTGGGAAATCACTGACCCCGTGTCCAGGACCTTGGGATTCGTCCATTGCCGGCTCAAGGGCTTAGGAAAGGAGATGAGCGCCTCGCCAATGGGCCTGCGGCCCAGGGACGACTTAAGGTTGCGTTAGTGGGCGCTGTAGAAATCTCGAGACTACAATTACGAACCAGGCCTGTTTATTACCTGTTTTGAGTTACTGCGCCATATAAATCGTCGTAATTATTATTATTATTAACATTTGTTTTGCATTATTTTTCATTTTATGTAACTATACTTTATTATTATCTCTATCTGTTATAGTGCATCATTGCTGATGTTCCATTTGTTTGTATGTGCACTTGTTATAGCGCCCCTTCAAGCTCTCGCTACTCAGAGGCGCTCCGCGCTCCCGATGCAGAGCGGATACTGCATCGGAGTTTCACGCCGAAGCGCTGAGCAATTGTGAGTGAAGGACTTGCCCAAGGTCCTTACGCGGCCAGGTGGATTCGAACTTCGGACCTTCCGGCTCCAAGGCAACGACGCCACCACTAGACCACCGCGCCTGCAAAATGTAGTATTAAAGGCTTTATTTGCTTACTTACTTACTTACTTATTATATTATCTGAGAAGCCATTTTACCCATACGTCACCAGATGAAGTGCAGCATCCCTGAATATATTTCTTCTCTGTTTGAAAAGTTTTTGTTTATGCATGTTTAGCAATAATATACAAGGATTCCTTGCATTTTTACCAAGGATTCTCTATTACATTTTTACAAGGACTCTCATTTTTAAAGGATTATCTATAATATTCTTGCATATCATCATTTATGGAACCTAATACAAGAGTCATGGACAAATTGTCATTAATATGCCGCAATCCAAAACTCATTAGACAAAGCTAGGAAATTTTATGCAGTAGTTTAGTTTTGATTAGAATTTTAGTTCCTGTAATTTAAAGAGCAGGCAACGTCTGAATCTTTGAGACAAGTGGTGTCCCATACCAGGCTATATTAAATTACCCGCGCTAACAAGATATTTATATACGCAAAAACCGACGTACTGTCAAGTTTATATATATATATATATATATATATATACACATATACATATACGTGAGTTTGATGGTACTTTAGGCCTTTTATCAAGGCCCTTGAGGACAAGGTGTACTCGTCATTACAATGTCTGTAAGACGATAAGTTCGTATGTTGGTCATGTGATACAAGCGATCTTGATACAAGCGATGGTGCAGCAATTTTACAGGTGCATTTTTAACAAAGTCGAAGAGATTTATACTGTTGGTATGACGGACCAAGAGAAATGCCCGGACGCAATGGACAAGTCGGACGGAATGGCGTTGGCACATGGTGAAGCAGTCTCAGATGCTGAAAACCACAACGGAATGGCTACAGAAGTGAAAGTTGCAACAGAGGAGAGTATGAGATGCAGAGTTCTGAAGACAATCGCCCTTTATATGTCTTTTGCCGGCATAGTAAGGCTCTTATCTCATAGCTATTGCTTACTTCATTATAATAATCTGCCTTGAATTAGATTTTTATAGCGGAATTAACTTATGTGTTGCCAAAACTTATTTTAAAATTATTTCATGACTTTTTTTAAAGTATGCCTAATTGATATAATGAATAGCATATTTGATAGCTGTTTAACCTGTTTTAAGTTTAATTAGCACAGTCTTCAGGCAGACCGTGATATAAACTGATTAATTAGGAATTCACCTGATGATAATGATTTCATCGCTCTCCACCTTATGGCAGGTCCACTGCTTTTATGCCCCTGGGGATGAGATGAGTGAGGTGGTTACCCATAGCCTTCTTCACAGAAAATTGTGGGTGAGCACCTTGTCCAAGGTCCCTACGCAGTGGTTTGAGGTAGGTTTGAACTGTGACCCTTCGGTCACAAGACACAGAACTTGCCGCTACACCACCGCATTCACCCGGAATACACTTGATGGTAAATAAAATGGCATGGAAGATGACTGGGTCCACTTGCCTCTTACTTTTAATTGCAGAGGCAAAAAAACAAGGTCATCAAAGCTTTATACCTTGGACTGTGCTCGAGAAGCTTATCCCATTTATGAACTGAAACTTTGTTCCTATAATCATTATTTCTTAAATACCAATAATGGTATTTAAATTACTTGATGTGCGAATTGTTTCTGTATCTTCTATATCCTGTTTACTGTTCATTTCCCCCATTATTTAACACTTTGGGGAATTAAGTTGTTTTTCCACTTCTAGTACACTATTCATTAAAGGCTTAATGCTTACTCCCTCGCTTCCTATACTTTACATAAATGATGTGGGTGCATAACATTATTCTGCAAGTGCACATTTGTTCACAATTGAATATAGATTCATTCAAGAATTCTTGACTCAGGACTGCTAAATTTATTGGACATAGTGTTCATGGTATGAAAAAGTGGAAGGTACATTACCCCAGTTAAAATTCACAAAAACTGGAACCCTGTACTCTTTGCACCCCCTAAGATTATTCATTTTGACCTAATGTTCATGTCATAATATTTTTATTTTCAGGGATTTGCAGCTCCCATTCTTGGCCTGTCAATTGTTCACATGGAGCACCTATTAGACACGAACACTCAAACCATTGCGTATACATTTACATGTCATTCCATTGGTTATACTGTTGGTGGTATCATCTGCGGAATTATTTACGATCGCTCCAACAAAGAATTTGTGTTTTCTGCCAGCATTCTAGCGGTGGGGTTCATTACAATTGCATCTGGGTTTGTTGGAAGTGTTTATGCTTTCATGGCAGTCATGCTGTTGCAAGGTCTATCGATGGGATTCATTGACGCCGGTGAGTAGCTAATAGCAGATAATAGGGTGTCCCAGGTTAAGGTTTTTTGAAAATGCCAAGTCTCACCAGTTAAAAAAGTGTCATTGGTGGAAGATAATTTTAGCGAAAAAATGTGAATTTTACAGAACATTTAGGGGTCCCCAAACGGGTTATAAGAGATTATAAAAGTGCATTACGGTACATGCCACCATCATTATCAGGAATATTCATACTTAGTTTCATGAATCTAGGTTTTTGCAGCACAACTCCATTTTCATTATGAATATGTGCACCATTTATAACATCGAAAGGCCTTCCCAAATTGCAACCATGACTCACTTGAGTCACTTCATCATATTTAGGCCTAGTGAACTACTGATTGGACCAAATGTGTCACTAACTCGAATTTGGTATTGTGTACCAATGTGCCATCTCAAAGCAAACTAGGTTCGGAATAACTGAACTAATTATTACAATAGTCAATAATAGTTAAATAATGTTACAAACTCTAATATATGACAGTCTGCACATATCAATTTTGTAAAATTTCAGTCAATTGACTGCAAAAACCAGTCTGAGTAAAATACAGCATGAAATTTTGGAGCATAACATATTTTGTGCGAAAGCGATTAAATATATGTGGTGTGAATGATATAGCCTCACATATTGAAATATTTGCACATGAATACCATTGTACACTAAGATTCAAACTTGGGCCTCCTTAATCTTAGTGTACAATGGTATTCATGTGACTTACCATGTTGTATAATAAAATAAGCTTCCTATTCAAGTTTTGGGGTTTTGTTTGCAATTTTAGATATAAGTGTAGATTTTTTATTAAGGTTGAATTTGCAAGAATATTAATATATGTTCTCTTGCATTGAGGCAGCAGCTTTTCTTAAATTTTGTAGCGTATTGTTGCCTTGACCAAAACAAATGCATTGGTTGCTTTTTGTCTTGCAGCCGGTCAGTCATATTGTGTCAACCTCTGGCATAATCATCGATTTAAAGATCCAGTATACCAAGCATCACATGCATGCTGGTCACTCGCAGGAACCATTGCACCGTTTGTTACTAGAAATTTTCTTATTGAACTCTCCTCCAGTAATTCACAAGAAAATTCATTAAACACTACAATGGGAGACATGAATGAAACAACAATGGAAAATGACACATTCTCTTCAGCAGCACCTAACACAACTGGACTCTCTGAAGAACAGCTGGCAGGTATTCAAATGACACGATTTGCATATCTGACTATCGGTTGTATGATACTGTGCACAAGCATTTTATTTCTGGTTATTTACTTCTACGAATGTTCCCCGATCATCATTCCGAGACGTCCGAAAGATGCGGGCAGTAGTAAGACAACGAGAGGAAAATCCCAGAAGCAGCAAGGAAAATGGCTGATGATACTATTCTTGTTCATGCTGTTCATGTTCTGCTTTCTCTACATTTACATTGAGGGCTTGCCACTGGCCTACTTCACAGCCTTTGCTATTAAACACCTTGACTGGAGTGTACATTATGCCACCCTTCTCATGGCATTGTTCTACGCGATGCACTGTGCTGGTCGTGTTATTGGCGTTCCGCTTTCAATTGTTCTAAAGCCTCTCACGATGGTGACTATGAACCTTACTATAACGGCCGTGGCCTACATCCTGCTGCTCTTTGTCAATATCCATGATGGAGTCATGTGGTTATCTGCCGTTCTTGCTGGTTTTGGCATGTCAAGCACATTTGCTGCTATGATCCTGTGGGTGTCAGAGACAGTTCAAATAACGGGTCGTGTGGCCTCAGTGTTTCTAGTCGGAGGATCAGTTGGTGGAATGACTGCGCCACTTCTTGTTGGGCAGCTCTTTGACAGAGTGTCTCCAATGTGGATGGTGTATGTTCTTGTGGCAGCATCACTGCTGCACATCGCAATGTTTCTAACTATCTTCTTCTTTGTTAGAAAGTGGAAGGCAAAGCTGTTGGACCATTTCGATGATCACCAGGTAGTTCATTTAAATGGTAACACAGCTGTTGAAGAGGAGAAACTAAACACAGAACAAAGTTGATTTTATCACGAATTTTAGGTACATTTTCGATTTGTTAACCTATACCCGCCTTATTACCGGGGCACTATCATGTTGCCTTGCAAAGAACAAATTCAGGTCCTTTAACTCTCATGCACTTTGATGATTTATAAAGTAATTTTCCTTCACCAAGGCAATATTATAAATTTATTGCTGTAGTCTAATTGTTAATTAGATCTAAATTTATTGTTAGGCATTATTCTAATTGTAACTCGGTTATGGTGATAATTATGATGAAGGACAAATATTTTGTACACTTCGTATCTTTTAACACTGTAATGATGAGCTGCATTGTTTTCAAAGTCAATTTTAGTACACTCTCATTGTTAAAGAGTCTGTCATATGAAGTCAGTTTGAACGCATGAATAACGTCTCAGTGTCAGTGTGATAGCCATGAGAAGAAACCCATAACCTGCAACCCCAATCCTCATGCTTTGTCTTTCATTGAATTTCTTCTGTAGGTGGATGATGTGGTTTGTGGTCATACAGCTAGGAGCTGTTGTACATATTTTCTGCAGTTATGTTACTTTCAGGTTTCAGCTGGTAGTAGGAACATTAGCATGCTCTGTTGTCATCATCAATATTATTATTGTTGGTTGATATGTCTAGTCTTTTGAGATTATCTAATATTGTGATGTTACAATTATTGTATTTGTGATATTAGGTGCATTTCAGTTCAAGCTGCTGCACCATGGTTGAATTCTTAAAACTGTAAATAAATTTGCTCAAAATAGATTTTTATGAGCGTTTTCCAAATTTCAAGATGAACTGATTTTTGTCAAGTCATGTTATTGCTGAAAATTGTGGTACCGGTTTTTTAAACATATTTCGCGGTGAATGTTTTTTGCGCTTATTGATATTTTTCATGCTGTGACGACGATTATTTGTCAGTGTTTAAGCAAATCTGGATTTTTAGACGTATGTTACTTTTGGCTGTGAAGTTTAAACTTTATTGTTTGTCTTGGTTTCATAAAGACTGTCTAATGAAAAGGAGATACAAATAATGAAGTTGAATGATGTCAATGTTGATATTGTGCGGTCATAAAATTTATTTATGTTCGGTGTTTTTGTGCTACATTTGTTGAATTGGCATTCAGGTTAATGTAGATGAGTATGATATTGTTATTTTTTACAATAATGAATGTTACCTTAATCTTAGTTTTATTTACACCAAAGCTGGCAATCAAGTGAATTTTTGCATTTATTGATAGGCTTTGATGACTACTATTTGTCATAGTAAATTTGGGAAAATCAGGATTTTTACACGCTACTTTTTGGCTGTGAAGTCTAAACTTTATTCTTTGTCATGATTCAAGACTTGTTTAATCAAAAGGATTTATGAATAACGAAGTTGAATGATGTCAATGTTGATATTATGCTGTCACAGGATTTATTTCTATTCAGTGTTTTGCATTTCATTTGTTGATTTTGCATTCTAGGCTAATGTAGACAAGTATGCTAAATCGTTATTTTTTATAATAATGAATATTACCTCATTCCTAGTTTTATTTACACTTCAGCTGAAAATCAAAGAGAACATGAAATAAAAAAATGCTTGAAAATGTCTTTCCATGGCCTAATTAGTGATTAGCCAGTTTGTTGTAGTTTGGTTACTGCATGATTATGTAATGTAAAGTATTATAGCACAATTTCTTAAGTAGTTCGTCATGGTCTTGTTCTTAGGTGTTATAGATATTTTGGTTAAGCTTAGATGACATTCTAACACATTAAGACTGAGTCGGTTTAACTTGACGGATTGAGATGTGGACACGCAGAGGCAGTGTTGTAAGCAAGACTGGAATTTCAAGACCAAGACTTCATGATTGGAGTGTGGAGTACAAGACAGCCGGATTTAAGACCAAACCTTAAGTTAAAGACTTTTGTCCAGGACCAACGCCAAGACCATAAATTATATGGAAATCATGCACTACATGAATTGAAATGCCATGAATTAATGGGTACATGATTTCAATTAAATGTTTTTTACATGATCTTCCAGATACTTCTATCACACAAAGTTCAGTCTCTTAGTCAGCAAGGCTCTGTAAGGTCTCATGAAGAGTCCACTACAGTTAATTTGGAATCTTTTAATGTAAACATATAAATAGCATGTTACATATTTCTTTTATAAATAGCGGGCTTCACTGGAAATCTTTTTGCAAAGTTTAATGGACGTAGGTTGTGAGAATTCGTAGCACTCTATACACATTCCATTTTATCGCACTCTGGAGTGTCCATAATGTTTGCCTTGCAGGCCCACAATCCCTACATGTATATGTAACACATTTTGTGGATGACCAGCTTACAGTATACCGGTAATATGTTAGCAAATACAATGAATAAAACTTTTACCCAATGCTGTAACATTTACCCAATGCTGTAACATTCGTAAATAATGGGAGAAATATATGTATGAAATGTAAATTTTGTAGATGACGTGGAAATGTGCCCCTCTCAGCCTGTTTGCGTATTCAAAGCCAGGCAACCAAAATAAACGCACATAGCTGGGCACAGCACAGGGGCCCCAAGGTCCCATTGACCCCAAACAATTTTAACTAAAAACATTAACTGTGCTGTTAAGTTTTCCGTGACAATAATTAGGACGTTTTGAGGGGCAGCGTTTAGTTTTGTCAGTGTTTAGCTGTCTTTATCCCATATTTTCACGCTTTGCCTTTAACTAGCTTGGACTATGTGGATAATTTATTGATAATAACTTTCGTGCTCCTTTTAACCTAAAACGTACAGCTATTATACTTTCATGCTTTTAAAACCTAAAATATACAGCCATCTATCATGTTCATTCGTTAGTTTCGTTAATGGGTAAAGCCCCAAGAATAAAGTGTCCAGCTGTATGTACCGGTATTGCACTCACAGAACCTGTCGATCCTCGAGCATCTTACTGTCCACAGAAAATCCACAAGCAAAAATCCCATAACTGCTAGGCCAAAGAGTAAACGTTGAGTCAAAAAACGACGTAGAATTGTAGATTTAGATTGGCGGAATTTTGAATTTTAGGATCATTAGAAACTAAAAAGCATTCAATGTCAACATTTTCATTCATTAGAATTTTTTAAAATTTAAAATAGATTTATAAGCTATTTTAACTTTAACATATGACTACTTTAATTTGAATGATATTCACATATGACGATTACATGGTGTGTCGCCATATTTAGTGTAAGTTTAGGTGTGTCGCGCGCGGAAAGAGGTTGAGAACCTTTGACATAGACAGACAAATCAATTGTCATTCAATTCCAGAATGTCCTGTGACATTTTGTGTATAGCTTCATGTTACACACACATGACGTTTGAAACCTATATCAACAGTTCAACACCATCTAATGTTCAACAATTCAAAGTTTCTAGCAGAACACTGGTGCCAGAATCATTTGTAAAAGTAACACACTAATCGAGGCACCACCATTTCCATCGTGTCTAGCTAAGGATGCGTCTTGCATTTTCCAACTTTGCTGTTCTTAAGTTCTGGTGTTTGTTAGATAAAATGTGCTATGTTTCAATGTGTGTGACCTGTGCCGTCCAAAACAACTTCAAGGGTACAAGATGTGCATTTTGAAATTCATCACTTTAGACATTTTCCAGACTTCAGCACAGCTTCAAGAACTTCCATCTTGTAAAGACTAAAAGCACAAAAGACAAGAAAATACTGCATTCAGTAGTCTGTTTATAAACCAGCATGTTTACCTGTCTTCTGCATGTTTGCTGGGTGTTTTGCCTGAAGGTTTGTTTCATAACCTCTGTAGTGTATGCACATGTTAAACATTTTCAGCAATAAAAATAATAATAAATAATAATAAAAATAAGATCCTGCAATGCAATTCCTCAGTAAATATTCTGCACTTTGAGTATAAAATAAAAATAAATGAAAAAGACAAAAAAGAAGACTAACCAGATAAACTATCTCCTCTTCACATTCATTTTACGTAAAGGTCTGGGGTCAACAACACCTTAAGATGAAATAACACTAAAAACAATTTTAAACTTTAGGGATAAAAGAATGATAATATCAATAATAGCATACAGTAGTAACAATAACAATAATAATAACAATAATAATAATAAAATAACAATAATAATAATGAGTCTCCTAATACACATGTCGGTGTGAGTAACTGTAAAATGAATCCCACCTGGCCAGGGACAGACATCCCAATCCGATTGCTTTCGTTTTCATCTCTTGATCACTTGCCGCCAAAGCACAAAGCAAGTTTTCCATTTCGATAAGTAACATCTTGCGCTCCTCTAAACCGTTTCCTTCAATCCAAAATCAAACACCATAAACAAATGACAAAGAAACATAAACCAAAAGATATCTTGCCAATCTTAAGATAATGCAATTTTAGATAATGTGATTGAATCTTTGATATAGTGGTGCAATATCTAAAAGATAAGACCAAAGAACAAACTGGCTATATAGTGCAATCAATTCCATTGAGATTGTCTGAAACTACTAACCACGGACATCATTCAACTGCTGCACGATTTGTCTGATCCATTCTGTGTCCAGAATAACTGTGGCCAAAAAACGATGTCTCTTAACCAATTCACCGAGACCTGAGAAAATAAAAGGCAAAATCAACACTTGAGGAACTGTAAACAGAGAGGAGCTGAGCGCAGAAGAAACGGTTGTGGACAAAATCAGAAAAAGAAGGCTCAGCGAATGGAAAAAAAAGACTACCCCTCTCGGCCTTGCATGGGCACGTGGAGGGAGAGAGAAGCAGAGGAAGACAACCAAAAACATGAATGAACAACGTCAAGGAAGACCTGAAAGAGATGAATATTGACATGTCAAGAGCAAAGGATCTCATCAGAAACAGAGAAATTTGTAGAAGACCTACTGATCGCTGTTTTTGTCTAAATCATTTTAGTCGTAATTGGCATTTGAATACTCTTCAACTATTAAAAGGCTCCATTTATCGTAAGACTTCAACATAAAGATCGCCCTTGATTGTTGCCCTTTTGTTTACGCACCATTTTTGATCAGCGCCCTTTCAACCAGCGCCTTTAAAAGCGGCACCTTTTGAACTCGTCTTCTGATGGTCGCCTTTTCGAAGTCGACCTTTTGATTGTGAATCATGTACCAATAGATTTGACCTTTTAAATTGCCCTCTTGACACCAGCACTTGGAACGCTTGCGGTGAAACTGTAATAATACGATTTGTCTGTGCAGTCAGTCAATAAATGGCATTCGATTACAAACTGATATATACCGGTAATAAATCACTTCAACTGACCACCAACCTTCAAGAGAGGATAGAACGAGGACCAAAGTGAGATCCTCACTTTCCTCGAATGACTCAGTGACTCTCAGCTGTCGTACCTCACCAACCGACTCCACTTTGAAAACGCTTGACATGAACACAGCCGCATACTCAACAAACTCCTTCAGATGCCCTTTGACCTCAGAAGCCGAAGGACCTATATATAGCCACACAAATAAATTCAATTAAATAGCAAAGATTACATAAAAAAATCAAGAAACAGTCAGGAAGAACAGAGAAGCATCACAACTGAGTTCCTTTTGCTCGTATTGCAACCATGAAGAATCGAGCCTTCTCTGTGGTTGGCCCAGTGGTCTGGAATGGCCTTACTTTAGAGCTACGTCTAAAGTTTCCAAATGAATTAATTAATTAATGAATGACTGCATAAAAAAAGCAATAGCCTCAATACTCGTTTCCAACCGTCAACTCACTATTTAGTAAACAAGAAAAAATATCCCTGTACCAATCAAAACTCAGTTCAGATGAAAGACGTTTACTATACGAGCAAATGCTAGACTTGAAACTCCTAAAACTCACTTTTGCTCCAGCCAATGCTTGTCGATAACTTCAATCCGAGTGCAATCAGGTGGCCGAATACTGTCTGACGAGAATTGCTTGCATCCACGTTTCTCACCAAAGATACTGGAAATGCAAAAAAGCAAAAATGCTAAACAAAACATTCCTGGGGAAAATGTTATAACTCAATATATTACCTTTATAACATCGGCAACTACTAACCAGTTTCTACACCCTAAAAGACTAGTTTTAGACGCAATATCAGCTATTTTTAGACAGAATTGTGAAAATTTACTTATACAGAAACACTTCTTAGTTAACCATCTGTAAATAAATTATCGTTACTGATATAAACTATAGAACACTGATAAATTAATAATCATGATATCTTGAAATCATCTTTAAAGAAATCACCAACAATAATAATACACATTACATAAATTCATTAAACAATTAAAAACTGTTGAATAGCAATTCATTACACATCTGTAATTATATGAACGAGGAATAACCAGCAATAATTGATTAATCATAACTGAACCACTGATTCATAAACACGAGATTTTGGTGCAAAGAAAATCAATTACCAAACTGATTCATGTGCTTGATGAGAAACTCAAGCAGATTGATGAGCGCAGGATCAGATGTTGGCAGATCAGGATGAGCAAGCAGGTTGAGCAATGCCTCCGATAAATACGTTATGATGAGCTGTGATGAAAATAGCAAATTGTAAGCATCAATCTATTTTGACCATTGATATCATCTTCAGCAACTTCACACCATCAATCAATCATCGCATTGACCTTTCATTCACCAATAGAACACAATGTGAATTATGCAGCATAATAAATTTTTTATAAATATGCGCATTACTTCAAAGACAAGTAAACTAAGGTAAAGAAAGGTACTCTTTGCATTCTAAGGCAGTTCTACTCAAATTGTGGTCCATGATCTTGTACTGGTCCAAAAGTAGTTATTAACCAAGATGTGAAATGGTTGCCAGAATCAATATTTTTATTTAACCCAAACAAATGATTTATATTATGGAAAACTATAGCAAAATTTAAGAATCAGGAACATAAAAGTGACAAACATGCAAAGTCTGAGAAGCGCTGCTTTAATGCATGCTAAGTGAAAGAAGGTATGGTACATAAATACTACTCTGCTGAGTGCTGAGATTAAAATTAAGTTCAAACCTAGCTAGATTAAAGTAAGTTAGGGTATTCTGAGGTGAGGTCAGGTCAGCCTAGTTACGTAAGGTAAGATCAGGTATGCTATAATATAAGTTAATGTAAGTTATGATAATGCAATGTAATTTGAATAACTGGAAGTCGAGGTAATGTAATTCTGGTACTCTAAGAATAATAATGATGTTAATATAAGATGCATTTAGGTAGTCGCTCATTTACTACACACTACAAAAAAGTCCTCCAAACCACTTAGCAATTACGTTCATTGCTACCCAGAAGAAAGACAAGCTTACCATTACTTCAGTGTCGCATTCCTCTCCAACCAGACAACTCCACGCGTCACAGAAGTATCGCACAAGCAAGAATTGGAACTTTAACTCGTAGAGGATTGTCCTCGTCTGGTCAAAGTCGCACATCAGCGGAAGTCCAGGCAATAGAAACCGGACGACATCTGGAAGCGTTGCAACGTGGACATCTGTCTTCTCATCTTCAGACGGATTGCCAAGAAGACTCTTATTGGCGATGATGGGTGACAAGACGCTGCCGCAGATACAGTTACTGATTTTGTTAGATCCAAACAACTTCTTGTACCAAGTTGAACTTTGATCATGATTTCTCTCACACTTTACATCAGAAGCTCTGTCATTGTCTGCAGCCACACTACTATCTTCAAATTTAAAATGACTCTTTGGTGTATTCGTGGAGTTCCCTGTTACGGCATCAGCAGTAGCGTTCCCAGAGCACACCGAATCACCATGCTCCTCACATTTCAAGCTTAAAAATTCTAGAATGTCTTCCTGTTGGTCTGCAAGATCTTCCCTTGGAAAAATGGCTGCTTCCTCCAGCAGAATTGATGCGACAAATTTGTTCAGCTGAACCAAATTCGATATAAAATTCAACTGTAGTCCTGATGTTGAACCTTTGTTCTTTTCGTTTGTGCTATTGTTGTTGTGTTCATCAACAGCGTCGTCTGCTTGGCAAGAGCCGTTCCGACTCTCGACCGTTGAAAACGCAACTCGAGCGATCTTACTCTGACAAGTCTTGCAACAAAGACGTCTGGCCATAAAACTAAAAATGCTGGAAAGAAAAATTACCCATGTTTGAATTTAGTTATTCTGCATAAAATGTTCTGTCATAATACACAAAAACTATTCTGGTCTTGAACACATGCATATTTCTGCATTGGTGATGTATGACAAACCTCAATGTGATATATTCAGAGGCAACAGGAGATGTGTCAGGAGAACTACATTTTCTTAACCTTGGAGTATGAGGTGATTCTCTTCCCTGTAGCCAGGTTTTATCCTCATTTTTTCCATATGACTCATTTTATATGCAAGCTCACTGAAAATGTTACAGGAACAGCACCTTTGGAATATCGTTCTGCTTTGAAAATGAAGTAAGAAGGAGTGTGGTGGTGTAGGGGATTGTTCGGTACCTCGAAGCTGGAAAATTGAGGGTTTGAACCCACCTCAAGCAGTCGCATAAAGACCCTGAGCAAGTCTTTCACTCACAATTGCTCATGCGCTTCGGCGTAAAACTGGATTCAGTGTCCGCGCTGTAGTCGGGAGCGCCTCTGAGTAGAATCTTGAAGGGACGCTATAACAAGTGCTCATACATACATACATACGTATACACAAGGAATAAACAAGACCCTTCCCAAGAAAACCATTTTGAGCCTATCGCAAACAATAATATAAATTTTTATCGTATACCATGCATTGAAAATAGACCTTTAATGCAACTCGTATCTAGTATCAGCTGTATGCTGAAATGAATTATAAAAAAACAACAACACTGGAACAAACCAAATATCGAGTATCAGTGGCAGCACGGATGCAAATTCCTCTCGCTGTACGTACTCGTCTTCGCCAGCATAAGCGCCAATAAGTCTCAGACAGGCAAAACAGTTTGATGACAGAATCTAGAACAATAGGACATTTGTTTAGCAAGCCAGGCTACCTATCCACAAACAACCAGCAATCTACTGGGCCACCCTTAAACTAAATATTTCAACATCATCCTTATCATTATTATTATCAACATCTTTATTATCAGTTGCTGATCTGATACCCCTCTTATTAATTAATTAATTTGTGGAATTTATAGTACTTCTTCAAAAGGACTACTCGCAGGTAGTCCTGACTGCAGATGACCAAAAAGAATACCGACCAGCCTTACTTTTCCTGCACATTTACCAATTTTCAACGTTTTCTCGTATTTTCACAAACTACACACATTTGTAAAAAAATTCTTCGTGATCCAGTGTTGTGGGGCATGGTGGTGTAGTGGTATATTTGGTGTCTTAAAGCTGGAACTGGCGGGTTTGAAACCACCTCAAGCCACCATTTAATAACCCTGAGCAAGTCCTTCACTTGCAACTGCTCATACATGTGCTTCGGCGTGAAACTCCAGTTCGGTATCTACCCTGTAGCCGGGAGTGCCTCCAAGTAGTAATTTTTTTAAGGGGCGCCATAACAAGTGTTTGTAATTGTAATTGTAATTGTAATCGAACATTTATATAGCGCCACTTCAAGAGAACTCCTCAGAGGCGCTCCCGACCTGACACCAAACCATAATCAAAGAGAATGGTTTTTAAACGCTTGCGGAAAAGGGGCAAAGAAAGACAAAGAAGTTCATTACGGAGACTAATAGGTAACTTATTCCAGAAAGACGGACCGACCATAGCAAAACTTCTATGCAGCACTGTGGAAGATCGAGCCCTAGGAACAACCAGGTCACCAGTTTTTGTGTTTGTACATGCACTACATGCAGAAAGGGGTCATGAGGAACTTACCTGAGGTTGCTTGTCAGGAAGCAGAAATGTTGCCGTGTACGAAACCACGGACAAAAAGGCGTCATTCACAGCGGAATAGAATTTGACGACCAGCTTCTCGTCAGCCTCATCTGAAGCCAAGTTGGCATAAAGAAAGACAATGGACGATTCGAGAATCGAGAAACACGAAGCAAGAAGATGCGACTTGTCTAAAGCCAACTGCACAGACAAAAAAAGAATGCATCTGCAATGTAATTTTAATCCATGCCATTGATCAAATAAAAAATTGATAAAACATATATTTCATCGAGTATATCAAGAGATATTGCCGAGTGCAAACTGCTCCATCTTTTCTCAGATCCTTGTGCACCTCTGTCTTATCTATTCCTTGTTGCAGGTCCATCCGAACAGCTACTTATGGCATCCTTGGCGTCCCTTGGGTTAGGTCGTCCCCCTAACCAGCATAGTTTTTCATCGTTGGCCCTGTAACCTGGAAGAGTTGTCCTTTAAAAATCACAAGTTAGTCAATGTCCTTGTTCCGCTTCAGGTTTGTTTTGTTTGATTATATGGTCAACGACCCTAAAATGGCTAATTATGAACCTGGGCACTCGTCAAGAGCACTGCTGATGAGTTCCTTCTGGAATTTGCACTTTACAAATTTTCACTTGTGTTATTTCACCCTACTATAATGCTAAATACCGTATTTTCGCGAATATAACACGCACACGGGTATAACACGCACCCGAATATAACACGCTACTTTTTGCGATTTCAGTAAAAATTGAATTATATAACACGCACCCGACTATAAGACGCACCCATTTCCGTGCGTCAAGCTAGACGCGAGTACTTGAACGTGTACGCTAGCGTTAATGTGACTCGTGTGCAGTGTTGGGAAGTATTTAAAATACTAGTATTTAAAATAGTATTTTAAATACAATCTAAGTATTTTGTACTTGTATTTTAAATACTTTTGTAATCAAGTATTTTTACTTTTACTTAAAATACTTTTTGGGTAGTATTTTGTACTTAAAATTGTGATGATGTTAAAATACTTTTTCAAAATACTTTTAAATCTCACCAGCTACAATTAGCTATGCAATATGGCATTCTCAACGGCCCTAGGCTTCTTCATAACTCAAACAAAGGAGCCCTTGAACAGAAGGTTTAAGACACACAATGGCCAGTTAAACAGGCTGATAGTGGTTAGTCATTGTTACGGATGGCTGGACACCGCTGACCATAGGGCGAGCGAAGTTAATTAGGCTACAGGTGAATTTGATGTATGGTGTAGGAAAAGAGCAAGGTTCTTTCAATACAGTGTGTCTATAGATCTTGGGAGAAGAGTTTACCAAGGTTCTTTGAATACAGTTTGAAATCAGTTTGATGTTTGACACCACAATGGATTTGTCTCTGCTGATAGAATGGGACATAGTTATGCAAATATCTAGATGTTTATGAATAGGACAAATTTAATGAGGATGGCATTTAGACGTGTCTACTCGCTGGTGGCAGTTGGAACTTCTGTGACTTTGGAGAGCAGAGTTCCATTATATCGATCTCCATTAATGGATCACAGACCAGGGCCGGATTAAGCACTGTGGGGGCCCTGTTCGGAAAATTTTTGTGGGGGCCCTGTCCCGGAAATTTTTGGTGCGGACATTCTTTTTTTTAGTCGGGGAAATTTTTTTCGGGAAAATCATACTATTTCATCCGCCCAAAAAAGTTGATGACCTTTTTTTTTAGTCATCTTGCAAAATTTCGCGGAAAATAGTCGTTTCGTCGAAATTTTCTCAAAAATTTTTTCCCCGCATTTTCTGGGGGCCCTCCTAAAGTGTGGAAAGTGTGGGGGCCCCTGTTCGGCCGAACATGTTGAACATGCCTAAATCCGGCCCTGTCACAGACTACATCCTTGACAAATTAGAGCATACAGGAAGACACCTATAACACTTAGTTGACCTGTACTGGTGTATTGCATTATTATCACAAGGGCTATAGGCCATTCCCATAACACAGACTTCGAACAATTACTTTAAAATTAGCCTAGAGAGTTTGCTGATGGGCAGAATTGTGATAGGACGCATCAACATAGGAAAATTTGTAAGGTACGTACGTTGAACTTGTGTTCAGCAGTTGAAGAATTTGTATCCATACATTTTACCAGATTACTGAACAAACTTTATAAAAAATATCGGTAGCCTACTATTTATGCAGAAAGAACGGTTCGAATGACCATTCTTTCTGCATAAATAGTAGGCTACCGATATTTTATATGTCATTAAATTGAGTATTTCTCTGGATCTTGATGTTAATGGACTCTGACTCGAGGCTCGAGCTTGGACCCCATCTCAAGTGTGTCTTGGACTCGGACTCGAGCATCTTTGGACACAGACAATGTTTGTTTCTGATCAAAATTCTATGTTAAGAATTTTTTCGCAATTTAATATGACTTCCTTATATAGTTTGGTCATATCTTTGGTTTGGTGGTGAGTATTTTGTACTTAGTATTTTAAATACTTTTCCAAGCCAAGTATTTTATACTTGTATTTTAAATACTTTTGTAAAAAAAGTATTTTTACTTGTATTTTAAATACTTTTGTAACCAAGTATTTTTACTTATACTCAAAATACTTTTTGAAAGTATTTTCCCCATCACTGCTCGTGTGTATAGTCATAACTGGTTTAATTAAATGCAATTTAAAATAATCCGTTTGATGAAAATCTTTAAAAAAAGAAAATGGAAGGTTAATGCTAAAATGAACGTTTCAATAAAGTTTACTATATAAATATAACGATTTACTGTAAGCACGAACTACCTTGTTTCCGATTCTTTGCTGGCACCGGTAAGGTCTTCACAAGGTAAGGCATTTATCGTTTAAAGATTATAGCAGTGACGGAGTGAATAATTTGATAGGAAGACTTTGACATAAGCCAGTTTCATCAAGCAAAGCGATCTTATTAAAAGTATTTTTAGCGAATTTAAGTATGCACCCATTGTAGCATTTTTTTCTACAATCCAAGTTATATTGAAGCCAGAATTTATTTAAGCAACTTCACTTCCATATAGCCTTAATAACGAGCGTGTAACCTACTATTGTGCGAACGGGTAATGACGATCTTATCATCCTATGCTAGTATTGGCGTTCTCTTATAAAGACGGTTCTTGGCCAAGAAATGTAATATATTTTTTGAAACTTTATGTCTTTAGGCCAAAACTATATAATTAAGCGTATTTATAAGTGGAAGATTTATTTAAAGTGGGAACGTGCGCGCGTTACTTTTACGTACGAAAATTCGAATAATCCAAAATGGCGGCCCTTGCGGAGGAACAGATTCCCGTCTAAACTCGCCATTTCCGTGAAGAATTAGCTTCAAATGATGCCAGTTTCGATAAATCTAGCGACTAATAATTGTTTGATATATCAATTTACGAAAATAAAGTGGGTTTAGGCAGGAAATTATGATTTTTACACGGGTTCACAGATGGCATTCACTGCATTCGCCGTTACTGCAGGGAAATTGGGATGAAACTATTTGCTAACTGGCAAGTCATTCTGGTAAAATTGTACTTCATTTTTGATGCTGTGGACGATATTTATATTTTTAATGTGGAAGAGACAGCGGATGACACTGAAAACGAGGAATAACTAGACTGTTTGAAAATCGCAAAATTATGAGCTATAACAATTAAAAGTTCTAATTTCCTGAACTCTATACCTAGCGCAGTGCGAGCGATAATACAGAATATCGTGAGTTCATTCGTTTATTCAAAATTGAAAACGACAATTAGAATTTATAAACAGTAATATTTGACTGATATGTAAGGTCAAATAATAATTTTTTCATTTTCAATTGTGACTTTCTGCGGCTCTGGCATTTTATGATAATGATGATAAACGAATACTACAACGGACGTCGGACTTTATGTCCGATCGTTTTGTCGACGTCCATGCCTCCGTATTGTAAGTAAAAACATTTTTACCGCAGTTTCTGACCATGATCTGAAAATAATCTGGTTCAAAATTTGGCTGTGTAAAAAATAATTTGTATAACACGCCCCCGAGTATACCACGCAGGCAGGGTGCGTGGTTTGTAAAACTTTGTATAACCCGCGTGTTATATTCGCGAAAATACGGTACAAATGAAAAACAGTAGACATTAGTAACAGTAAACAAAGACATTATACTGTCAGAGGGTTATTGACAACGTGCGGGAATTAATGAACATCGTACCTGTTCGACATTGGGATCTTCCAAGATCATTCTCACTTCAATGGATGAGAGATGAACGAGCAGTGGAAGCAGCTGTTCGTTGCTCTCACTCATGTTCAGCATCGCTTCCATTCCATAAATTCTCACGACCTGCGACGCCAGTTGCAGAGCAAGATCACGGTTCACCTCACCTGAAATTATTGTCAGCAGTATAATCATCATACTCACAGATAAAAACACCATTACCAGCATAATCGCCGTCATAATCACTGGGTCGAATTATACTAATGTCTATCTGGTAGAAAAATATAAATACAAATACTTCAAAGATTAAAACACCGTAAATGCTCAAACCCTAAAACCTTATTGCAAAAATCTCAAATACTTGTAATAGAGAAACATGAAGCTACCTAACGATAAAAAATTCTAAATGTTACTAATCTATATTTTTACTTTCCACACTATAAGTCAAAGTTTTTACATCACAATCAAGGAGAGCATCTTATACAAAGGACTGACTAAAAGTCTATAAATTAGAGCAGTTTCTTAATATTTATAAATATTCTAATTTTTTTATCATTTGGTCAAATACAAATTCGTATGGCATCAAATATTCTGTCCACTCATAACAATCACTAGAACTTTTATCTCATTTTTGCCTGCGTAGAAACAATTTTAAGACAACAAGAAGCTGCTCTAGCAACAGCAAAGGCTCGATTTCTGTGCTGTGCTGTGCACAAAAATGCCATAACAAAAAAGCGGAGCATAAAGCGAAATGCAGCCAACGTGACAAACTAACCAATTCTGCTTCTCAGCAGATCGAATAAACCATGGCAGACATTTCTCCAGAAGACCGGGTGAAGGTTCAGATCAATCTGGAATATAAACCAGTGCCTCTATCTATTTTCAATTTAAATCTCAACAACTTAAACTAATTGAAAGCTACAACAACAAATCATTGATAAATCCATCATAAGATGGATCATTAGATTTAATTCTTCTTCGAAAACGCATTAAAATCGTATCTAGTTAAATGTGAATGAACGACCATTCATCCAAAAATTCCAACTTACGAAACTCCGGCTGGAGAGAACGTCAAGAATCGTGTGGCAGGATACAAAAGTAATTTCATCCTAAAATAACAAAACATGGAAGAATAATAAATTAATAATACAAAGAAACAACGGTCTCATCTTGGCAACACCAACTGAGAAAGGGTCTATGCCAAACATGACTGCAGGACAGATTCAAAGAAAGATGCACCATGAAAAAGGCATAACAAAGCACATGTCTTCAAAAAAGCACAAACCTGCAAACAAGCAATTTCATACAGAGCAGAGCAGGAAACGCAATGCTATCAGTCATTTAACCCTTTAAGGACCAGCGTGTACTAAAATGCATGAAAAACAGCTGGTCGTTAAAGGGTTAAATAACGTCCTTTAGAAGTTCCTGATGGCAGTCACAGCCAGCTTTAATGATGCTAGTTTGTGTCAAAACCAAGTTCTCGCGCAGACAAATAATTGTTCGACATTGCAGACCAGAGGGTGAACGATGAAAATATAGAATGCTGCATGGTGTACGCTGAAGCTCATTTCATAATCTTTGAAATACTGTCACCTTTTCTTCCTTCAGAATTGTGCTCAGCTTTTCCAAGAGCACGGTCAATCCTTTGGCACTCGTTTTCCAAGCGCAATCACTCTCACTCCGCACGATCAGTCGGATGACATGCAATGTAGAATGCGAATCTGAAACATTTTATAGAATCATTCTTGCAAATACTCAAAATAAGAATCTCCATGTCTAAAGAAAATCCATAAAATCCAAACATACACATAACTTACTTTTAATTTTATTTTAGTCTTCAACTGTTGTACATCATAAATACATAAATCCATAGTAGTTCACATTCACCAAAGCTACTACCTCTTTCAAGATTTCAAATATTTTCTTTTAAGATTTTTCATTTTTTTTCATTTCAGTACGCACAAAAACTTGAAACACTTGCAAATCACAGATATATCGGTATAAAACTGTAACCGTCACATCTCTTCAGTGCTCAGGAAGGCAAAGTCATGAAAACCACTTCATCAAAGAGTACTGAGCAATTTAATAATTGGCAAAGCAGGAACAATCAGACCTGTACAGTTATAAATTAAAATCAATACAACTAAGCAGAATGCGAGTGGTGTCTGGAATTCGAATATCAATACGAAACAAAAGATAAGACGAACCAGAATAGATGAGCTTTGAGACAAAAATGTTGTTTAGGACCGTAAAGTCTGTTCAGAATGCTTACAACGATTCTCCGCACTGAACGCATGACAAAGAGCGGACAAGGAGCCGTGCTCACACATGGCAATACGCCCCAATGGATGGCCAGCCATGCATGTCAAAATGTCATAACAATCCTTAGTCATCTTCAACTCTTCCTCATCATCAGTGCACCTGGAACAAAAAACAGCCAAGTATATACAAAACAAATACATCAATGATTTAGGATAAAACTGAAATTAATTAATTACCATACAGTCAAACGCAAAAAATTAAAGTTTTAAATTAAGTACTAAATAAAAAGATAAGCATACTGGTAACATTTTAAATTTAAAGCTAAAAACTCAATGAAAATTAAAATTAGCATATCATTAAACGTTAATGCCTTCAAAAGTCAACAATAACTCAATTTTTTTTAAACTCTCAAGACCCATGTTGATGTTAAAATAAATGTGATGTTGTTGCAATAAGTTAAATCCTCGATCGAGATTGTATATATAGTAACATCATAATAATATATGCCTGCTTTATGATGATGGTTCCAGTGTTTGATATCAATTGGCAATATTCATTCATTTATTCCGAAAACTTATATAGCACCCCTTCAAGAGGTCTACTCAGAGGCGCTCCCAGCCCAGCCACGGCTAAATATTGTCTTACCCTGAAGCAGACGTGATGATCTCATTGACTGCTTCTAAACTGCCGATCATCACAGGATGTACCACCTAAAGATGTTACAAAAATATTAGCGCTACCAAATGGTGTAATGTTACTACATTGACCGTAGCTATTTATACCCCACCACATGTGCAAATCTATCACAATGACAAAACTTCTGCTGATGATGATGATATTGAGAACTGTAGAAATAAATAATGCTTGAATGCAGAAACTTTCCTTGCAAACATTTTTTAACCATGAAGAAATGATTTTCAAATAGATCAAAAGCTTTAAATTTCTACATATTAAGAAGGTAAAGAAGAGTAGTCTTTAAAACCAATCCCAACAGGCAATCAGAAGCTGTGCAAAGTGTTAGCTAGTCAATAAATGTTTCTTTTTAGTCTTGCTAGAAAAGGATATATTATATGCCAATACAGGTGACCAGTCCATACCTTCCCTCATCATCTTATATTATATACTGACATCCTACTCAACTTATACCCAGGTTTATTAGGGATGCAAGTGGAACTGAAATCTTGAACTCAAACTCTGCTATAAAAATGAGTAAATCTTTCTGATGCCATCGGGATTTTAACCCCAACCTCTGCGTGTCACTGACAGCCTGTATGCTGACCACTAGACTAACCTGCAATATCGAATATTGCACAGTGTATGTACATTTAAACTACAACTTAAAACCAAAATTAACAATTTACCAATTCATCGTCAGTGCTAAAGCAGCTTAGAATGGCGATGGCCACAGCACGAAAGGCAGAAGGTGAACAGTCGGCAGGAGTTTTGACTGCAAAGAAAACGGTTGAAAATTCATTTCGATCATGGATCACAATATCAGTAAAAATTAATTAAATTGATAAAATATTTTTTAAAATTTAAATCAAATTACCAGGCGCGGATTCAGAGGGGGGCGGAGCCGGCGTACGCCCCCCTAAACCTGCAGAAATGTTCTAAAGCTAAACTGACATAAAACTAATATAATTGCAATTTAGCCTACGATTTGGAGATCTTGCAAAGCAAGCAATTCGTGGCCTACATGTAAGTCTCATTCCATGCATCTAATGTTTAAAACATCGACGTACTCACTGCTGATGGTATACTTCATTACTATCATGATGAGCTGCCTTCTCCGAATTCTTTTCATCAAGAGTTAAAGCTTTGGCAGCAGATGTGGGGAAACGCTGACAGCACACCAAGCACCCTGTCGGACACCCTCGCTAACAGCCGCTCCCGTTGTATTATGCATGTATCCAAATATTACCACAATAGTTCACATTTTGCTGCTCACTTCTGTCACGGCTTGCAGTGTTGAGCGAGCAAATTCTAGTCTGCGATTTGTGAAGTTGTGTTTCCAAAGTACAATGAACGAGGACTCATTTTATTGTTTGTCCACAAGGACATCAAGTTAGACATTGATGACAATCTCAATGTCTACACCAGAAAGCATCCAAGGAGAATGACACTGTTAACCCACTGGCATGTGACACTTAATTATTTCCTTTTTGGGTCAAGGGTTGCATGATCAAAACCGATAACTGATTTATAATCGTTTCACTGTTAACCTTCAGTGGACACCAGTGGTTTTATATGAGAAACTATATATTTGTTTAAAGTTCCATGACATTTTCTATAAAAAAGGATCATCATAGTTTTGCATGATCTAATTTCATACATATCAGTGGCGGCGACAGGAGAGGGCTAGGGGGGCTAAGCCCCCTAAACGTGGTTCATCCCCCCCAAAGCTGAAAATGTCCAAAACGGCTTAATTCGTAATAAGGAAACTAGACAATGACCAACGGCAACGAAATCAACTATAAAAATTATTATTATAGTGTAGATGCTTATGCCATTGGCGGCACCAGGGGAGTGGTCATGGGGTTAAGCCCCTAAATGTGACTCAGCCTCATCCCAAAGCAAATAACAATGAATGTCCATGTATCGGCTTAAAAGTTATTATTATTATCTTAATTTCGGACCTCAACTGCGGCGGACGGTTATACATCGACTCACATGTGAAACATCAATTGCGACTGGGCTCGACTCCCGGACATCGACTCTCTCTGCCACTTAACACTAGTCTGCGACTCTGCAAAACGACTTCTTTTTTGAGTTTTCATGATTTTATCGTTCAGAAATAGCTGGCAAAAAGAGCCTAAAAATGGCTCTAGTTGAGGTCAACAGAGCTAAAAATGCGTTGGTGGCTGGGGCTCCGCCCCAGACCCCGCTGGGGGAGCTTACGACGCTCCCCCAGACCCCCTAGTCGGTATGGGCTTCGTGCCTTCGGCACTCGCAGCTTCGCGCCTTCGGCGCTTCATAAAAATTTTTCTATAGGCCTAGTTGGCTTCAGCCCCCCCAACCTAAGATCCTGGCGCCGCCACTCATATATATATTTACGGGATTGGATTGGTAGTATTTACGCCCCCCCCTAACCAGAAATCCTGGATCCGCCCCTGATTACAGTTAAGTCAATTGAACCGAATACATACTGAATCAACAAAAGAGATCCATGATCAACAAATACCAGATTTCAAACCGTAAATGAGCAACAATGTTAAGTTCTTGACATCCAGTAATAGCTTGAATTAAATCAGCGAACTTTATTAAGAAAAATGATTTTTGCAATTCATGCCTAGTTGTTTGGTTATCAATGCACTTTAAAGATAAAAATATTAGTTACAGTAGAGTTAATAGGTATTTGGCCCACCCTAATCTGCACTATTAGTTTATTGGAAACAATTGTTATAGAGAAACACTGTAAGTGAAAACAGACTCACCTGTTTTAAGTAACCGAGTTATGAACTTTGAACTAATGGCATTTAAAAGCTGCTGTCTTTCATCGTGGCTCAAGACATTTGCATTCACAGTTTTTGTCACCTAAATCAACACAAATTTTTTTTTCATTTCGGATTCTTTATTAAACTGTTCCTTTCCTAGAAAAGATAAAGAAAATAAACAAGACACAGAGAAGACAGAAATAAGTGATGCCCAGTGTGAGAAGAGCTCTCCAAGCTTCATTTCAAATGGATATATTGGGCTTCAATCCACATCAAGCAGAGTGCATGCCGCAGCAGTAATCAAAAGATTCGGAACACTTCCGAGGGTTCAATGCCAGAATTTATATAGCGCCCCCTACCAGAAGCCTACTTAGTGCTGAGAAACAGAGTCAGTGGTCAATGTAATCTCATCAAATCTACTGACTTTCATAGCACCATTATAATTTTATTATTGTACTGGATCTGCAAATTTATAAAGCGCTTCTTACAGTGCACACCAATCAGAGGTGCTCGATATATCAATGTCCAAGACATCTGTAGATCGTGACTTCTAGTGAAATCGCAATGAAAAATCAGAATCCACCGAAGAAGCGAGGTCAAAACTCTGACCGATCAGAGAAACCAGACAACAGAGGGTATACAAGCAAGAACTTTGAAAGTTAAGATAGGGCAGCAGAAGTGCTTATTAATAAGAATTGATGGTTATTGTTAGTGACGGCTCGGTAGAACGTAAACAGGGTAAACACGCACACTGAGTCACCGTACTCCAAACAATATGGCCACCGTAGATGCGTGCATAACAGAGCGGCCCGACATGCGGCCTAATATTTCCGCGAAAATTAAAGGACGCTTCAATTTCAGCAGAATGACTGCACTAAACCCTAAAACTAACCCTAACCGACCCTCACGGCGCCTAACCTGAGCCCTAACCGACCCTCACGCTTTGCATGTTGAGATACATGTTGCGATGTCGTCGATCGGTCGCGTTCTAATTTTACGGCATTCGTTGGCAGCCATATTGTTTGGAGTACGGTGACTCAGTGTGCGTGTTTACCGTAAACAGTATGGCTCTATTCTGCCTCTATCTGTGGCGGCCATACTGTTTACGTGCTACCGAGCCGTCAGTAACAATAACCAAAACTGCTATGAAAATCTTATAAATAGTCACGAGCGCCTCTGATTGCGCGCACAGTGAGCGGAGCTAAATAAATTTATATATGCAATAATGCAGTTATACATTTTGGTTATTCTCTATAATGACTCGGTAGCAAGTAAACATCATGGCGACCAAAGATCCGCTCATGATAGAGCGCGGTCACGTGACGGCAAAAAGGTAGCCCAATATTTTCGCGGCCTGCGGTGATGTATAAGCCAATGTTTCCGCGAAAGTAAGTAAGTAAAAATACCATGAAACGGTTATTTTAATAAATATTAATACGCTTAAATAAGCTAAAGAACACAACAAAATCGATGGACCTTAACACATTGGCCGCCATCTACGAGATATATCGCGGTAAGCGCGAGATCTCGAGGTAAAAAAAAGCGAGATATCTCCGCGGTTTATTACCGCGATATCTCGCGGAGATATCTCGCGGTTTTTTACCTCGAGATCTCGCGCTTACCGCGATATATCTCGTAGATGGCGGCCAATGTGTTAAGGTCCATCGATTTTGTTGTGTTCTTTAGCTTATTTAAGCGTATTAATATTTATTAAAATAACCGTTTCATGGTATTTTTACTTACTTACTTTCGCGGAAACATTGGCTTATACATCACCGCAGGCCGCGAAAATATTGGGCTACCTTTTTGCCGTCACGTGACCGCGCTCTATCATGAGCGGATCTTTGGTCGCCATGATGTTTACTTGCTACCGAGTCATTAGGGGTCATTGCATAATTACGTAACGCTCGAGGGTGGGTGGGTGGGGTAACTGAAAACGTTACGAAACGTTACGGGGGTGGGTGGGTGGGGGGAGCTGAACGTTACGTAACGCCTTGAAAAAAAATTATTAATGAATATTGAATTACTTATCATCGAATGACACTTCAGACATGATGGGTTCGAAGTGTAAGCTTTGTGACATTGATTATATCTGAAGAACAGTGAAGAAGGTGCGGCAGCAGACACCAGCTACATGCCAGCTAGGTCAACAGATCAGTGCTTCCGTCGGTGCAAACCGGAAACCACTGTTTTAATTGTTTGTGATAGTTTTACCAACGGAGCAACCTAGCTGGTAGGCCGAATTCCCCTCGGATTCATGACATCGAAGAACTACTTTGAAGTATATTTTACTTAGCGGACACGGATCTCAAACATTTAAAATTGACGCTCAATAGAACTCAACAATAGGCCTATTTCTATTAGATCTAATAATTATCGAAGTGCCAAAACTAAGCAAATAATTAGTTCATCTTAATAATATTTTGAATTATTATTGATGAGCAATTTAGTCAGTGAAACGTTTCAGCAGTGTGTAAAATTTTACTCTTCAGGTAAAATTTAAGAAAATTTCATTTCAAGGCTATAATTATTAACTTCACTATGAAAATAAGAATTATAATTACGTGCTAGCATAAGCCAATAATAGACCTAAATCTCAACTGAATTTTCGCAACAATCGTTACGTAACGCTGGGGAGGGTGGGTGGGTGGGTCAAGGGAAACGTTACGAAGCGTTACAGGGTGGGTGGGTGGGTCCAAAACGGTCATTTTCAGCGTTACGTAATTATGCAATGACCCCTTATAGAGATTAACCCAACAATACGTATATGAAATGAGCTTTATATACCAGAAGCAACGCTGCCAGTCGTTCGTTGTCGGTGCTGGCGTTTCTCAGAAATGACAACGCCCGATTAAAGTCAGGTCCAACCGGAACGTCCATTGTTTAAAAATTATTTGTATGGTAAAAGATTAACACTCTGTCAAGAATAAAAATCGAGAAAACAAACACAGATGTTTTATACTACAAATTATTGCACGCGCTTCGCTTACAACGACAACTACATAATACGAGCAGATTCCATTGAGCTCCTATAGTAAAATTACGTGTGGCGCCAGTGTAATTGCACACATGATCGCTTTCAATATTATTAGATAGCCTACACAGACTGTTTCAACCAGGCCGGTGGGATCCCGTGGTTTCTGCCGAAGCACCTTGGGAACTTTTTCGTTATCGCTAATCATGGTTACATGGTAATATATATATAAGGTCGTTGGTTTCAACTAATGACTCGTCATAATCTATATTAAACTAAATTTAAGCCGTTTACTTTACTTTCACTCTTTACATTTCCAATGTAAAATTTTCCCGTCGATCAGGGTGTTCCAAAGCATAACAATTTTTTAAACCACAATCGCATTATTAATACTCTAGAGAAGTCATTTTAGTTTAGATTGTAATTTGTAGATTTTGTATGTTATATAAATACCAATATTTTATACTGTGGTGGAATCACAGTGGTGGAATTCTGACCAAAGATTTTCATACTAACCGTCTGAAAAATATATAGTCTGCTGTCGCTCTTTACGAAAATAATAAAGAAGACGCACCAAGAGTTGAGTCACGTTTCATTTAAAACCCATTCGATGTTTAAAATCAATTTTATGCTTAGAGTGTGAAACTAGTATTTGTTGTAAGTCGTTTTCACTGTATTTATTTTATTTTACGTATTCCAGAGTAAACCAACTTTAAAGCCTCGTTCAAACGGTGCTACAAAAGAAGCACGTGTAGTCTGGTGCGTACCAATGCTACAGTACTGTTCTAAATCCCTCTGACAACACAGTGCCTGCGAATATACTGGTGATTGGCTTGAAGTAGCACTTTAGGCACTTGAAATCCAGATTTGTCAAGTGAAGTCCAAGTCTGGTTGCGAGAAGACCAAGGACGGTTTTTGTCAGAGGAGCTGCTAAGGCTGCTGATTAAGGAACGTGGGTCTGTCATATTTTGAAAGAAATATCTGGTGAATGCAAATGAAAGTAATGTGAAGTTTTGATTTGAGTCCCAACAATGTACATGACATAAACTTCAAAATAATTCAAACACCAAATCAAACTCGTAAACTCTTTTTCTTCTTTATTTCAGTGTTGTCTCACATTCTCAGGTGGTCATGTTTTGCATGTTTGTGATCAGCTGTGGTCCGGCCATGCAGAAAAACAGCCACACATAAAATCATGAATTTTAGATTTCCATTTTCCAAGATATGGATTATTGATCTTTGACCAAAGTGCTTGCTTTGATGTATCATCATCATCATCATTGGCATGCCCCTATGGAGCGTAGCCGTTTCCACCATGTGGAAAACTCTTCAGCAGAATGTTCCCTTGGTAACTTGCTAGGTAAATGCAAGGTAGTCAGATGGCCGGATCATCCTTCAATAAATAGGAGCCGCCCAGCAGCGTTCTGACTCGCCGTGCCTCTTCCGCCCTCCAGACCGTTACCCTCATAGGGGGCCTCCACTCCTTTGGCCGTCCAGGTCTTCACCCATAACCCAGGGCATGGGCCCTCGTTATACCCCGAGGGACTGGGTCCCCGGCAGGATTTCGCTATCGACAAGCGATATCCACCCCCCGTGACGTGGACGCACCTGCCGAGAGTTACCCAGGTATGCACTGTGACAGTGCATCCTGGGCTTTGATGTACATGGGTCAAACTACTGTAACTCAGATTCTGTTTCTCCTATAGGGAGAGATAGAGAGAGAGAGCTGCACGTTAAAATACCCCTGTCGTAGTGTAATTTAGTTTGTTTATTATGAAACTGATGACATGCAAAATATTGTTTAAGTGCAATAAATCGATCCCATGAGAGAAAGTGCAATGCAAAATTTTGGATAAAATTAAATTTTTAATAATATTAAACACTAGATCAGCATCAGATCTATTGACCTTAAAGGTTAGGTTATTTTGTACATGTCATATTTTATGGTTTTTCTGAAATCAACATTGTGCTTTTAGCTATGCCGAATATTTCTGAATGTGCACTCTCACATAGTTTTTTAAAGTAATTTACTGAACATAGTTTTCATTTTGTGAAATTGCTAATTTGTATCACATTCAACACTGTCAGCATTGTTGTAGTTTTTAATTAAGCAGATGCCATTTTTATGCAAAGCTAGACCTGAGCATCTGTCATTTAAATTCATTGCCGTTGATTTATTTTAGACTTAGGCAAAATGGCTGCCGACATAAAAAGAGACCTGAAAGCGTCTTCTAGACATTTTCAACATCTTCTTGATAGTGTTCCAAAGCAGCTAATCTACGATGCAGACACAATAGAAAAACTTGGCCAAGAACCATCATCAAACTCTGAAGCTTTGTCTTTTGATGATCCAGGTGAGTAAATGGTGTTAGCAATCGTTGAATCCTCCAATTCTTCTTTGGCTTCAGAGACAATCGCATAAAAGTATCTAGTCGTCATAGTACAGTTGTGTCAGATGCTTTCTTGCACATACAGCCTTGCCGAAAGGGTGCACAATTTGAAAATTAAGATTCATATAATTTGCCTTTTTTATTTGTATGTGCACTTGTTATAGCACCCCTTCAAGCTCTCACTACTCAGAGGCGCTCCCGAATGCAGATCGGACACTGGATCGGAGTTTCACGCCGAAGCGCTGAGCAATTGTGAGTGAAGGACTTGCCCAGGGTCCTTACTAGGCAAGGTAGATTCGAACCTTCCGGCTCCATGGCAACGACACCACCGCGCGCCACTACATATGAAGCAAAATCAAATTGCTGCACTAGCAACATAAGCCGGTAAATACTAAACTGCCACTCTAATATAAAGGCTTTTGATAATGAAGATCAGTAATAAGACTTTAGTATGTTGCATATGCTTCAATTTAAGATTCAATTTTGCACAAATATTCAAGGGGAAGAGATTGCTGAGCCCCACCCAGACCTAGACGTTGTTATGGTCAGTTATCGTGGCCCACCACTTCCAGGAAAATATTGCCACTGGCCCGTCATTAAGCTTTGTCACCACTGATCTGGTGGATGTCGCAATGTTTGGTCAGTACTGCACTGAATATGAAATTTAACGTTTGAGTTTGCACCTGAAAGGTGAGCTCTGTGTACTGTAGTAGACCATGGATTGTGGTACGGTACGTACATCAGACCGTAAGCACATAGGAAATGCAATAAATAAACTATCCATACATGTGTCTAATACTGAGACTTACCAACATAATATTATGTAGGTTATTAAATTTCTTGTCTGATTATCCTAGATGTGTAGTTCAGTGAGTTTAATTTAAGGCAATTTCTTATGTGGTTTGGCCATACACTGGCTGGGATGTGGTTGGATGGTTGTGTGCACATGAGCCAACCCCGACCAAATAGCGTAAAGATCTAAAGCACTTGGGAAAAATTAGCTAGGCGCTGTATCCGATGACAGTGCTCATATATTACTGTATTTTTTATGTAACTTTAGGCATTTCTTTTTCCATGATGTTTTCTGACTGAATGCCTCTGAATATTTATTCTGCAAAGGGCACTATAATATAAATCTGTATACAATAGAATATTAATGTTTCCCAAAAGTTGTGCAAGCAATTATTGAGCATGCTCCTGCCTTGATATCACAAAGGCAGAACTTGTGTGAGCATCATTGCCTTTGAAGCCATGGCTACCTACCTGGCCCCTGACAATGCATACATGTATTTTAGATACCTAAGTGTTGCTCTATTGCTTTGTACAAAGGCGCTGTTTAAATATAGCAAAGCCAGCTTATGCATTTTGTGATTTTTTATGTTTTGATTCAGTGATTTTTGTTGTTGTTATCAGCACAAAAGAGACAAATGCTGAAGGAGAAGCTACAAAGCAAATTAGAACAATTACGAGGTTTGAAATTTTTATGAACTGATTTTTGCATTTTCTAAGTGGCAAAAATTCCTCACTTTGGATTCACAGAAGCTGCTATTATTAGATATAATGCATATATTACAGTATAGTACATAAATATAATGTATCGTTTATGGGCCTAACACCTTGGTAATAATTACAAGCGTACTGTTGGTTGGTAAATTATATAAATGTTGTTATTATGATTTTGTTCAATGCATTGACGTGAATGCATGCAATATGACCTGACTTTTTTTAAACGAAAGGCCTTAAATTTTGGCAATACTGTGACCTTACTTTAAATAATAAAAAGACCTGACAATGTGTATGAACTGATGTTGAGTACCGGTAATTTAACAGCCTGACTACGTCTGACCCATAAACTGCTCAAATTCTATGACTGAAGGCACCCATGCACGAGACTTGGAACTTGGTTCCATTGTCATTTTGCTCTTTATATAGCAAAATTAATAGTCTAATTTGGAAGAACTGTTTTATTCTGCTTGTCTTAGCAAGAGATACAGTGGGTGTTAATGTAGAAACTAAATTCAGAGTCATACAAGGTCAGACAATGTATGGCCAAAAACTCAGTCACAGGCTACTAAATGAAAGGCGTTCCAAGGTTATTTAAAGGTAAAGAAATCGATTAAAGAGGAAAATCAGGGGAAATGACCATAGCACTGCTAAATATTGTTTTATGTTGGTGATTGTTTCACCTCTTTGCTTATGCTAATAAAGACTTGGTTCATGTCTTCTGATTGAAATGAGTAGATTGACAATGCACCCAAGGTCCAAGTGCTGAGGATAAGTGCCTTCAGTCCTGGAATTTAAGGACGTCTATGCCTCTGTGGTGTGACCTGACTTTGATAAATTTACCAACCTGACTATAATTATGTATGAGATTACTTGCTCTCAGACACTGAAGCTGATCCTGATGCACCAGCGCTTCTGAATAGATACTCTCGAAGAAGCGCTATATAAATGTCTGAAATGACTGAATGAACTAGCCAACAAACAGGTTGAACTGCTCTGAATGTTGTTTGCATATATTGTGCCAGCTGATTATTCTATGCATGTTTTTGTATAGATTAATGTACCATTACTGTAGTTGAATGTAACTTAGTCCTTTATGTTGTTTAAGCGAAAAGAAATAAAGAGGTGGAAGAGGTCAAACACAGACGGATAACAGATAAAGAGAAAAGGAAAAGGAAACGAAAAATGCAAAAGGAAAAGAAATCTTCTGAAAATAGTCGTGAGAAGTTGGCCAAACAATCCGAGACAACTGATGCAAAAGGTACGTTCAACAAAGACGGAAATATTCTTTTCTCAAAAATCGAAATAACAGACTCTGCGTCGGTGAAGAATAAAAAGAAACATGGACTCCCGACGGGAAAAAATTACAAGATGATGCTTCAGAAAGTGGAGAAGCAGAAGGAGAAGCTGGAGAGACTGGAGACAACAGATAAGGAATCTGCCAAGGCAATGAAGGATAGACTCCTTTGGAAGAAGGTGATTGCAAAGGCAGAGGGAGTTAAGGTAAAAGATGATGCAGCTTACCTGAAACTGGCGCTGAGGAAGAAAGAGAAGCTAAAGAAGAAGAGGAAGGAGGGATGGAATAAGAGAGAGCAGGGACTGCAGATGAAAATGAAAAAGCAGCAGCAGAAACGAAAGGAAAACATCCAGACAAAGAAGAACGCACGACAAGAAAAGAAGATCAAGAGGGCACAGAAACGTGGTCGTGTTGTGTTTAAAAATTAAACGGAACTGAATTTAGAAGAAAAAAAGCCATTCCTTTGTTTGTTTTCTATTCTGGTTTATTTTTGTAATATGCATTTGCATGCAACATTGAAGGAAAATAGAGCAAGGAACAGTGACGCTTTATAATATCAAAAGGTACTCTTGTAAAGTTTGTTTAAGTACCGGTGTAAAGGTTTCAAATTACCCCTTCCTAAACATTATCCCCCTGAAAACTGTAATTTGCATCAATCATCGCATTTATTGCACAAAGTTTCCCCCGACTGAAACTCTGTAGAGACCAACAACAAAAGAAATCTTGATGAAGAATTCAAACCCTCCTAAGAACCTCCCAGTTCAGTTGTTTCCCCCCCCCCCCCGCAGTTTTCAGTTGCATGAGTGTGACATTACTGACATAGCATATTTTGACTGATTGGCCCTGACACAGATAAATTTTTCATGGTGTCATGTTTATGGTAGTGGTATATCTATCTAGAGTCTAAACTCTATAGATATTCAATTGAGTGTGAACGTAGAGAGGAGAAGAGTCAGAGGCGCAACCAGGACATTTTCTTGGGGGATGTGGTACAGTGGTGCTCATACTGTTAGCGCCAAAGACGCCATTCAGAGAAGGCTCTTTGGGAGCATAGGGAGAGGTCGTTGATCGTGACAAGACTAAAAGTGTGGGGTGCGGTGGTGTAGGGGTGGCGTTGTTGCCTTGTAGCCGGAAAGTTTAAGGTTCGAATCCACCTCGCCACGCAAGGACCTAAAAGTGTGGGTACAAATCTTTTAGCTGAACCTCGATGCAAAACAGTTATGGGCTCGCGTGCATTCCATTCCTCTGCACCCAAGGAGTGGAATCAGCTTCCGCTCTCTCTTCGAAGCTCTATTTCACTTCCTTCCTTCAAAAAGCGTCTTGAAACTCACTACTTCTCCTTGGCTTTTAAGCACATGGATCTCTGACTGCATCTTCCTCTGGCGGCTGACTATCTGCGCCTCAGATTCACATTTCGGTGCGACCTTGCATGTGTTCTAAATTTATTTTGATAATAATTAATTTGTTTAATATTTTTTTTTAATTATTAAAGGACCTTGGGCAAGTCCTTCACTCACAATTGCTCAGCGCTTCGGCATGAAACTCCGATGCAGTGTCCGCTCTGCAACCGGAAGCGCCTCTGAGTAGAGAGCTTGAAAGTGCGCTATAACAAGTGCACATACAAACATAAAAGACGCAAACTCAGGAATGTGGTTGACCATGTAAAAAATATTTTAAAAAATACAACGACTAGGTTATCCTTCAATAATCTAGCATCACAGCATGCAGTGTGAGAATTGTAGAGAAATAACGGTGCCATGCCCAGTATGATCCACGTGAGTTTGTGGAGTGAAAATAAGACGGTTACCCGGTTACTATAAGGGGCCCTAAGAAAGACAATTGGGGAATGTTCCGAATGAACCCCTCAACCTCTTGTGGGTAGCGTAGGGCCGTAGGCTACTGAACTCCTAAACCCTAGCAATTCTCGCCCTGATCACAGCATAAGCCACTAAGATATATATTATATATGCGTGTAGAGTAGACCATGCAGAGAATCTATGTTGAAGGCAGTGATGGTGCTAGGGGGCTAAGCCCCTAAATGCGGCTCAGCCCGGCCCCTAAAAACAAAAAGAGGAAAATCTCTACAACTGCTTACTTCGTAAAAAGAAAGCTAGACAGTGGCCAACGGCAATGAATTCAACTATATTAAATAATCATAGATTCATAGCGTAGAGTGCTTAGCCCAATACAATAAACCACAGATAGCCTAATTATGTCAAACATGCCGTCCACCCGTGATGAGGCTATGTACATTGTACACCATGTGCGGCCCGACGGCCGGTGTCACGGGATATTCTATCCCCCTTAAAGCTATCCGGGGGGATAGATTAATTCATCCCCTGGATAGAATTAACTGGTCTAGATAGACTATCCGCGGGGATAAACCATTCTATCCCCGTTGTTGAAAAATGCGGATAATTGAAAAAAATTTGTTGTAGGCTAATAAAAATTTTAAGTGACTGTAATTGTTTTAAGTGTCCTAAGCAATGTTCAAAGAAAGTCAACTCGAATTTATTTAGTGACTCGATCTGATCGAGTGTTTTATGTGTTTCATATGTTTTAAGTTCTCTCAAACCAAAGTAAACAGAATTATCTAGTAGGAATAAACATACCTGTTAGTGTCATTGTTCAAAATAAAGCAGAATGATGGGAATTAATTTGCAAAAATAAATGCACGCGGGAGTGGGTTTTTCGACTTATCGTCATTGGGGGGATACGTTTAATACGGGTACACTCTATTTTGTGACACCGGCACGTTTTGTATCGCAAGCATTTTTGACATACCGGGTAGCAATGATCGACATGCTGGCAGCGGCACGCCTTCCAGGACTTGATGTGTGGAGAACGATGACTTTGAGTTGACTTTGATTATGCGCTAGCACAGTAGATTTGATCTTATGTCATATCTATATAAATAAAAATGAAACTTTCCAATAGTTTGTTAAGAGTGTTCTCGGAAACTTATGGAGCGATTGTTTTGAAAATTTTACAAAACCTTCATTCTAATAGAACCGTGTTGTATTATGCTTTTTCCCCGAAAAAACCCAATCTTTTCCACAAAAAGTGAACTTTGAATTCCGTTCGACCGCCATTTGCAAATTCAACAACACCGCAGGGTTGCCAGATTTTCGAAACGTGTTGTCCCGAAATCACGTTGTAAAGTCGCCCAAAAGTCGCGAGATGATCAGGGTTGACAAAAGTCGCGATAGCGCATATGTCGCTATCGGGAAGGAACGGTGTGAGGGAGGAAAGAAGGATGGAGCGGGACGAAGAGGGGGGAGGTACTGGAGGGGAGGGATGGAGAAGGGAGGGATGCAGTGAGGCAGAGGGAGGGAGGGAGGGGAATGGGACTGGGAGGGGGAGGTGGAAGGGGGAGGAAAATGGGGAGGTGAGGGGAGAGGGGAAGGAGGAGAGGGGAAGGGGAAGGGGAGGAGGGGAGGGGGATAGGGAGGACGGTCTTTTCTGCCACAGCAACGCGTGGACGGGTACAGCTAGTTATATATAATTATATATATAAAATATATATATATACTAGCTGGGGGTGGCCCACACGGCGCTTCCAGATAAATTTAGGCTTCTACCGCTCCAGGCCAATTCCCTACTTCCCCACCCTCACTTCATCCCATCCTCGATCCTACTCCCCACCCCACTTATTTTCCAATCCCACTCATCCACCTACCCCTAACCCGCCGGTGTCACGAAATAGAGTATACCCCGTATTAATAGTATCCCCCAAATGAGGAAAAGTCGAAAAAAACACTTAGGCCTACGAGTGCATTTATTTTTGCAAATTAATTTTCATCTGCTTTGTTTTGAACAATGACACTAACAGGTATGTTTATTCCTACTAGATAATTTGTTTTGCGTTAGTTTTACAGCACTTAAAACATTTAAAACACTTTAAAACACTCGGAGACACTAAATAAATTCGAGTTGCCTTTCTCTGAGCATTGCTTAGGTCACTTAAAACAATTAGGCCTAGAGTCACTTTAAATTTTGATTAGAGTATAAATTTTTTAATTATACACATTTTTCACAAATGGGATAGAATGGTTTATCCCCCCGGATAGTCTAGACCGGTTAATTCCATCCGGGGGATAGATTAATTCATCCCCCCGGATAGCTTTCAGGGGGATAATCCTTTTCGTGTCACCGGCCCACCTTGCCGTCACCTCTCTCTGGGGTATACTCTGCATTTCCCGATAAATTTTGCTTTTTGCCCAAACGGACCCGCCCCAACCGTCCGCTCCCCACCCCACCACACTCCGACCTCCATCTGGTGCCAACCACTCTGTGGCTTATAACCGGTACACATCCTGTGAAATTTCCTTTTACCGGTAATTAAATTCTTTTTTATGGAACATAAAATAGCCAAGGACAAATTTTAATTAATATGCCGCAATCAAAAGCTTATTAGACGAAGCCTTGAAATTTTATACAGTAGTTTAATTAGTTCTGAATAGGGTTTAATTTCTGTAATAATATTTAACATAAATTAAGCAGCATGCAACGTCTGCGGCTAGTGGTGTCCAATACCAGGTTATAATTCTAGAGTAGCCTATACACGCGCTTAGCAGATATTTAGGCTATATATATATATATATATATATATATATATATATATATATATATATATATATATATATATATATATATCAAACTGTGAAGTTTATACATGTATATATACGTGCGTTTGATGGTACTTTAGACCTGTCTACTTTATACTTTTTAAGCTCTGTCCTTGTGCCTGTAAGGTTAGCCTATAAATTCGTATGTTAGTAATTAAATTTTGAGAAGAAATAATATTATACTAGCGACGGTGCAGAAATTTCACAGGTGCGCTACAAATTCGATTAGATAAATACTGTTGGTATGACGGACCAAGAGAAATGCTCGGACACAATGGACAAGTCGAACGGAATGGCGTTGGCACATGGTGAAGCAGTTTCAGGTGCTGAAACCCACAACGGAATGGCTACAGACGTAAAAGTTGCAGAAGAGGATAGTATGAGATACAGAGTCCTGAAGACTATCGCAGTTTATTTGGCTTTTGTCGGCTTAGTAAGACTCTTTTCTCATCGCAATTGATTATACTTCATTGCAATAAAATCTGATTTGATTTAGATTTTTACAGCGGCATTAATATAATGTGTTGCCATTAACTTACCTATGAATTCCGTCATGACATTTTCAAGTAGGCCTATATGGCTTAGAATTGTTATAATGGTTAGCATATTTGATGGTTAGGGCCCCCAGAAATTCGCGATATTGCGCAATGCAACTTTTGCGCAAATTTTCAGGTTTCGCGCAACAGCGCAAAAATTGCCAATCCGCGCGATTTTGGCGCAATTTTTGACAAAATCTTGCAAATATATCTAAATTGGGCTTTGATTGACTTAAAAATCACTTCAGTGCGCGGCAGTTCAACATAGCAACGAAACCGATGGGCGATAATCAAAATGGCGGCCGCCGAATGGGACGAAATTATATTGAAATTTTTAGTTAAAGATCGTTATTTTAGTAGTAATGCACAAAATTTAAAGTATAAAAAATTCCTGAACTTCACGGCCACACAATAAAATATGTTAGACGGAGTTTCTCAAAGCGATCACACGGCAGCGTCGCGTGCTGTCTCAGCTTATGACAGAACGAACGCATTTAATCCATAGGCCTATAGGCGCCAGGCGTGCACACGAAGACGGAAGGCTACTATTCAACACGTTTTGTAAATTGGTGATTCATTATAATATAGTCATATGATAGGCCTATATAATTAATACCATCTTGAAGTTGTAGGCCTATTTGTAATGAGCGTAGATTTCGGTGGGCGTAAATTTTGCAAGATTAAAATTCTTTGCAATCGTCTGAATACATTAATCTCATGGTTATAGAAACTTTATAACTGCGTGTTTTGCTTGATTTTCTAATTTCTAGAACGCCAAAGCTTTACACTAAATGACAAAATACTGTTAGATAGATACTTTGGTACACTGATTCAATGAAAAACTAACGAAAATTATCATTTTGTAACTTGCGCAAAATTGGCGCAAATTTATCGTTTTTGGTGCGCAATTTTTTCAGTTTCTTGGCGCAAATTTCTGGGGGGCCTAGATGGTTGTTTTCAGTTTAATTAACATTGTCTTCAGGTGGGCTAGACCAGTGGCGGATCCAGAACTCTTTGTATCTATTTCTGTCGGCCCCGCACCCGAGGGTGTCTTTCTGTTAGTATAGGCATCAGTACTTTTCCAAGGTCACTTATCAGTGCAATTGTTCTATAGAAGTTACAACATTCCAGTGCGTTCCCCTTCTTATGGAGGACCATTAGGATTGATTTTCCATGCGCTCGGTGTGCGTCCTTCTTTCCACGCTACATTGATAATTTTGTGCAGTTCTTTTGCCACAATGTCACCGCCATTCTGTATCATCTCGCCCGTTATGCCGCCATTTCCTGGACTGTTGTTGACTTTTAGTTTTAGTCGGTGTATGGCTCTGATCACTTCTTTGTCCAGAATATCGTGCCGATGTCTTCACATGGTGGTGTTATTTTCTTCAGTTCTGTTATCGCTTCGCTTGCGGTGTTCTGGTCCAGTTGTCCCGTCCATCTATAGGCCTAGGCCTATGTATGATATTTGCTCTGTTCATCGTACCTTAATAATAGGCTTAATTAATTCCCCTCTTCATTCTTGATTGCCATAAGTTTCGGCGCCAATGTCCGGTTGATGTTTCTAATCATATACACTTCCCTTGTTGTCGTTAAAGTTGTTGTCCATTCTCCGTGGTACCTTTTTACAGGGTGGGCCAAAAAAGACCCCTAAGGTTTTTGCCAATATCTTGGCCAGAAGTAAGAATTTATAAATGAAATTTTACGGGCTTAAAGAAAATTCATATTTACACATGATGGCCAGATTTCAGCAAAATATTTCAAACAGAACAAAAGTTAGGCCTATCTCACTTTTATTGAGGCCAGTCCACCCACCTTTTTGACGATTCAAAACGTAACGCAACAAAAAGTAACAAAAATACAATTTTATTAAGTCTCATCTCAAATAATTGTTATCAAAACTCCTGTTTTAGCTCCTCCACCGACATGTCAAAGACGTCTTCAAGCGTCAATGCCATCGCCGCTACAGGCGTTTCCATTTTTCTGCTTCCCCCTAGTCTAAGCCCACTGCCGACACGAATAAGTTTGCCCTCAGAGCGTTCAAAATTACAAACGTTCGCTAAAATTTGAATTCGTCCTCAATTTGACTTTTATTTTAGAAATTTCACAAAGCGCTTTTGGACGGGCCCCCAAATGTTGTATTTTTTGCTACATAAAGAAGTGGACAACTGTTTGTAAAATCAAACAAATGTATTTCTAGTTTCAACCTAACATCATACAACCTGTATAAATCGACGGTACTTTCTTTGCTTATGCCATTGGCGGCACCAGGGGAGGGTTAGGGGCTAAACCCCTAAATGTGACTCAGCCTCATCCCATAGCAAAAAGCAATGAATGTCCATGTATCGGCTTAAAAGTTATTATTATTATCTTATTTTTCGGACCTCAACTGCGGGGGACGGTCATACATCGACTCACATGTGAGACATCAGTTGCGACTGGGATTGACTCCCGGACATCGACTCTCTCTGCGACTCAATATTAGCAATTTAGCATGCACACAGTCCTCTTATTTATACCCCAATGGAGCTGCAGGGAACAGAGGGCTGAGGTCCGGGCCGGTCTGAGGTCCGAACCGGTCTGGCGGGGGAGAGGAGGAGAGATCCGCGATGGCGGGGCAGGGGTTGAGGTACCGACCGGTCTGAGGTCCGGACGGGTCTGGAAGAGGGAAGATTGGAGAGTTTGAACTGGCGGCAGAAGGGGCTGAGATCCGGACCAGTCTGAGCCCGGGCTAGCGGGGAAAGGGGGCTGAGGTCTGCGCGGGGGGCAAGGGGACTGAGGTCCGGACCGGTGTGAGTCCGGGCTGGCGGTGGAAGGGGGCTGAGGTTCGGTCCGGTGTGAGTCCGTGCTGGCGGAGAAAGGGGCTGAGGTTTGGCCCGGTGTGAGTCCGAGCTGGCGAAGAAAGGGGGCTGAGGTTTGGCCCGGTGTGAGTCCGGGCTGGCGGGAGAAGGGTGTTGAGTCCGGTTTGGCGGAGGAAGGGGCTGAGATTCACAAGGTCAGCAATTTTGAATTTCGCTACACTAGCTCGTCGATGCTTATGTTAATAGAATGCGCCGCAGACCGTGATGAGGTTATGTGCACCATGTCCAACATGGAGTAACATTATTGAACTCATAAACCCCAGCAATGAAATAATTATGAGAAATTTGTTGATATGACAGCTTAAAATGTTACCATTAAAGTGCTGATATCCAAAAATTTAAACAATGGCCTACAAGGGGACACTTTTAAAGTCATAATCCACAACTTTCAGCATTGAAATGATGAGCTATTTAGTAAAAATGACAGCCCAAAATGCTATTATTGCATTGTGGAAATTCAAAATTTGTTGATGACTTTAGAGCCTGAAACGTGCTCCTGTCGATGTCAACAGCGAAAAACGCGCTGGTTTCTGGGGTGCAGCCCCAGACCCCGCTGGGGGAGCTTACGACGCTCCCCCAGACCCTCTAGTCGGTATGAGCTTCGTGCATTCGGCACTCGCAGCTTTGGGTCACCAGCGCATGCAAAATTACCGCCCTTAAGGAAAATATTCTACTTGCGTTTCTAGGAGGAAGGGCTTGGAGGTTTCAACCCCCAAACCTGAAATCCTGGCGCCGCCACTGGTTGTGACCGTAAAATCCCCTACATATGACATGCCCCTAGGGTTTTTCCATATAGTATAGGCCTGCCCATATGATAGTATAGTTATAAACTTGTTAGGCTATAGGCCTAAACTTTTAACTTCTCTGATTATAGTAAAGACTAAGCCCATTTCTTTTACAATAAAATTTTGACATTCTTATTCTGGTAGCTAGTCTGCGACTCTGCAAAACGACCTCTTATTTAAGTTTTCATGATTTTTTCGCTCATAAATAGCAGGAAAAAAGATCCTAAAAATGGCTCAAAGTTGAGGTCAACAGAGCTAAAAATGCTTTGGAGGTTGGGGCTCCGCCCCAGACCCCGCTGGGGGAGCTTACGACGCTCCCCCAGACCCCCTATAGTCGGCGTGGGCTTCGTGCCTTCGGCACTCGCAGCTTCGCGCCTTCGGCGCTTCATAACAATTTTCTAATTGAGCTTAGGGCTTCAGCCCCCCCCCCAAACCTGAAATCCTGGCGCCGCCACTGACTGTAATGTAGAAGTGAATATAAGGTTAGCCATGGATACATCGGTCAGGATAAAGTTGACAAAGGTATGGAAGAAGAAAGGAAATCAGCTCTAAGACAAACATACGACTGATGAGGGTCTTAGTGTGGCCAGTGCAACATACGGGTGTAAGAATCGTCCATAGACGAATCGTCCACTTGACGAATCGTCCCTTTGACGAATCGTCCATGACGAACCGTCCATGACGAATCAAGCGTTGACGAAACGTCGGCAAACCAAAATAATATTATGCATTTTTACCTATTGCTGATTTCACGATGTTTTTCTTTTTCAGGGATTCACATATACCATTCTTGGCATTTCAATTGTTCACATGGAGATCCTATTACATACAAACACTCAGACCATTGTGTATACATTTACATGTCAATTCATTGGTTACACTGTTGGTGGTATCATCTGCGGAATTATTTACGATCGTTCGAACAAAGAGTTTGTGTTTTCTGTCAGTATTCTATTGGAGGGGTTCACTACGATCGCATGTGGGTTTGTTGGAAGTGTTTATGCTTTCATGGCAGTCATGCTGTGGCAAGGTCTATCGATGGGATTGATTGACGTCGGTGAGTAGCTAATTAGGAATTTGCTTATGCAATGTGCATACTTACATATATCTATTTTTACTTTAACATTGACAATTAGTAATTTAATAACTCAAGATTGAGCTTTGATTGCCTTTTATTTGTTAAAGACTTTATATAATCATGATTGACTTGTTGTGGGATTTGAAACTGCATCTACCCAGTATGTAAGTATCTCCAGGTGAAGACTGAAGAGTGAAGATTCAAAACATATAGGCCTATTGCCATTCCAATCCTGATTTCCATACTGCTTCTACGTGTCTCCGACTTTCTGAATCTCATACTGACTCCCTATAGATCTTTTGGTACAACAACTAGTCCAGTGAAAAAAACAAATTTCCTTGTTATTTGAGGTCTTAAATGACAAATAGCAATAACGTCTTTATTCTGCAAGGGTTGTGTTAAAATGGATTGTGGCTTACCAGTGGGGTAAGTTTTTGTGTGCTATGTATATTACAATTAACTTCCTACTGAAGTTTCGGGGTTTTGTTTCCAACATTAGGCCTATAGGTAGTGCTTTGTTTGTTTAATTTGCAAGTATATTAAGGTATGTTCTCTTGCATTGAGGCATCAGCTTTTCTCAAATTTTGCAGCGTATTATTGCAGGACTTGGTCAAAGCAAATGCATTGTTTCTTTTTTGTCTTTCAGCCTGTCAGTCATATAGTGTCAACCTCTGGAAGAATCATCGATTTAAAGAACCAATATTGCAAGGAGCGCATGCTGTCTGGTCACTCGCAGCAACCATTGCACCGTTTGTTATTCGACCTTTTCTTATTGAACTCTCTTCCAGTAATTCACAAGAAAATTCATTAAACATTACAATGGGAAACATGAATAAAACAACAATGAAAAATGACTCTTCAGCAGCACCTAACACAACTGCACTTTCTGAAGAGCAGCTGGCAGGTATTCAAATGACACGATATGCATATCTGACTATCGGTTGTATGATATTGTGCACAAGCATTTTATTTATCGTTCTCTACTTCTACCGGTGTTCGCCAATCATCATTCCGAGACGTCCGAAAGATGCAAGCAGTGGTAAGTCGACAAGAGGAAAATCCCAGCAAGGAAAATGGCTGATGATGCTATTCCTGTTCATGCTGTTCATGTTCTACTTTCTCTACATTTATATTGAGGGCTTGCCACTTTCGTATTTCACAGCCTTTACTATTAAACACCTTGACTGGAGTGTAAATCATGCCACCCTTCTCATGGGTTTGTTCTACGCGATGCACTGCGCTGGTCGCGTTATTGGCATTCCGCTTTCAATTGTTCTAAAGCCTCGTACGATGGTGACTATGAACCTCACTATGACAACCCTGGCCTACATCCTGCTGCTCTTTGTCAATTTCCATGATGGAGTCATGTGGTTATCTGCCGTTCTTGCTGGTTTTGGCATGTCAAGCACATTTGCTGCTATGATCCTGTGGGTGTCAGAGACAGTTCAAATAACCGGTCGTGTGGCCTCAGTGATTTTGGTCGGTGTAGCCCTTGGTGGAATGACAGCGCCACTTCTTGTTGGGCAGCTCTTTGACGCAGTATCTCCCATGTGCTTGGTGTACGTTCTTGTGGTAGTATCACTGCTGGTAATCGCAATGTTTCTAAGTATCTTCTTCTTTGTTAGAAAGTGGAAGGCAAAGTTTTCGGACTATTTCGACGAGCACTATGTAATTGATTTAAACGGCAACACAGTTGTTGAAGAGAAGAAACTAGACACAGAACAAAGTTGATCTTATCATAAATGTTGGATACATTTTCAATGTGTTAACTTTTATTCCGGTATTATCATGTTGCTTTGCTGAGAACTAGTTCAGTACCTTTTACTCTCATGCACTTTGAAGATTTAGAAAGTATTTTCCTTCACTGAGGCAATATTACAAATTATTGTTAGGCATTGTTCTAATTAAACTATAATGATGAGCTGTATTGTTTTTTCTCAGTCAGTTTTAGTACACTCTCATTGTTGAGGTGTTAGACTGCACTATCTATGGGTGATTGGGTGTCGTATGAAGCCAGTTTGAACACATGAATAACCTCTCGGTGATAGTCATAGTTCGAGGGTACGTATGGTACGTATTTTATTATTTGAAAGGTACGTACGTATTTTAACGTACCTTATTGAAGGGTACGTAAAAGGTACGGTACAACACTTAACCGTGACACGTGTATAAGTCATTGTGCATTTGTGCATGAAACAGTATGAGAATTGTGGAAAAATAACTGGGGGGTTGGCCTATGATAAACTTGAAATTGGGGTATGAAAAACATACTTTAACATGGGGCTCTAAGAAAGACTGGAGGGTTGAACCCCCCCCAACCCCCCGGCAATTCTCACCCTGGCATGAAACATTACTAGCCTCAACAGACGCATAAACAAGTATTAAAGACTTAAAATGTTCTATAATCACACAAAAAATCACCTCAGGCCGTTCACAAGTCACAAACTTATAGAGTCTGAATGATATAGGCTAAAATTGCTAAATATCAATGACAGGTAACTTACAAGAAACTTTTATGATATAAACGTAAATTTGTAATATTTTATCATAACAAACCGCCGATCGAAAAACTGGTGACGTCACTTTGTTTGCATGTGCCAATAAGTAAGTAATTTAATATCGGTGAAGCGTCAAAGCACTGACATATAATAATAGTAATACTCAGAAATAAAATACGCGTATGGTACGCGTATTTTATTCTTTGAAAGGTACGCACGTATTATACGCGTACCTAATATAAGGTACGCGTACGCATCGAACTATGGTGATAGTCATTAGAAGGACTGCATAGCGTGCAACCACTATTCTGTATGCTTTGTCTAATTGTCTTGCATTAATTTTTTTTGAAGGTGAATGATGTGGCTAAGTGGTCTGTGATCATTTCAGCTATGATCTGTTGCACATATTTTCTGCAGATACGTTACTTTCAAGTTTCAACTGGTAGTATGAACTTTAGCCTGCTCTGCTGTCATCATGAAATGTTTGCGGGTATATCTAGTCTGCCGAGATTATCTTATATTGTGATTTACAATTATTGTAGTTTCTTGCTGTGATTTTATGATTTTGGGTGCATTTCAGTTGAAGCAGCTGCACCGGGTCTAGGACATTACCCTCGGCCCATTACCACCTGCCATTACCCTCTGAGGACATTACACCCCGCCATTACCTCTTCCATCTGTTTGCATTTAGGTCCAGTGTATGTATGCATGTATGTACCGTATGCAACTATATATGTATGTCAGTAAGTAAGTATGTATGTATGTATGTATGCATGTATGTTTCTCTATAAACACATACATACATACATACAGTATGAGAATTGTGGAAAAATAACTGGGGGGTTGGCCTATGATAAACTTGAAATTGGGGAATGAAAAACATACTTTAACATGGGGCTCTAAAAAAGACTGGGGGGGTTGAACCCCCCAACCCCCTCGGCAATTCTCACCCTGCATACATACAATGTCATACATACATACATAGATACATGTCGTACGTACATGCATACATACATACATACATACATACATACATACACACATACATACATACATACATACATACATACATACATACATACATACATACATACATACATACATACATACATACAAACATACACACATATATGTAAATACATACACTGGAAACAGTTGTAAACAGACAGGGTAATGGTCGGGGGTAATGGCAGGGGGTAATGGCAGAGGTAATGGGCCTGAGGTAATGTCCGGATATCGCGGCACCATGGTTGAATTCTTATAGCTTTAAACAAATATTGATCAAAATAGATTTTATGGGCATTTCTTAGTGTCAAGCTTAACCGATTTTTGCTAAGTCATTGTACGAGTATTATGAAAAATGTGGTGCCGGTATTTTTTAGCATATTTTACTGTGAATTTTTTTGCATTTTTTGATAGGCTTGTTTTAGACTGTGGTGGCTATTATTTATCACAGTATACATGTAGGAAATCAGGATTTTTGCACCTAGGCCAATTTTTGCTGTGAAGCTCAAACTGTTCTTTGTCTTGCTTTTATGAAGACTGTCTTATCAATAAGAGATACGAATAAAAAGGTTGAATGATGTCAATAGTGATATGGTAACGGCCCACTATTCCGAGGGTCCACTATTCCGAAGGTCCACTATTCCGAATATCGGCTATATTTTGCTCGCTATCCTTGGTGGTTAGGGTTAGGGTGGGTTAGAGTTAGGTTGGGGTTAGGGTTGGGGGTAGGGTGGGTTAGGGTTAGAGAAATTCAGGGTTATGGTTAGGGCTAGGGTGGGTTAGGGTTAAGGTTGGGGTTAGGATGGGTTAGGGTTAGGGCTATGGCTAGGGTGGATTGGGGTTAGGGTCAGGGTGGGTTATAGGGTTAGGATTAGTGTGGGCTAGGGTTAGGGTTAGGGCTGGGGTGGGTTAGGGAAGGGTTAGAGACTAGAGTTAGGGTTATAAGGGATAGGTTTAGGGTTAGGTTTAGGGCTCGGGTTCGGAATAGTGGACCTTCGGAATAGTGGACCCTCGGAATAGTGGACCCAAACCAGTGATATTATGCGGTCACCAAATCTATTCATGCATGTTCATCGTTTTGTGCTTCATTTTTTTGACTTTGCATTCTAGGTCAATGTAGACAAGTATGCTGTTCCTAATTTTCATAATAACGAATATTACCTTATTCTTACTTTTTTAAACGTCACTGTGAAAATCAAAGAGAACATGAATTAAAATATGTTTGAAAATGTTCCTGTCTTTCCATGACCTAATTAATTATTAGCCCAGTTGTAGTTTGGTTACTGCTTGGCTATGTTTTGTAAGTTATAACTGTTCACTAGTACCGGTATAGCACAATTTCTTAAGTAGTTAGTCGTGGTCCAATTCTTGTGATGGATATTTTTGCGTAAGTTTAGATGATATTCTAACACATTCATGGTTTTCATGTCAAGACCGAGTCGGTTTATATAGCTCAATGAAAAGAATGGGTCTGTATTGAGAGTGAGACCTGGACATGCAGAGGCAGTGTTGTAAGCAAGACTAGAATTTCAAGACCAAAACCTCATGGTTGGAGTGTGGAGACCAAGACAGCCGGATTTAAGGCCAATTAAACCTTAAGTTAAAGACTATTTCCAGGACCATCGCCAAGACCATAGGCGCCGAGTTGACCCGAGAAGTGGGGGTGCCCAAAATAATAAGAAAATACGCGCGCGTGAGCGCGCGAAAAATTTTTTGAACCTTTTTTATAGGAGACTTATTGAAATCACCACTGTTCATAGGCAAAGACTTGGTCCTGGTTTGAAGGGACGAACTTGCGGCCAAACTAAGGATGATCGCCGAGAAGCATAGCACCGAGCAGGGAAGGGATTTGGGAAGAAATGTGCTCCTCTCCTTTTTCGATTTTTTTTGCCACACTGCGATGGTAGCATCTTAGGCTATCATTTTGACGCCATGGCATCCTTGTCAAAATTTCCTATTATCTCAATTATTATCTTAAAGACAAGATTTAAGACTTCGATAAAATAATGTTCCTCCTAATTTAAATTTTTTGATCATTCTATGCATTTCATGTAGCCTACTTCTCTTGGAATCCGCACAGAAGAAAAGCACAATCTTCGTATGCATGGGCGTCTTAGAGCACTCTCTCCTAATTAGGTCAACAGACTCAAATTTTGCACAAGAAATCAAACAATTGGCTACTATTTAGTGAGCCAATATTAACACTGTGGAATAGTTTTTATAGTCTTTCAAATAGTTTTGAAAGACAATTTAGTCAAGGCTGATTTGTTAACGCATAGCCTACAAAAAATATCCCGCTTTTATGATGCTGGGAGGTGACTCTCGAGCAGTGATGAACATTATTGAGCATGTATATTGTATACAATATAGGCCTAAAGAAACAATGTCATTCAAATCGTCGCCTTCCTCCGTAATAAAAGAATTTAAGGAAGCGGATCGAGTAAGAAGGATTTCGGGGTTTCCTCGTAGGCCTACATTGTAATTGTATTCGCTGATCGGCTGAGAAGCAATGGAGTTCAGAGTATACCAGATGGGGTAAAACTGGAGTAATTGTAAGGTAGAATAATTATTAACTAAGATTTTTTTAAAGTATATTAAAGAAGGAATGATTTTTATACGGTAGATAAGCAATCGCAACAGAGAAAAATATCTTAAAAGAACATCTTGCCGGCTGATTTCAGGTGGTGCCCATGCATGGGCGGGCCTCGCGTGGCCAATTTCTGGTGGTGCTGAGCACTCACGGGCCTCGCAGAGTCGGCGCCCATGGCCCAAGACCATAATTATGTGGAAATTATGAACTACACGAATTGAAGCACCATGAAGTAATTTGTAGGCTACGTGATTTCAATTAAGTTTCTTACATGTAATGTAATTAGTAATTTATATAGCGCCGCTCACAGCCGAGGCCATTCAGTAGCGCTGCCAGTGCGATGACCCCTAGAGAAAAATAGGTCTTAAAAAGAGAGAGAGAGAGACGTAGAAAGTGATCATGAAAGTAGAGTCCCTATTTTTAGCTCAACCAATTATCAACTTTCGCTGTCTCACCCGTCACCAATGTCGCCATCGCTTTCTCAAGTGAAGCCCTTGGTGCAATAACCAGGTAAGTGAGATTTTATAGTTTTCGGGAAATCGAGTTTGAATGTTTTTCGCTCTTCAGAAGCTTGCCGTTTCGTCCAGGAAATAGATAGCGAGAAAATATAAAAAGTATAAGATGCATCTAATCGAAACTGATGAAAAATTAAAAATCTTAAAGGCCGGCAGTTACTAATTAGTATTTTATGGACAAATGAACAACAAACTTGATTATTGCACTGAAACTTCCCTGCAGTTCTGACACTTTTTTGGATGCAAGAATAACATAATGTCAACTAACCTGGTTATTGCATGGAAATTATAAGCGTCTTTTGTGTAGTTCTGAAAACTTTTTACATGTAAGAATCTGATAAGTGAACAAACCTTGTTATTGCACGGAAATGATAAACATTGGAGAACTGGGCCAGAAGAGGGCAACGGAAGAAACACTGATTTTAGAGAGAAGAAAAGGCCCCTAAATTGAAATATTCCACGGATCTTGCCTATAAATGACGTCAGGCTTACACCTAGATGAATTATTAGTACATGGTAGGGTACATGACCCTAATTTGGGCATGCTCCTAATACGGGCACCCCCTTGTATCTAAAAATATAGATGACATAGAGTTGTGCGTTCTATATGAAATATTATCAACTCTATGTATAGATGTTATAAAACAAAAAAGTAAGTAGGTAGAAAATTGTACCTTGACGTAAGAAGTAAATGTTGTTTTTAGCATGCGAGTGTTCAAATGTTCGCTATGTGGTTCAGAAGCTGTGGGCGAGTTGCCTTTTGGTGTATTTTCAATCGGTTTTTTGCAAGAGTTTCGCGAAGTATCGCTCTTTCACCCCAGGTGAACGAAAATGCGAGAGAAAATGAGTTAACTTTGTCATTAATTTTCCTAGGAAGGCTTGGAATAGACCCTAATGTGGGCACCCTTTTTTTTCTTAATTTGGGCAGTGCCCATTTTTGGTAACCTTATTTGCGCAAATGAAGTCACGTTTAATACTATATTTACACGCAGATTTTTCTTAATAGTTCCATACAATTTTGCCATAATAGGCCTCGGTTAGACTAGTCCCTATATTCTACGAGTGTATAATTTTGAAACCTCTTACATTTAGGGCCTATCTGAAGATTTTTGCAATGCTCAATTTATTTTGTGATTGGAACATGGAGAATCATCTAGAGTAGAGTTTCCTTATTTGGGCACCTTAAGTACAAAAGACTCGTATTGCAGTAATTTTGATATGCATATCTCTATTTTGATGTTATTTGGTTGAATTACGCATTAGGAAATGAAAATATATTGAATGCATGCACTTGAGTGTTTAACAATATTAGTTGTGCTGAGAAAAGGACAGACCCCCTAAAGTGCCCAAATTAGGACATGGTGCCTCAATTTGAGCACCAGGTGCCCAAATTAGGTGCACCTTGATCCAGCTATTAAAGTGGTGATATCTATATGTAACTGCTTACTCTATTTTAACATTTTCATGGTCTCATGGTATCTTAAAATAGGAAGAAAGAAAGAAAAATGACTGACTGCACCCTTTTAAAACAAAATCGTTAGATAAGCGGGGGGAAACGAATACGTCAGACACTCAAAGCCAAAAAGTGACCACCAAAAATCAAGATGGTGCACGGTGAAAAATGCGAGCGTCGCTAGGATATTTTCCCCTGGAGAATACCCCCCGGACAAACTCTCCCCAGACAAACCCCCTGGCAAACCCCTAGGGTATAGAACAGAAAATTGGTAGAACATATATTGGTATAGGCCTTAAGTGGTATTTCTCCGAACGGCAATTCTAAGTACGCAAGTTGGATTGATGAAAAGAATTCTCACTAAATAGGCAAGAAGTCGGATTGATACAAAGCAATTTTTGCTGAAATGTAAGCTGAATTTTATGAAAATGAACATGCCTAAATGGAAGTTGGATTGATGAAAATATTGCTACTCAAATTAGAGCTGAATTGATGAAAATATTCTTGCTTAAATGAAGATGGACTGGTGAAAATACTTCTCTTTTATATAGAAGATGGATTGATGACAATATTCTTGCTTTAATGGAAGCTGGATTGATGACAAGGTTTCATGCTACGGTATCGTAAATAAACCAACTGGACGGAGCGACACTAACAAATTATAAGTTCACGCCTGAATGACAGTTACAGGTTTAGGCCTACCCGTATGACACTAACTTGTTGACACAGCACCGCAAACTGGACAATTAGCCTAAATTTGATCAATATACCTAGGCCTACATAAATAGGCTATTTGCACAGTGACTAAATGGAAGCTGGATTGATAAAAATTAATTGTTATCTAAGTAGAAGTTGGATTGATGAAAAGAAATGTTACTATTTAAATAGAAGCTTGATTAATAAAGGGAGTTTTATCAATTAACTACATAAATAGGCTATTTGCACAGGAAGGGGAGTTTTGTCATGGGAGAGGGGTTATAATGTCCTAGACTAAATGGGGGGAATTTGTCCGGGGATTTTGTCCAGGGAGGGGAAATGTCCGTTTCTCGAAAAATACGACACAGCTCCATGTCTATTATACCATACGGTGAAGTTCCATACAATGAATCATATGTCAGATGGTCGCAGCGCTTGATATGTGAAAAGTGGATGTGTGATCGTCCCTACACGCATACATTTAGCTAAAGCTTAAGAAAAGCAAACCCTGCTGACTTTGAAGTAGTGAATTAGCAGAAGCAGTTTAGTTTAGGCCTAGTGGAAATAACATTATATTCTAGTAATAATAATGTTTGATCAACAAGACCTATAGCTACTTCATCACTTTGGTTTCAGTATTACGGTACCTTGTTCAAATGCAGTTGTGAATGTAACACAATTACAAATATTCTACCCAAGCAGTAGGCCCTATTTCATTTCTTGTTTATTTCATATTTTGTTTTGTGTTAATTAGAAAATAGAGTACGCAGGTCACCACCTTCATAGCTGGACCAATGTGTACCTAATTTGGGCACCTGGTGCCCAAATTGAGGCACCGTGTCCTAATTTGGGCACTTTGGGGGCATGTCCTTTTCTCCCCACAACTAATATTGTCATGCCCTCAGGTGCACGTATTCAATATATTTTTACTCCCTAATGTTTAATTCAACCAAATAACCCGAAACTACACGTAGGCATATCAAAATTACTGCAATATGAGTCTTTTATCCTTAAGGTGCCCAAATATGGGAACTCTACCCTATGTAGGCCTACACACGTGGTTCAGGGTCCAGGTAGCATCGCACAAAAGGAGGAATTTTTTAATCCACACTTTTCTGTCCGTCACAATAATATTGTCAATAAGTCTTGCCATTGTATACTCACTGTAGTTGTTAGTAAATTCAGATACCATTGACTACTTCGTCTAGTAGACATGCTATTCATCCATAGACAACCCACCTCTACGACCTGCTATTTTTTTTACCTACAATGGAGGACGATGCCGGACAACTTGCAGACGTGAGTGATGACATAACAAGACCAAAGTACAACAGCCTGCACTCTGCTCAACAGCCATGATTGTCTTCTGACATTATTCCGCGTTTGTACAAGGTCCACGCCTACCTAGTGCTAATTACCATCCATGCTCGAGTTAACTCGGGCTTCACGCTAAAGGGGTTAAGTTTCCTTCACGTGTTTCTGCTCCATTACGGTACCTCTGACACTGGTTGTTCATGTGTCTGAATATCACTTAAGTTTACTTCACGTATTTGTTCTATTTTTTCATCCACTATCTGTCATGTAGCTGGTTTGGTTTTGGCACCTAGTGTTGATTGATAGTTACCAAACTTGCTGACTCGAGGATGTGACATTGCGGACCTTCGAAAACCTTCATGACAAAACATTAATATAATTGGCAAATAGCCTATGCTATTGGAGAAGGCCTAGAATGAATGTAGGCCTATTATCTGGGTGCCTAAATTTGTTATGTCGCTTCAAAAGAATACTGCAGAAGTCGTTTCTAATTACGGCACTCACCGAAAACCTAGACTTAACCGACCCTCACAACGTCTAACATGATCCTAACCTACCCACACGACGTCGACTGAGAGGATGCAACGTAATGTGACACTGCATCACCTTGTCACCTTGTGCCGTCAGTTCGAGGAGCTCTATAGCGTGACCAGCCTTCTCCACTCCGTTCTGTTCTGCGTTTCATTCCTCAGTTGTTAAAGATTCATCCCTGTCATCCTGTGTACATCGTATATCCATCTGGTCCTCGGCCGTCCTCTTCTCCTCGCACCCTCTCCACACGCCAGCATCATCACCTTCTCCACTCCATCCGTGCGCATGACCGAAATACACCAGCTTCTGTTTGACAATCCTCTGCAACAATGTCACATCACCTCTTAGCTTACCGGTACCTATCTTCTGGACCACAGATTTATTTGTCCTCTTCTCCCTCCACGATATCCCAGCAGCCTTCTACATAGGCCTATCGGCATTTCACAAGTACCGTAGCAATGTTGTCATTCTTCGTCTTCGTCCACGTCTCGCTTCCATATTGCACTATGGAAAAAAATCATTGCTTTTACCAGTCTCGTCTCTGTCTGTAAACCCACATGCCTGTCCCTCCATATCTTATCCATCCCCTGCATATAGCAGCTTTTCCCATTGAAATTCTCCGCCTCACCTCTGTAGGCCTATCGCATCTTCCTTCTTTATCCACCATTGAGTCCAAAAACGAGAAACTTGTCACAACCTCATTGACACTGCATGCCGATACCAAAATGTTTGACTAATAATATTTTAATTATTTTTATGCCAGATTATAATTATTATATATATGACTTAATTTAATTTCAATTATCAGTTAAAATAACAGTTTCAAAGAATTAGGCCTAGGTTACTCTTACGAAACACAGCTACTTGTCCCATGCATGATCAACATGCATCATCGTGTCCGTCGATTCGAAGCTCGTGAAATTTCGTGAAATCCTATATTGCAAACGCGAAGTGGCACAAGTCTAGACAACAGCAGCCAAAAAATAATAAAAGGAATACAGTTTGGAAAATATGCCTACCAGAGCGAGTGTTAGGCCTACATTCTTCTTGATTTAAAAAAAAATTATGCTTGGAGTAAAATGACGACACGCTTACATCTGACATTTTAAAGGGCGTTTGTGATATCCTACTACACAAGCAGACATTAAACTTAAGAAATCAGTAGGCTATCAACTGTGTCATCTCTCAAACTAAGTATATGTTTAATGGGATCGGTCGATCCAACGACCGATAGGCCCGATTAGAATACTGTTAATTCGGGAAAATGGCCCAAAACGTATAAATATAGTGGCAGAATAATGTTATTACACCCTTACTTACATCGCTATTGCATCCGATAACGTATTTTACTGGCTAATGGTTGCGTGCAAGAACCAGGTTTGTTCACTTACTGCTCGAAAATCGCAACCGAGAGGCTACGATTGTTTGTGCAATAACCGGGTTTGTTGACTTGTCTCATTCATGCACGAAAGGATGGCACAGGAATGCGAAAATTCTCAAAGCAGGTATGTTGAGTTGCCTGGTTATTATCCTATCTACTCACTCAATTTTGCAGCTATCAGCTTGAAATTTACACCATAGATGCACCTCTTTGTCAGGAGCATTTTAAGCCAACTTTCACAATTTTCAGGTAAGTCGACTTACCTGGTTCTTGCACCAATGTCCTCAAGTGTCAACATGTGCGTGTCGGAAGACCATAACGATTTTCGACGAATTGCAATACATGTATGGACATAGGCGTAGGAGACGGGGGTCCAGGGGGGGCAAATGCCCCCCCCCCAAATTTCGGGCAAGTCTGATTTTTCGGGCAGGCAGACCCGAAAAAATAAAAAAAGTTTTAGAAAATTTTTACTTTTCTTATTTTTCCGGGTCTTCTTGCCCGAAAAATCAGACTTGCCCGGAAAAAATGGAGATTTTGCCCGAATGACTAAAAAAAAGGTCGTCAGAATTTTCGGGCAAACGTAACGAAAATTTTTCTTAAGATTTCGGCCGGAGGGAAAAAAAATTTCGGGCAAAAGTCTCATTTTTGCCCCCCCAACGTTGAAATGTCCCCTACGCCTATGTGTATGGACGAACGCTTTGCAGAGGTAATTATAGCTAGGGCCTACCTCACTTTCGCGTTCGTTATTATTAAATTTTGAGCATGACAATAGCATCAGAGACAAAATTTCCCTTCAGATGTTTCATATCCACTACGAAACCTCTCCAATGTAATACTATCCATCCTACATGGCATCCATGATCACGCCATGTTCCGCCTCTAATAGTCATCGCCAAGTGATTTTGCTACACTTCGCACAAAAGGGAAGTTTGGAGCTCGTTCCTTCTGAAGCTCAAGACCTAGGCTTATCATATAGGCTATAGAATGGAACAGTCTTCCGACCTCCATTCGCTAGGTTATATATACATATATTTGTAGTGAAGCGCGCTCTTGTGCAAGACTTGTTTTTGTTAAAGCGCGGTATAAATGACTAATTGTATTGTGTTGTATTGTAAGGTTTGGCGTCGTGAGGGTCGGTTAGGTTTAGTATTAGGGTTAGTGTCGTCATAAGATACTTTCCAGTCATACAGAATTTTCTGTTCTCCGCCACTACTTTTGCCATAGTAGCCTATACAGTGTATACACATTATCAGTTAAAAGCTTGCATACTTAGTTACTTACTCTTAAATGAACCCTTCTTTGCTCTACAACGCGCCAATATAATTATTGGGTCAGATGTGATTGGCTCAGCTAATAATAGATTCTAAAATTCCGATGACTTTTACCGGTAAGTAGTTTTGTTTAATATGCTGCTTTATCCATTTTTGAGAGGACACTCATTTTTAAAGATAATATCTATTTCTTGCATTTTATCATTTTTATGGAACTTAATATTATATTAACAGCCATGGGCAAATTTTCATTAATATTCCGCAGTCACAAACTTATTAGACGAGGCCATGAAATTTTATACAATAGTTTAGGTTTGATTATAGTTTTAATTTCTGTAATTTAAATTAGCTGGCAACGTCTGTATCTCTGAGACTAGGTTATGTCCCAATACCAGTAGATATACATCAAATTAGGCCTACAGGCGCTAAGCAGATAATTATTTATATACACGTGAATCATACTGTGAAGTTTATATGACATGTATAATTTTTTTATGTATACGTGCGTTTGATGGTACTTTAGACCTCTTGTCAAGGCCGACGTGGCTATAAGATTATAAGTTCGTATGTCAGCCGTTTGATAAGAAATAATATAATACAAGCGATGGTGCAGCAATTTTACAGGTGCGTTACAAGGTTGATGAGATTTATATTGTTGGTATGACGGACCAAGAGAAATTCCCGGACGCAATGGACAAGTCGGACGGAATGGCGTTGGCACATGGTGAGGCAGTTTCAGATGCTGAAACCCACAACGGAATGGCTACAGAAGTAAAAATTGCAACAGAGGAGAGTATGAGATGCAGAGTTCTGAAGACAATCGCCCTTTATCTGGCTTTTGCCGGCATAGTAAGGCGCTTATCTCATAACAATTTATTACTTCGTTGTAATATTATCTGATTTGATTTAGATTTTTACAGCGGCATTAATTTAACGTGTTGCCATTAACTTACCTATGAATTCCGTCATGACATTTTCAAGTATATGCCTTAGAATTCTTATAATGGTTAGCGTATTTGATGACTGTTTTCAGTTTAATTAGCACAGTCTTCAGGTAGACTGTGATATGAATGATTACGTTAGGAATGCACTTTATGGTAAATGAAATGGTATGAAAGAAGACTGGGTCAACTTGCCTCAAGATTACCTAAAGTTACTTGTCTCAAGATTACCTTTACTTGCAGAGGCAAAAAACAAGGTCATCAAAACTTTATGCTTTTTAAGCTCTGCACAAGAATCTAATCCCATTTATGAACTGAATCTTTGTTCATATAATTATTATTTCTTACATGGCAATGTTAATGTCTTAATAACTTTGTGTTTGAATTGTTTCTGTGTCTTTTATATCCTGCTCAGTGCTCATTATTCATTTTCCAATTATTTAGCACTTTAGAGTTATGTTAATTTTCCACTTTTAGTACACTCTCATCAAAGCCTAAGTGCCTCCTGCCCTTTTTCGTATACTTTATATAACAATATAGCGGCACATAACTTTGGTCTACAAGTGCACACAGGTTCACAATTTCATCTAGATTCATTTAAGAGTAGTATTCTAAGCTCCGACAAAACTTAATGGATGTTACGCATTCATGTTATGAAAAAGTGAAGTACATTATTTATGTTAAGATCACAAGTATATATACTTCAACTCTAAACATCACCCACCTTAGCCATCCATCTGTCTGCCTGCCTGACTCCGGACTTGACTCACTGCCTACCGATTTTGTTTTGATTAAGCTCCTGTGAATAAGCTGGTTCCTGCGACTTCGCTTTTGTGGGCGCTGTAGAAGTCTCGAGATTACAGTTACGATTATACCCTCTTTGCACCCTTTAAAATTATGCCTTTTTACCTAATGTTCTTTTCGCAATGTTTTTCTTTTCAGGGATTCACAGCTCCGATTCTTGGCCTGTCAATTGTTCACATGGAGCACCTATTAGACACGAACACTCAGACCATTGCGTATACATTTACATGTCATGCCATTGGTTATACTGTTGGTGGTATCATCTGCGGTATTATTTATGACCATATGAACAAAGAATTTGCGTTTTCTGCCAACATTCTAGCGGTGGGGTTCACTACGATCGCATCTGGGTTTCTTGGAAATATCTATGCTTTCATGGCAGCCATGCTGTTGCAAGGTCTATTTATGGGATTCATTGATGCCGGTGAGTAGCTAATTAGGAATTTGCTTATGCAATGTGCATACTTACATATATCTATTTTTACTTTGACATTGATAATTAGTAATTTAATAACTCAAGATTGAGCTTTGTTTGCATGCCTTCATTTGTCAAAGACTTTATATCATCGTGGTTGGCCTGTTGTGGGATTTGAAGCTGCATCTACCTGGTATGTAAATATCTGAAGGTGAAGACTGAAGACTCAAAACATAGCCTTTCCAATCCTGATATTTCTACTATAATCTGCTTCTTTGTTTCTCTGACTTTCTGAATCTCGTAATTTAGATTCCCTAGGGCTATTTTACAACAAGTAATCCAATAAAAAACACATATCCCTGTAATTTAAAGGTCTTATATGTCAAATAGCAATAACGTCTCCAAAGGCTGTATTAAAATGGATTATATGGCTCATCAGAGTGGTAAGTTTTTGTGTGCTATGTACAATTAACTTCCTATTGAAGTTTAGAAGTTTTGTTTCCAACATTAGGTAGTGTTTTGTTAGTTCAATTTGCAAGTGTATTAAGGTATCTTCTCTTGCATTGAGGCAGCAGCTTTTCTCAAATTTTGCAGCGTATTATTGCAGCACTTGAGCAAAAAAATGCATTGTTTGCTTTTTGTCTTTTCAGCCGGTCAGTCATACTGTGTCAACCTCTGGCATAATCATCGATTTAAAGATCCAATATTGCAAGGAGCACATGCGGTCTGGTCACTTGCAGCAACCATCGGACCGTTTGTTATTCGACCTTTTCTTATTGAACTCTCTTCCACTAATCCACAAGAAAATTCATTAAACACCACAATGGGAGCCACTTTCTCTTCAGCAGCACTTAACACAACTGCACTTTCTGAAGAACAGCTGGCAGGTATTCAAATGACACGATTTGCATATATGACTATCGGCTTTATGATATTGTGCACAAGCATTTTATTTATCGTTCTCTTTTTCTACCGGTGTTCGCCGATCATCATTCCGAGACGTCCAAAAGACGCGGGCAGCAGTAAGACAACAAGAGGAAAATCTCAGAAGCAGCAAGGAAAATGGCTGATGATTCTATTCTTGTTCATGCTCTTCATGTTCTACTTTCTCTACATTTACATTGAGGGCTTGCCACTGGCCTACTTCACAGCCTTTGCTATTAAACACCTTGACTGGAGTGTACATTATGCCACTCTTCTCATGGCTTTGTTCTATGCGATGCACTTTGCTGGTCGCGTTATTGGCGTTCCGCTTTCAATTGTTCTAAAGCCTCGTACGATGGTGGTTATGAACCTCACTGTAACAGCCCTGGCCTACATCTTGTTGCTCTTTGTCAATATCCATGATGGAGTCATGTGGTTATCTGCCGTTCTTGCTGGTTTTGGCATGTCAAGCACATTTGCTGCTATGATCCTGTGGGTGTCAGAGACAGTTCAAATAACGGGTCGTGTGGCCTCAGTGTTTCTAGTCGGAGGATCATTTGGTGGAATGACAGCACCACTCCTTGTTGGGCAGCTCTTCGACACAGTATCTCCCATGTGTATGGTGTATGTTCTTGTGGCAGCATCACTGCTGCATATCGCATTGTTTATAATTCTCTTCTTCTTTGTTGGAAAGTGGAAGGCAAAGTTGTCGGACAATTTCGACAAGCACCAGGTAGTTAATTTAAACGGCAACACAGCTGTTGAAGAGGAGAAACTAAACACAGAACAAAGTTGATCTTATCATAAATGTTAGGTAGATTTTCAGTTTGTGAACTTTTAAACCGGTACTTTTTGTTGCTTTGCTGAGAAAAAATTCTTTACCTGTTATTCTCATGCACTTTTTTGATGATTTAGAAAGTATTTTCCTTCACTAAGGCAATATTACAAATTTATTACTGCAGGATAATTGTTTAGTATATACAAATTTATTGGTAGGCATTATTCTAATTGTAACTAGGCTATAGTGATAATTATGATGAAGAACAACGACAAATATTTTTTACACTTCATGTCTTTTAAACTATAAATGATGAGCTGCATTGTTTTCTCAGTCAGTTTGAGTACACTCTTATTGTTAAAGTGTTAAACTGCACTAACTATGGGTGATTGGGTGTCGTATGAAGCCAGTTTGAACACACGAGGATAGTGATTTTCACTCGGTGATAGTCATTAGAAGGGCCGCATAGCGTCTTGCATTGAATTCTTGCTTTGGTGAATGATGTGGTTTGTGGTCATTTCAGCTATGGGTTGCACATACCGGTACTTTCTGCAGATACGTTACTTTCTGTTATCATCAATTTTTGGCTGATATTTCTAGTCTGCTGAGATTATCTATTGTGATGTTACAATAATTATTATTTTAGTTTCATGTTGTAATTTTGTGACTTTTGGTACATTTCAGTTCAAACCAGACAAATTTGATCAAAATAGATTTTTATGAGTTTTTTCCTAGTTTCAAGGTTAACTGATTTTTGCTAGGTCATCCTATTATGTAGAAATGTGGTACCGGTTTAATAGCACATTTTATGGTGAATGTTTTTTGCATTTATTCATAGTTTATTTTTAGGCTGAGACCACTATTAGTTATGTAGAAAATCAGGATTTTTACATCTATGCTACTTTTTGCTGTGAAGTTTAAACTTTATTCATTGTCTTGGTTTCATAAAGACTGTGATCAAAATTAAATCTATACGAATAACGAGGTTGAATGATGTCAATGTTGATATTATGCTGTCACAAAATTTATTTGTGGTCAGTGTTTTGTGCTTCATTTGTTGGCTGCATTCTAACTTAATGTAGAGAATTATGCTTTTTTATTTTTCATAATCATAAATATTACCTTATTCATAGTTTTTTTACACTATGGCTGAAAATCAAAGAGAACATTAATTAAAGTATTTTTGCAAATGTTCCTGTCTTTCCATGACCTAATTAATGATTAGCCCAGTTTGTTGTAGATTGGTTACTGCATGGCTAATTGGCTATGTAATTTAAAGTGTAATCACTCACTATTATGGCACAATTTCTTTAAAAAGTAGTTCATCGTGTTCGGGTTCTTGGGTGTGATAGATATTTTTGCTTAAGCTTAGATGACATTCTAGCACATTCATTGTTTTCATGTCAATACTGAATTGGTTTAACTTGATGGATCTGGATCGAGATGTGGACATGCAGAGGCAGTGTAGTAAGCAAGAGCAGAATTTCAAGACTAAAACTTCATGGTTGGAGTATGGGAACCAAGACATCAGGATTTAAGACCAAGCTTTAAGTTAAAGACCAGGACCATCACCAAGACCATATGTGGAAATCACTACACGATTTGAAGTCCCATGAGTTAATTTCAGTTAAATGTTTCTTACATCTTACAGATACTTATATCACACAAAGTTCTGTCTCTAAGAGTCTTGCTCTGCAAGGCTTTGTAGGGTCTCATGAAGAGTTCATTAAGCTACAGTTAGTTTGAAATTGGAATTTTTTAATGTGAACATATGAATAGCAGGCTTTGCTGTAAATTGTTTATAAACAGCAGGCTTTATTGGAAATATTTTTGCAAAGATTTCGTAAAAGAAACTGATGAAAGTAGCCAGTTGTTATATCATAACAGAGATTATTAGCATTGCCCTCATCCATGGTTGAAACTTATGCAGACCATCACTTTCATTCTTTCAAGTAAGGTCCATGACTTGGTTACTGCTTGAAACTTGACCTGTTGACCTAGTTTAGCCAAAAAAATTAGACTGAAAGTTATTCTCTCCTCTCATGTTTCCATCTTAGACACAAGGCATCAACATACATTCTATGTCTCTCTCCATTGTGTGTATCTCCTTATTAACACCGGTTAAAAGCCTACCTGTAATAACTACACTACAGGTCTATAATAGGCTACACCAAAGCCTGAAGACCATAGGCGTAGAGCAAGACCCAATCAAGGACGAAGTGTTAACACCAAGACCATAATGTTATAAGACGTGTACTAAGAACGCTTTCTGTTGGTGAGACTAAAACCATGGTCTCTGGACTCCATCAGTGTGCAGACTGGAGAAGAAGGGCTGATGAACTGCCCATCTTTGCTGCACGTAAACATCACAGTATACGCCGTACACGTGTCGTTAAACGGCAGGTCATGTGGGAAGCTGGAAGCTGGGTCGTTCGATAACACTAACCAGGATCTTACCAGTCTTAGTCAGTGATTCGTCATCAGTTCACTGGGGATTTTCGGGTCACTGGGTCTTTATTCGCAGAAGGACAATGTAATCGTTATAACCTTTTGTATGGAAGTAACTTCAAGTAGGCCTAAGCACGGATTTTCGTTACCCATACTTTGCAAGCGTATCGTAATCTCAAACTTCAAAATGTCAGTCAAAATCTAAGCGCCTACACATGGACGCGAAACCATTTTTTTATGCCAGTCTGCTCTTCAGAATTGCATAGGGGGCGAGTAAATAGGCCTATAAAATGCATGGCGATCCTGTGGTTCAGAGAGGTGCTATGGATCCGAATTAAGGATATCGCTGTAGGCTAAGGTTCATGTGTCAGATAATGTCAACGTCATAATTATGTCGAGGCTATTAAAAACAAAATAATTTCTACAACACTTCAAACTATCTATAACGAAAGCTCTTCCACATGCAGCCGGTGTATTCGAGCAGTAGGCTACCATTCGAGTTTAGAAATCGTTCAGAAGGATAAATTGCCTGAGGGCACCAATTGGGTCGATCAACAACGCAAAACTGGAGGGCAATTTAAAGCCATGCACAAAGAATGATCAGTGACCAGCTGATCCTCGTTATATGCCAGGCCTAAGGACAGAGGGAGACACTCACACAGAGACACTGCTAGACAGATGCATGGCAGTCAGCTGACTGGCAAACCGTTCACCAATATCTGGGTCAACTGACAGAGTCACATTTTGCGACCTGCAATCGGCCTTGTATTGGCCAACCCAGTAAGTCCGATCCTGATAGAGCACAGAAAGACACTTAACTAGACGTTTAACCCAAGGCTTGACCGCGTGACTAGAGCACGTGGCATCTATAATTATACTCTGCGGTTGCTCTTGGTTGTGCAATCGCAAACATGTGATCATATGACTTCACTTTTTATAGCGCATTCAATTACGTTTATTTACCTTTCTAATTTAATTAAACCAGAAGACTGCTAATTATCATAGGTGCCGTTAACCTAATACGCACAGGCCTAAACCTGTCACGGCGAAACTTAGACCTAATAGGCTATATCTACCTGGTCCAATGCCGTCGCCTGCCTTTCTCTAGCCTTGAGACTAGACGACTGGTAGGCCTACTTCCTGGGGATACATGTACAACAATGAAAACACATAGCCTATCGCTGTAAGTGTAACCTGTCAAATTTTTTGCTCTTAAGCCTAAATGTCAAATAACGATTCTCAAAGGAAAAATCTGTCAAGCCATCTTAAATTTTCCATTGGGATGGACCTCTCAAGATGGTACAAAGGTTGAGATTTTGAGAATAATGCGAGCAAACGTGCGTGGGGTAGGCCTATTATCTGTACATCATTATAAAGCTCGTCATTGAAGCGTACACCTATTCAGTACGGAGTCTGCGAATTTGTTGCGAAGAGATTTTAAAGTACGTTTTTGGAGTACTTCTTTAAACGGAGGAGATGTTTTTGTTCTGCGCTTTTCTCTATTAGCGAGAGAGAAAGAGCGAGTACAAGAACAGCGTTGATGAGAGCCAAAGGCTGAAAGTTATAGGCTGCGTATGATTTAAAACCAAAGAGAGCGATGGCTAAAATAATTATCATCTCGTTGAACTGTCTAACGCGTTTTAATACAATTATTATCCCCCCGGCCGTCTTCCAAATTTATGTAAATTTAGAAGAGTTCAAAAACGGATCCTAGTCAAATGCGTCTTAGGCTTCTGGCCAGAGGCATGGTGTAAGAAGGGATGGTGTGCGCACTTCCTATACTGGCCATACAACGTTTTGGCTAGACTTATTTTAGTTCAGCAGGTGGCGCTGCTGTCCCTATTTGCGCACATGCAGCATAAAATTATGAAATATAGAGCAAGAAGTAAGGAACATTCGAAACATGGAACATAGGGACAAGGAGAGTGCAGGAACATAGCAGGGAACATCACTTGGAACATACTAGTGGCGATGAGGATCATGTAGCATTGCAGGGAACATGGAACATCACACGGAACACCTAGGAACATAGGCCTAATATACAACAAAGAACGTGGAACGTAAAGAACATGAAGCATCACAGATAACAATGTTCAGAGAATATGGGAATATAGGACGAGGAACACGGAACATGCATGCATTCCGGAACACGCTACAAGGAATGTAGAACGTGAGGAACATGGAACATCAGAGGAAACATCAAAAACATTCAGGAACGGGGAACATTAAAGAGGAAACTTCAAAAAAATTCAGGAACATAGAACATAAGAGGAAACATTAAGGAACATGGAACACGGAAAGTGCAACCGGAATTGGATCACAAGGAACATGGACCATCAGGTGAAATACGGAACATGGAACATCAGGGGAAATTAGAATCAGTGAAGAACAAGGAATGGGGGACGCAAAGAACAGGGAGCATCAGAGAGCATAAGGAACATGAAACATCACATGGGACACCAGAGACATCAGAGAAAAAGACGCGGAACAAGCAACAAAGACCGTGGAACATAAGCAATATACAACAAGGACCATGGAACATAAACAACCTGGAACATCACGGAAAAATGAGAAACATTAGAGAACACGGAATGTGGAACACGCAACATGGTACGTGGAACGTAATGAACATGGAACATAAAAGGGAAGATCAGAACCATTAAGAAACATGTAACACGGAATGTGGAACAAGGAATGTGGAACACAAGGAACAGGTGAATATCAGGGAACGTTCGCTGGAAAACAGAACACGGAATGTGGAACACGCAACAAGGTCCGTGGAACGCAAGGAACAAGAAACATAAGAGGGAACACAAGAAACATTAAGGAACATGGAACCAGGAATATGCAACAAGGAATATAAGGAACACAAGAAACACAAGGTAACATAAGAAACAAGGAACATTGTAGGAACTTCAGAGGCAATGAAAAATACGGAACGCGGAACACGCAACAAAAACTGTGGAGCTTAATGAACATGGAACACCAGAGGGAACATCAGAGACATTAAGGAACAAGGAACGCAAAACACACAACAAGGGCCGTGGAACAAAAGGAACATGAATCATCAGGATAAACATAAGAAATATTATCGGTAAGCAACATGGAACGCGGAATATGTAACAACGACTGTGGAACATAAAAAAACAGGGAACACCAAGGAACACCCGGAACATGGAACATCACATTCAACACCAGCGACATAAGAAAACAAATGACGCAAAGCAAACAACAAGGACCGTGGAACATAAGGAATATAAACAATTAAGGAACATGGAACATAAGGAACATGGAATTTCACAGGGAACAAGGAACACGGAACATCAATTAACAGGGAACAGAGGGCACATCACAGAGAACAAGGGAACACGGAACATCGATATGAACATCAGGGTCAGAGGACATAGAAAACATTGGAACACAGAGAACACAATAACATCACATGGAACAGAGAACACGGAACACAAGAGAAAAGGAAACAAAAAACAGATGGAACCATAGAGATGTATTAAAATATAACGCTAGAGGGAATATCACGTCTATACATTGAATTTCGTTCTCAAAATCCCTCCCGACCAATCACATACCGTCTAGTTCCTCCCGACCAATCACATACCGTCTAGTTCCTCCCGACCAATCACAGGCGATTTCTCACACCAACCGTAAATTAGAGAATTCAAATCTAATTGCAGGGCCGATACGTCATCGTACATCTCAATGGGTCTAGTTCGCTTGGCTTGTGACGTCACTGGCGTGATTTCCGTTAATATTATAAGGTCGTTGGTGACTTCACTTTTTTATGCAGCGGAGATATAATATATTCTCTCTAGCCTATATATTTCATATATATAGCGTACATCTCTATGGATGGAACAGAACATAGCAAAGATAATTTATGTCGCCCTCCTCCTTCGTCCAGACATGAGACTGGCACTAAGGAACGGATGTGCAGCGAAGGAGTATAAGTATATATACCATACAATATCATGAAATTCCATTAGGCTTATGGGTGAGGTCCGTCAATGTTGCATGCTACGCCATCTAGCGACTTTAGCCACAAATTTCGGCCAAGTGCGCACACCATCCCTTCTTACACCATGCCAGAGGTAAGCCAGAGGCGGTGTACGATGCACCGGTTAACTGTACGCGCAGATGAGTCGGCTTAATATGCGTCGGCTTAATATGCAGGGATGCCACTCATAGCCTTTTCCACATAGATCTAGGTTTTTCGGCCTTATCTAGGTTTTTGAGGTTTTTGTCGAGATCTAGGTTTTTTCGACGGCGATTTTTCGAAATGTTTTTTGAAAAATAGACATTTTTAGTGAGAAATATACAAAGCACAAGTAAAAAGGAGGAAGATTTTTTGGAGCGAATGACTAAAAAAAAGGTAGAAAATTCAATGTATTTTTCAAAAAAAATTTGATCTAGCCTTTTCTAGTTTTTTTCGACCGAATCTGACTTTTTAAAAATGAGAGTGGCATCCCTGTTAACATTTATATAAGATGTTGATCGAAGATCGCGGACCATAGTTTTGTTGTACGTTGTACGCATTTGTTGAGTGTACCGGTACTGCGTACATTCGTTCATTGTCGGATGTTGAGAGGTAGTCGATTGTTTCGGTGTTTAGACGTTTCATGGATGCAGGAAAGAGTGGGTATCGGACTAAGGCGAGTGCGCGAAGGGAGGGGACCCACGTCCACCACGTCGGTCACCAGGATTCCGGGGATGATGGTTTCAGTGGGGGTGGTGAAGACGACGAGGAAGGGGAGAACTGTGGAGAGACTAAAGGGGGAGTCGTTGTTGCGGCTTGCGTAAACAACGGCTGTCGCTGCGACGCAGTTGTGGAAACTGGCCTTTTATCATCTTCTCCGTTGTCGTTGTCGTCGTCGTCGTCATCGTCATCATCGTCGACGTCATCGTCAGCTGCTGACCTTGGAGGTCCGTGTAATCTGACGGCGAAACAGAGGAACGACAAGAAGAAGTACTACGAATTCTCGCAATGTCGACTGCTCAAGACGATATCACTGTGCTCATGCTTTGCCGGAATTGTAAGTACACCACGACAATACATTACAGTTACAGTTACAGTAATGACTCGTATTGTACAGTATAATTTATTGTGATGAAGAGCAGTGCAGATGTGATACGGCACAGTCAAATTCATAAGGATACAATCCAGTACACTTTAGTAGTTGCAATTAAAATGCAATAAGGTGTCATTCTGTACAAAAACGCTTATGAAGTTATATGATTCTCTTGAGTTTGTTCTGTAGGCTGAATATTTTGTCCCATTCTTTTACGGAAAGATGTAGAAACTTTTTTATAATCATTTAAAATGTACACCCAGCAAATATTTGGTCATGTATACGTGTACGGCTGTACGCTCCATACATTATGTGATGATTTTGAACCTTGTGTACAAGGCCATCATTCGCTTGTAGTGGTAATTCACCATTATTTGCAACACATAGGCCTACATGTTGAATTGGTGATTTTTTTACCATGTTGGTTATAATCTCACAAACCTTGTTGTACTTCATGTCTTCATATCTGACTTGCAAATGATGTTTAGTCTTAAGTTCTGTTAACTAGTTTGGACATGTTACTCTTCGCAACCTGCCACAACAGTATCATCATATGATCAGCATGTACAGTGTACACACTGAATCATCTCTATGCATTAGTTAAGGTCATCCAAATTCAGTTGTAGCCAAATTTTCATCTGATATTTTTCTTTTGTGTGCCGAACTGATGGTTGTTTGAGCAACCTCATTTCCGCGCGAGCAACACACTTTCAGAACGATTGTGTTTGAAAATTGTCACAAAATTAAAGTATAGTGACTGCATACACTTTTTTGATAATGACTTTTTGTTAAAGTATGACGTAGAAATCGGGCTTAGCTTTAATACTTATCATAAGCAAACATGCACTATGATAATGAAAACAAAACTAAACCAAACTAGACCTACATTAGGCCACATCATGTGATCAATTAAGTTCACTTTTTCTTTGCAAAACTGTCCGATATAGAGTTTTAGACGGTCTCATTCTCTTTCAAGGATTCAACATTGGTTACATATTTTGCACACAACGAAATTTTTTTGCTCGATTAAACCAGTTTAAACTTCCAAAGTGGAATTTTACACTAGTTGGTTAATAATTTGATTGATACACAGGCCACCTGTTGGAAGCTAGCTAGCCAGCTGATATATGGGCATCATCAGCAGCATCCCCTCTAAATAAATAGTCTGGCCTGCCAACTGCTGGTCTACAGGTCACGCGGGTCAACTGAGAAGTACAAACGTCCTAGGATGTCCTAGTAAATGGCCACACATCTGTCCACACATTAGTGTTCAAAGATCTTTGATCGTTGACTCACTGTCTGTGTGCACACCGATGTTGACCTCCCGTTGACTCATGGATAAGTAGGTTAAGAAATCAATGGCCTACATTAGGTTAAACAGAACTTTAGCTTAATATACGTATTTCCCACCAAGTCTTGTGTGTGGAAATTTGAGATTGCTGCGGACATTTTCTAATTAGTCATGCGATTGCGCAATTTAAAGGTATTCCCATGTTGCAACTTGCAGCTCATGTCCAGTAAATGGCTTGTTATCATGTTTTCAGTGTTGTCATCTACTGTGTTGACTCAGCTACATTGTTTAGTTGATGTCTGTCAAAATATTTGACATTGTCTCCTCTATGCGGAGTTTGGCTTCTACCCAGATGTAGACTTTTATCGTCAGTCGCCCCCTCACCCCTTAATGTTGACTGTTGATGACAACAGGGGTAACACAGAACAACACAGAACAACACAGTACAGTGATTAAATTCAACTGAATGCCACTAGAACCTGCCACGTTTCACGTGTGGCAGGTCTGCTACTCAAGAATCTGATATTGTTAAGTGTTTTGTATAAATTTGTCATGTTGAACATTTTGATCTTAGTTTCGTTTTCAGTGCGTATGTAATTGGTATTTAATGTTGGCGTGTGTGTCATTGTAATGATTGACAGTATACATGCATTGTATTTCACGGAGTTTCTGTTTCAATGAACGACAACTAGGAAGTCTCGGCTGTAAATTCGTTAAATAGCTTTTGTTTAGACTTCCACAAAATTTGCCCATTGCCGCTCAATGTTTAGTTTAGCCATTGATGCAGTGCAATAAAATACATTCTAGCTAATTGCTCTAAATTTTTATATCAATTTTACGACTTGGTTTTATAATTATATTGCACTTGTAAATAAAAACGCGTGCGCACGCACACACATTGATACGCATACTTCATTGTGTTCACGCATTTAAGCTTGAACCTTGAGATGTTATCACTTTCTGTGCAAGCATGTAACCACATAATGACGTCGTGAAGCAAATTTTTACGTTCTGCAGTGGCACACTTGATTTAGCTCTTGAGTAGCAAGCTCTTCAGAATCACGCACACACATTGATACGCATACTTCATTGTGTTCACGCATTTAAGCTTGAACCTTGAGATGTTATCACTTTCTGTGCAAGCATGTAACCACATAATGACGTCGTGAAGCAAATTTTTACGTTCTGCAGTGGCACACTTGATTTAGCTCTTGAGTAGCAAGCTCTTCAGAATTATTCAGGTGCTCAGCATATCATCGTGATGTGGTTATAGAACTACTTGAAGCAGGTTGGTTGGTCCAGCACGGGCCAGTTTTGAAGAAAGATATAGATCATTATTGTTAGTAATTAATTATCTGTAACTTCTATCTTGCTAGTGTAGAGTGTCCTTGGTATCAAGCGATAGCGATGTCCAGGCAAGCGATAAGCTGTGGCGAGGTCGCAACGGAGGACAGAGCAGAGGGCGATGTTTGTTTTGAAGATCTGTACAAATGAGAAGTTGCTATACTCTTGACTATCCATTTTTAACAGATCTGGATATTTTTATATATTTAATCTGGCCTGACTCTAATTTATAACCTATTGTCAACAGCTACTTGCATGTTGTGTTCTAGATATATACCATGATACCATGTAGATAACTGTGTAGAATTTTTCATTGTTGATGTCATCATGTGTATTTGATGATATATGACATATCAGTCTTCAGATTTGATTTGAACCAAAGCAATTTTATCTATCAACGAGTTTTAACAAGTACCAGATAAAATTGTAAATTCAACGAGCGAGGTCAATATGAGAGGACATGGTAAAACGGAAGTTTTCAAAATATTCCGTCCTGTTTTCACTCTTGCAACCTACGACCACGGTCTTGCTTTCATGATTGGTTTTCACACCAACACCTTTGCATAGATCTCCTTCGATTGAACCCTGGATTCTGAACGAAAACAGGAACTGACCAATTAGTGCGGCTTTTTGATCTAGCGCCTTCGATCAAACTGGTTTCCGTGATGCCAGTGCTTTTCCAAGGACAGTTACACTACATTGCATTTGGTTTATTAGGATCAATAATATGCTGACGATGATGCATTTACTGTTTTCAGGGCTTTTCGAACGCGCTTCTGGGCACAACAGTCGTCCACATGGAACACCTGCTGGAGACGAACACTCAGACGATGGCGTTCACGTTTACATGCCAGGCGATTGGCTACACCGTCGGTGGTCTTCTGTGCGGCCTCTTCTTCGACCGCATCAATCCGGAGCTCGGCTTCACCATCAGCATCATCATCCAGGCTGCTGCAACGATCGCCACGGGTTACGCGGGTCACGTCTCGACGTTCATGGTCTGGATCGGCGTCGTCGGACTCGCCTCCGGCTACGTGGAAACTGGTGTGTGACACAAGAGTCATGATGGTGGTGGTGGTGTTGATGAGGATGGTGTTAGATCATTCATTCGTTTTTTGAGAAGGTGAGGGCCATGCAGGAGCACTTATGTTACGTGAGTCCTGCATGAGTGAGGAGATGAGCTCCCTCTACGTGCCTAGCTATGGTGGGGGGGTCAGTGCCAGTGATGTTTAGGTGGCGCCTTTGTAGGGTTTCGAAAGTGAGTCGACTCAAGTGAAGGTTCTGCGGTTGATCACTATGATCAGTCTCAAGCTGAAGCCGATGCTGTGAAATCCAAAATAAAATTGCTTTAAAGTGTTTATATGCGTAATTGTAAAAGACGTTTTCTCGTTTTTTCATTCTTTCCCAAAAATTCGGTTTTTTCTTTCTTATTTTTGTCTCATTTTTCCCGTTTAAAAAGAAAAAATTATGTGACCTCATCTATTTATTTCCTGTCTGTAATTGTAATATTTTTCTTGATTTTATTTCATCCGATATCCTTTATGTTGTCTGCATACTTGATCAAGTATTCAATTTTTTTCTTTTTTAACTTTTGTTGAGGAAAAGCCACTAGCGTTTTATTCGGTTTTTTATTTGGTTTTTTGTCGTTTTTAACATCTGTGTTTATACGCACGTGTGATGGATGGATGAGCCTGGAAATTTAATGGTAGAGTTCAATAACCTCTTAATGTTTTTTCTGTTTGTACAATGTAATGGCCTTTGAGTTAGATAAAAAAATTAAGACAACCCATGATGGTCGTGAGTTGCCTTTGGACTTGCAAGTGTATTAAGTAAGACCATGATGTTAGGTCACAAATTGTGTGGCACTGTGCTGAGATTTGAACTCGAGATAACAATGGCTGGCAGCTGTTGAAGAATGGGCAATTGTATTATCTCAGAGGATGACTATGAGAACAAATAATGCTGTACTGGTCACAGTGTGTATATAATAATTTTGTAATTTTAACAATAATAGGGTTTCTTTGATTCAGTAATTATTACTCTCAATAAAGTTCAGTTATGCTATTATACAAAATTGCAAAAATGATAACAATACTTGAAACAAAAAAATTTAAGTTTCATTTTTTGTGAAGTAGTGAAGACAATTGGAATGTGTTTCAAAATGTAATCTTGCACGTGATGTTCACTGTGAACATTTACAAAGAATATTACTTGAATGCACTTTGTTCAAAAATATTTTCTCCCTTGGGTTGCTACCAACAGTTGTTGAAGTTTTCCAACTTTCTTGTCCGACCTGACGGTCATTTTTTGATTTTATGCTGATTACAAATTTTATGCTCATAGTCCATTTATTTAAGGATGGTGATTAATTTGTTTTGCCTTGACCCTTAATCATAAAGAAGTTAGCCATTGTTTTTAAAGACAAATGATTTGTTATGTCTCAATATGTGATTGTCGTTGTAGCTGGTCAGTCGTACGGTGTAAGCCTCTGGACAAGACACCGCTTCAAAGAACCGTTCCTGCAAGGTCTTCACACCATCTGGTCGCTGGCGGCTATGATTGAGCCACTCCTCATTCATTCGTTCCTCGGAGAATTCTCCTCCAACTCAACCCTTGCTCCTCTAGGTGACAACCACACGTTTGAAACTGGTATAGAAGAAATTATCCGCTGCACGAATTATTCATCCAACCGTACGGAAAACGTTACGACGATGGACAACACGGGGAACTGGACCGATCCTGGAGCGGTGGAATGGCAGGAGGCAATAATACAGCAGGCGAGGTACGCCTACCTGATGGTCGGCTTTCTCATCTTTCCGAGCAGCGTGTCGTTCGCCGCGGTCTACCTGTACAGCTGTTCGCCGCCGCTGCAGCCGAGGCGTTCGAAGTCATTGTCCGCGGACGAGACAATGGACGAGTGCAAGACGACGTCTTCGCAGCACGACATCGACCAACAGCGTCGTCTGCTGCGCTACGTCTTCCTGTTCCTGCTCTTCATCGTCTGCCTGCTGAACGCGTGCAGCGAGAACATCCCCGAGGCGTACCTCACGATGTTCGTCATCAAGCACCTGGGTTGGCCCGTCCAGCGCGGTACCCTCATCATGTCCATCTTCTACGGCATGCAGAGCGCCGGCAGTCTGGTCGGCGTCGGTCTCTCGACCGTCATTCGGCCGCGTACGATGATTTCTTTCAACCTCTGCATTTCCATTGTCGCCTACCTGCTCCTACTCTGCGCACCGCAGAACGACGCCGTCGTGCTCGTCTCCGTCGCGCTCGCCGGGTACGGTACGTCGAGCACGTTCGCCGCCATCGTGCTGTGGGTGTCGGAGTCGGTGCAGGTGAGCGGCGGCGTCTCGGCGACGCTGATGATCGGGGGCGCAGTGGGCGACATGACCGGTCCGTTGATCATCGGTCAGCTGTTCGAATCCTATTCGCCGCTCTGGCTCATTTACGCCCAGATCATGATCACGTCGGCTCTGCTGCTGCTCTTCGTTCTACTTCTCGTCTTTATTCACCGTAAGAAGGAATTTATTAATTTAGATTTGCAGTTGACTAAAAATTAATTATTTTCTTAGCTCCTCCGTTAATTAGTTACCTTACTGTACTTCTTCTTCTTCTTGAGTGCTGTGATGGCATACTCTGCTTCTGGGTTTTACGCCCAGTTCGTCGTCATATACAATTCATTTTTCTGTCATGTCATGTTAGCCAATAGATAGTCTGTTGGATCAGTGCATTCAACATAGGACCTGAGGAAGACTGTTGTTCAATGGGTGCTCACAACTTGAGATTAACTTAATATGTATATATTTATAGATATCGCATTTACTTATATTGTTAATATTACTAATAAAACTCTTGATGATGTCTTGTCAGATATATATATATATCTTCTGTCGTTTGCGAAGGGTGTATCTTTTTGTTCCTGCAATTGTACTTTTATCTCTGGAGCTTCTTCCGACTTCCGTTTCAGGATCTCTACGACCTTCAGTCTGATAATTAATCACTTTTAAAAGTCTTCTGATCTGCTGAGTAATTACGTGTGAAGTTGATGATTTTTTGCGTTTTAATTTATTGGAACTTCTGATAGGAAATTGTAATTAGTCCTTCAACCTGACGAGGGTGCAGAGCAGGTTTTGCGTCAATGCTTAATTATGTATATACCTCTTTCCACGAGTATAGGCTTGATCAGTAAGGTTCATTGTTGAAGCACGCATTAACGGCACGAAATTTAACACTACCTGTCTCATTTGGTTACGGGCAAGAGACTGTCGGCCGATAGGAAGTGCACTTGACGGCAACTGTTTACATGCTAATTCATTGCAAATTTGCATATAATGACAACAGTCTTGTCCAAATCAGTATTCTAGCAAGTTGCACCACCACATAATATTAAACCGTTTTAAGACTTTGCAATTTGCAGCCAGAGCCGTAGATATGTCTTGGGACAAGTGCTTGCTTAACCATAATATTATGCATGAAAATTATCTAGTTGCATTGTTTCTTGTTTGATAAATTAATAAAATCATGGAAATCGGTTTTTAATTTCTTTTAATTTCCATCGTTCCTTCTAATTTCCAGTACTTGATGTAGCAGTGGATGAAACTCGGAATCTATACGACACAGGGAAAGAGCGGTTGAAAGACAGACATTATGCATTTATACAGCGCCATGGAACATCTCTAATATTCACTTGCATGTAGATTACATCGGCCTCCTAGCGTAATGTAAGCACAAAAAACAGATTGTCAACGTGACAATTGTAAAGGCAAACCTATAATGTGCAATGAGCAGTTTTTAATCTAGTCCCCTGCTCTGGGGAATCAAGGTTTGGGGGGAGGGTGACGGGCAAGATAGGGTTTGGGCCATCAGAAATTTTTTAAATTTCCGCACTGCAATGGCAGCATTTTAAGCTTTCATCTTATAAGCATTACTCTACTCTTTCAAGTGCTGATAAAGTGATCTAAGACTTCAATTTATAAATATACTTACAAGAACAGTTTCTTTTTGAGTTCCCCAGTACAATTGTAGCAGTTTAAGATGTCGTCTTAACCAAATTGTAAAGTAAAATTGTTTTACGTTAGTGCTGATTAAAAAGCATGGTTTAAGATTTAAATATGTAATTATAATTAAAATAATAATTTTTTATACATCAGGTTCAGCTACTCGTTCTGCTGCTGCTGAACAACAAAAATGAATTTATGTAGAGGGGAGTCAAATATTATTTACATACTTTGTTGCACTGAAATCAGCTTATCCCTGTAGCTGAATATGGTGCTGACTTGCTGATCAGGACAATTAGCAGAAATCCTAACAAATTGTACACAAAACAAGCAAGGACCACCAAACTACCAAAATTGGGAAGCCATATAATCAAACAATGTTTTACTAAGTGTTTGTTTCAAGGAACAAAACGTTTGAAATTTGAATGTTTGATATTTAAATTTTAATGATAACACTGGAGAGAAGCCCTTTAACTGTAAAAATAGTAAATATTATGTGCAAATTTTAGCAGTAAATTATACTCGCTATGATTATGATAGTATCATATATTATAATAGTAAATAATATCACAGTATTGTATTATAACAGTTCAAGTAAAACAATAATGTAAACAGCAACTAAAAACAATTATCATTTTGTCAAATTATCTGGGGTGGGGGAAGTGATTTCCGGGCGATTGCCTAGATTAGACACTGTGCAAAAATGAGAATCGAGAGAATTATTATTTACTGGAAGAGTTCTAGTTTCACATGATCAAGGATTGAAGTACAATTATCGTTGAAAAATACGAAAGAAGCAAGCTTGTTGATATCCTTTGTCCACTGTTTTTCGTATCATTGATATCTGTAGACAAAAACATACATTTCAATGAATTACTAACAAGACTAATAACACACTGGTAGGCCTACACATTATGACAATGGCATGAGTTTTAGCTATTTAGGGCCTAAATTGAAAATGCTTTTTAATCAATATCAACATATCTTGTGTTGATGTTCATTGATGCATTCGTATGACCATGTAAGTGTATTTTATATATATATATATATATATATATATATATATATATATATATATATATTCATATGTAACATTCATACTTGCATATATATAATTATATACACATTGTATGTGTGTGGCTGAACATATGCATATACACATGTAGCCTATTCTGCATTTATGGCAGTCTTTATTTCTATAGCTGCCTGCCCAGGATTCAGAAAACAGTTTCAATGACATTGTTGAGGAAACCGCCAAAAAAGTAGAAAGCAGTACAATACCAGCTAACTTAAAAAGCCCCACGTGTAGCGTGGTGGATATGACTCACTTCTCACTGACCCGCATGAGCTGCATGAGCTGCGTAGGTTGTGTCGCAACCTACGAAACCGCTCTGACTCGAAGTAAAGAGCGTAGGTGTAGGCCTTCGGTATGCCTATAATAATATTATGTAGCCTACGGTAGTAGTCATGCAGCAGCAGGTTCGTAGGCGAAGTCATTCAGATTCTCAGAACTCTCGATCGAAGGCCAAGTCATTAAACGCGAACTGTATGTCTATTATGCCACGACTACGCTGTTAAAAATTATTTCTGCCGACGTCAACGGCTGTTATTGTTAGGCCTATAAGTTGTTAAACTGTGCATCCATATTTCCGTGCATCCATCTAAGTCAGATACTCAGAAGTGTGGTAAGCCATGCCACTCCGCAGATAGCCCGAATCATGCATTTGGTAGGTGGGAAAATGCCGTGTCTTTTATTATTGTCTTCGAGTGGGTTTTGACAATGGATGAGGTACCATGTAGTAGGCCTACGGAAGGCACACTAAATCAGCCTCTGTTAAAACAGTAAGCTTATCTGAAAAGCGGAAGTAGGCTATAGACCTACGGACTCGGCAAGCACAAACGGAAGTACAGAATCACAACCATCACCTCCAAATTTATGAAGCATAGTTCTGAAACCGCGAAGGGCACCCAGTTATTGATGAGCGCGGCGTCGTTTCAGAGGCCTCCACGTACTGGACTTCGTGCGCTGGTCCGGTGGGAGTATGAGAACGGTTTTGAAGAGACCAGATCGAGAGGAAGTAGAGTAAATGCCAACGTGGGCTTCGCTGAGAACGAGAAAGAATGGGGCGGAGGATCGGTTGGGTATAGCCTAGTGGGGCATTCTTGAAGAGGTCGTTAACTAATAACTCATTATCGATTAGCCTACTGCAATATTATTTGGAGCGGGAAGCTAGAGGGGTGACAATAGCAGAAGAGCCTGAGTTGGATGACGCATTTACGGTGCATGACTGAATTTGCGGTAGGCTATTGACGCAAGAACCTGCTCGAAATAGCCTACACATAGCCTAATAAAGGAAGGAGGACGTTCGTTTATGAGTTGAAATGCAGTGCTGGATATGAATTTTTTGGAAAACTGGAGGCAAGTGATGCCTTAGAACGGCAGAGATCAGAATGATTAGATTTGTCGGATTAGACTTGACTGATTAGACTTGACTGATCTTTGTCGACCTGTCTCTGATCTCGCAGCCCATCGAGCTCTTCACTCTTCGGCAAGAGGGGAGCTTTTGATTCCGCGAGCTCGCACTTCTATCAGACATCGCCGAACGTTTTCAATATTGTGGATCGAGCCATCTGGAATTATTATCCCATTAGCCTCACGATTGATGACTACTGACTAGGCTGCAAGCTATATAGCGTGCTTTTTTCAAGTCGCAGTGGCAATCACGTAGTGTAAACGACTAAAAGTGGCCACCGGACGGACACTATAGACAGTGTTTAATCTAGACGTCTCTGGGGGGGGGGGGGGGAAAGTTCCCCCCCCAGGATTGACATTTCCCCCCCCCCCCCCAGAAAAATTTGACAAAATGATATTGGTTTTTAGTTACTATTTTCATCGTTGTTTTATATGATGTGTTATAATATACCGTGATGTTATTTACTATTACACGATTATTATTTATTATTTACTATTATTATATATGATACTACCATGTTGCAATTAGTATAACTTACTCTATATATTTGTATAAACACTATTTTTGCACAACTAAAAACAGATATGACATCCCCTCCAGAAAATTTGACAAAATGCTTATAGTTTTAGTTGCTGTTTACATCATCGTATTACGTGAATTGTTATAATATGCTGTAATATTATTTATTATTATATGGTCAATGGTTATAATGTTATTATTTACTATTATAATATATGACACAATCCTGCTAAAATGAGAATAACTTACTTCTAATATTTGTACAAATACTATTTTTGTACAACTGAATGGCTTCTCACCGTATCCTTCAAATTTTTAAACTGTAGGCCTAAAATTTCAAAATGTTTGGTCCTATTATTTGAACACATATATAGTAAAACCTAAAAACAACATCATTACTACACATGGTTTCTTGAATTTGGCACCGGTAGTTTGTTAGTTCTTGGTTGGTTTGTGTACCATTAAATATGATTTCAGAAAGTATGTCCTGGTCAGCAATTCAGGACCATCTTGCATGGGAAACAGGGTTAAACTGATAATAGTGCTGAAAAGTCAGCTTACATAGGCTACTATTATATTCATGTCTGCATTTATTCATTAGAATAACTCAGCAACAGGAGAACTGAGCTGCTGAACTTGATACATAAAGATATTTTTCATTGTAATTATAATCATATATTATATTAGATCCTAAAACACTTTTTTATCAGTACTGAATAGTCTAATGGAGTTATTTTGCCAAAATGGCACCTTAAAAGAGGAGGCCTACCATTACAGTGTGGAAATAACCCCCCAAAATATTTGTTAAGTGTTACTTATATTTATTGAAGTCCACTCTTATAAGCACTGAAAAGTGTACAGGCAGTTTGTTAAGATGACACCTTAAAATGCTGCCATTGCAATGTGGAAATTCAAAAAGTTTCTGATGGGGCTCTGAAAAAGTACAGGTATTTTGTTAAGATGGTACCTTAAAATGCTACCATTGCTATGTAGAAATTCAAAAAGTTTCTAATGGGGGCTCTGAAAAAGTACAGGTATTTTGTTAAGATGGTACCTTAAAATGCTACCATTGTAATGTGGAAATTCAAAAAGTTTCTAATGGGGCTCTGAAAAAGTACAGGTATTTTGTTAAGATGGTACCTTAAAATGCTACCATTGCAATGTGGAAATTCAAAAAGTTTCTGATGAGGCTCTGAAAAAGTACAGGTATTTTGTTAAGATGGTACCTTAAAATGCTGCCATTGTATTGTGGAAATTCAAAAAGTTTCTGATGAGGCTCTGAAAAAGTACAGGTATTTTGTTAAGATGGTACCTTAAAATGCTGCCATTGTATTGTGGAAATTCAAAAAGTTTCTGATGGGGAGGGGGCACATCCCCCTCCCCATACCCCTCCCCCTGCGGGTCTCGGCGCTACGCGCCTCACGAGCGTCCTTCGGACGCTCAATTGTCTCCCCCCCCAGAAACCTGAATTCCCCCCCCAGCGGGTGGGGACTAGATTAAACACTGCACTATAGAGGATCACCATAAATGAGTGGCATACAATATTATAGATATTGCGAGGATAGGTTGAAGTCTTAACGATATTAACATAGAAGGAGCGCGGGCAGACAATTTTATTACACTATAGAACCAGAGTAGAGTAGGCGTACGTAATGCCAGAGAGACAGAGAGAGATCGAGAGAGAGAGAGAGAGTGTATGTCAGAGACAGACAGACAGACATAGGCATATGGAGTTACCGTACAATTGTTTTCCGGGGCACTTTGAAGAGCATGACATCTGCTACGATTAGTAATCCAACCAGAACCACCGTCTTCTAACTAATTCTCCAGCTGTTTTTGCATAATTTGCGCTGGTCTTGACCTTGACTTCGGCGCCTGCAATCTCCTTGAGCTTGGTCTCTGCATTTATCATGATATTGAATGGGTTCTGCACTTGCATTGATCTTAATTGACTTTATTTCAACCTCTGCATTTTGTCTTGATCTTGCAATATCTTCTGCATTCAGGCTACCTTCATCTTGACCTTAAACTTGCCCTCTGAAACTTGATCTCAACCTCTGCAGTTTCTTTGATCTTAAGCAAGCGTATCTTCACTGTTCTGCGCTGGCAGCCACTTCCACTGTTAGAGTCATGAGCCGAGCAATGGAGGCTCTGGAAGCCTGGATGTCATCCAATCGCCTGCGACTCAACTCCTCTAAAACCCAATTTATCTGGTTTGGCACACGCCAACAGCTTGCCAAAATTGACCTGGAAGTTCTTGCCCAGGAATTCCCTCAGTTCACCTTCTCTTCCTCTGTCCGGGACCTTGGTGTCACTTTGGACCAAGAGCTTACTTTCACGCGGCATATCAACTTGCTATGCCGCAGCTGCTATTACCAATAATTATTGCGTCAGCTTAGAGTGGTGCTCCGCTCCTTAACTTTCAGCGCTGCCTTGACGCTTATCCACTCTTTCGTTGTCTCACGTTTAGACTATTGCAGCGCCCTCTATGTGGGTCTGCCGGTGACTCGGGTTGGGTGCTTGGATCGGGTCTTGCGCTCTGCGGCACGCCTTGTCGGTCGCATCCCAATATTCGGCTATGTCACTGACTATATGCGGGATGTCTTGCGCTGGCTCCCTTTCTCACAAAGGGTCACTTACCGAATATCTTCCTTGGTCTGGCGCTGTCTCGCGGGTGTGGCCCCTGTCTATTTACAGGAGCTCTGTTGCTCCACCCTGAGCGTCCAGCGCCGTGGCTCTCTTCGCTCTTCTAAGCAGGCTGAGCTTCTTGTCCCCCGGTCACGCACTTCTATTGCGCAGCGCCGTGCCTTTTCTGTTGTTGGCCCTGCAACCTGGAATGGGCTCCCTGTGGAACTACGTCTAATACCTCGAGCCTTCGAGACTACGTTCTACTCTGCTCTTAAGACTGTTCTCTTTAGCCGTGGTTGGGTCGGGAGCGCTTCTGAGTAGATATTCTTGAAGAGGCGCTATATAAATGCCTGAAATGAATGAATGAATGAAAGCATGCATTTGCCATAATCTTGCTCTCTGCATTTGCCTCGAGTCGACCTTGGCCTGAACCTGGTTCGTGCTTTATCAAATTTTATTTCTACTATAAATTCCTGAATTAGACCAGTGTAGTTTCTTACCATACATTACCATTCGGATCTTACCTTACCTATTCTTCTTCCGAATTTACCTGTTTCGTTTTTCCGTTCGTTATAATCTACTCTGTCATTATCCTTTCCATCCTTTCCCGCGTCAATTGTGTCATTTCGTGCAGACTCTGTGACCGTTCCATCCACCGATCCATCACTCATGGTTTTCTCATCCTCCGCGATTTCCGTTGTGTCTTCTTCTGCAAAATCATTTTCAACGTTGTCACTGTATACAGCCCACACGTGTAACATTCCCTGGTTCCTAATCAAAAAGGTCGTATTTAACATCGTCTTCATCATCGTTAATTGTTAATTTGTTTGTTACTCTTCGCTGTCTAAAGTGGTCCTCTACACCCACACGGATTTCATGTTTTAGGGAAAATAATTGCAGGGCTGCATTCTTATCCTATACCTCTTCCTGGATTTACCATGCACGATCATGATTCGCATTCAAACTTTATCGGTTTCTCTTCTGAATTTACCTGTTTCGTTTCTCCGTTCGTTGTCTACTCCATCGCCATCTTTTCCATTTCCCGCGACGATTGTGTTGCTTTCTGCAGACTCCGCAACCGTTGTTCCACCCGCATCATCACTCTCAGTATCATCCGCTGCCAGTTCCGTTGTTTCGTCTGCTGCAACATAATCGTTTACAACGTTGTCATCATCTACATTAGGCCTACTAATTTAAAAGGCCGTCTTTATCGTCGTCGTCATCATCGTTATTAGGTCTTACTCTACGTTGTCTAAAGGGGTTCTCTTCACCCACCCGAATTTCATACTTTACATCGATCTCTATCTTTCAGCCTTTTATGGTTAAAAGTAAAATAGGCCTACTAACTGTTCTTAAAGCAGCTCATGCATCTTCAGGGGCGGATACAGAATTTTTCCAAGGGGGCCAAAAAATTTGCCTTGGGTCCGGATTTTTTTATCCTGGGCAGAAAAAAATCTGACGACTTTTTTTAGTCATCGGATCGAAACATCAGAAAACAGACCAATTTCCCTTCCGAAAAAATCTGATGACCTTTCTCTAGTCGTCCGATCAAAAAGTCTGAAAAACCATACCATAAAAATCTGATGTCTTTTTTTGCTCAAACCGAATGAGGGTGGCCACGATACAAGGGCATTTCTAAATGGGGTGGGGCCATGACCGAATTGGCTCCCTGGATCCGCCCCTGTGCATCTTCATAATTATTAGAGCGTTTAAAAGATCACATACTATTTGCAAAAACAATCGTGGTATTTGGTTTTTATAATCTTTTTCAAGAGAGGCATTGAATAATTTTCCTAAGCAAATAATAAAACTAAAACTAAATGGATGATTAAAACTTTTGAAAATCACTTGAAGCAACCTATATGTGTTATTTAAATGTCAAACTACGTTGACATTCACATAATTATAGTTTAGCCCCATAAGTAATATTATAAGTGTAAGCTAATTTAATCAGTGCACGACGATTGTCGTGCAGCGACGCAGGTAGGCCAACTGCAAATTGGCGCGCGGCGTCTGGACAGGTGATTGTCTGGACAGCGCGTGATGTCTAGACGAGCGTACGTTGAGTGTACAAGGAGGGAGTGGAAGTGAAGAAGGAGTGTTGTGTGTTGAGAGCCGTTGAGATAGGCTGTAATAGTTGTTGTTGAGTTGCGATAGAGCAGACTGATGAAGGTAGTAGTCGTGTAGTTGTTATGATAACGCAAGTGTAGTCATTGTTGTGTTGTTGCTGATCGTTTTACTTTACATCGGATTTTGGAGTATAATAAGAAGACTTAAACACGTCGTCGTTGTTGGTTACAAAACAGTGAAAGTCTGTAGATTCTTTACCTAGCCATTTAGCTAATGAAACAGTTATCTAGGGATAGGCCTATGCTACCACGAACTTATACGAAGAAGCTTCCGAAGCGACTGATAGGAGGAGGTGATCACAAGGAGGTTATCACATTTGGTGGCAGCAGTGGGATAACGATCCAAGTTGCAGGAGAACGATCCTAGTTACGAACGGCGGGTCTACGTGCCAAGTTACGAACGGAGGGATTCTATCCAATCAACAGACGTTGTGGAGGAACGGACGCTGTGAATTTATCGAGGAGCCGAGCACTCGGGAGAAGCAACGATACATCGAGCATCCGTACGTCAGTGAGAAACGACAACACAACGACTACAAGGTAGAAAAACTTGCTTGTCTATTGAAGTGTGCATAAAGAATTGAAGTCAGTCAATTGCAAACATTTGAAGAGTAGCCTACTATTTTATCGAGCATCTGTAAAGTAAAGAAGTAAGATGGAGAAACTTACGGAGCAAAAGCAAGCAGCTATTAAAAAGATGTCTTCGGAGAGACTAGTAAAATTATTAATTGAAGCAGGCGTAGACGCAGAAGAAGTCGAACAGATGTCGAGGGAAGAATTGATGAGAAATTTAGCCGAGGTTTGGGCTAAGAAAGAAGAAGAAGAAGAAGGTGCTGTTGGAGGCGCTAAAGAAAAGCCGGTTGAGAAACCTCAGGCACCGATGTCTATAGAGGCGTTGCTACAATTCATGATGATGAGTAGACAAGAAGAGAAGCAGAAAGAAGAGCAGCGCAGACAAGAGGAGAAAGAGCGTAAACAAGAGGAGAAAGAGAAAGAGGAGCAACGACGCCAAGACGAGAAAGAGCGTAAACAAGAAAAGAAAGAGAAAGAAGAGCAGCGCAGACAGGAAGAGAAAGAATTGCGACAACAAGAGATAGACATGCAGAAGCAGCAGTTCCAGATACAATTAGAACAAATGAGAATAGATCGTGACGAATCAGAACGAAGAAGGATGGAGTTGATGATAGAATATGAAAAAGCAAGGAAAAGCGATGAAGAAATACGGAGACAACAGATTGAGGACAAAAAGGCTCGCGAGGAAGAAAAGGAAAAGATGCGTTTACAGGAACTGGAGAGAGCAGAAGAAATTCGTCAGGAAGAATTTCAAGCCGAAAAAGACAGTTTGGAAAAAGCAGAAAGAGAAAGAGAAGAGCAGATGCAGTTAGAACAAAAGAAACTTGCTATCAAGGAGGCTCAACTTAAAGAAATGGCTATTGAAAAGGAAGAACGCAGAAAGCAGTTAGAACTATTACAACAGAAGATAGAACAGGAAGAACTGCGGAGAATCGAAGATCAAGATCGACTGAAGAAGAGAGACGAAGATGATCGTAAGAGCCGAGAAGTGTCAGAACAGATTAGACTCAGAGAAAGTGAGACAATGGTGTCCAAGATTAAGAAGATACCGTAGGTGATGCAATGAAGCATGTGCTACCTACGATGCCATATGATATGATGGAAGTGCCATTATATTTTGAGACAGTGGAAAATGCATTCAATAGCTTTGCTGTGGAAAAGCAGTACTGGGTGAAATTGTTGTTGCCATTGATGACCCCGATAGCGCGAACGGTATTGAATCGATTGTCATTTGAGAATTTAGATAAATACGATGCAGTGAAAGAGCATTTGTTGAAGGAATTCAAGTTAACAGCTCGTGAGTACAGGTCAAGGTTTGCAGATGCCAAGAAGACAGTCGAAGAAACGTATACGATGTTCACGGCTAGGCTGAAGAACCTGTTGAATTATTATGTCCGGAGTAGACGAGTGGACAAAGACTACGAGAAGCTGTTTGATTTGTTAGTGGCGGATAAGCTGAAAGAATGTTTACCACCAGGTCCACTGCAGTTTGTCTTAGCAAAAGAGGGCACAGAATGCTTGGAAGCTAGTAATGTTGCAGACCTCGCAGACATACATGTAAACAATCGGATTGGTGTGATGTTCCAAGACAAACCGAAATTTGAAGCATGGGGAAATAGCTCAAAGCCATTCAAGTGGAACAAGGATAGCAAAGACACCGGAAGCCAAGCCAAGAGTAATGATGCAAAGAAAGATAATTATTCTGGAAAGCAGTATTGGCAAGATAAGAAAGAGTCAACGTGGGACAGACAAGCCTACAATCGAACTCCGCCGCTGGGACGCCCAACAGAAAGTAATGCATCATACACGCCGTACAACAAGTGGGAGAACAATGAGCAAAGAAGTTTTATAAAGAAACGTTGCCACAACTGTCATTCTGACAAACACCTAATAAAACATTGCCAAGCACCAGGAGCGGCAAATCTGAGGAAGAACTTTAGCAGAAGTGCAGAAAATCTTCGAGTAAACCAGATACAAGCGATGAATGCACCAGACCAGTTTGAAGAATCGGACGATCGTGAAACAGAAGTGAAGTCGGTAATGAAGTGTACGCCGCAGTTCACCATACAGAAAGAAGCGATAAAGACTACTTCCATTGCAGAAATTTGTCGAGAAACAAAAAGTAAAGAGGAGTGTCAACGCATAAAGAAGATATCGTTGCAGCATGTAAATGTGGAGATACGTGGGACTGATGGGCAGCCTGTGCAAGTCGAGGCGTTGATTGACTCGGGGACCGAGATACCAGTAATCAACGAGGAACTACTGAAAGGAACGACAGTAGAAGAAATCGGCAGAGTTCATTTGCAATGTGTAGCTGGAGAGCCGATTCCAGCTAAGTTGGTGAAAATCGAAGTGCGGATGAGCGGTCGTAACGAAGGAGCAGCTACAGAGGACAGGACAATAAATATCGCGCCATATTTAACTTTAGTGTGTGCCAGCATTCCAGCGGATCTGTGCAAAGAAAACAGAGAAAAGTTCTTGCTACATCCGGAGATAATTGCAGAATTGAAAGAGATTCCACCAGTGAGTGTATTGCAAGGGGAACTACAAGCGAATGTGACTACAAGAGCACAAAGTCGGAGAGCAGAAGTCGAAGGCGGAGAAGATGAAACGATAAACGAAAGTTCGCAAGAAGATGACACGGACAGCGAATATGAACTCAGCATTCAAGATGACGAAAGAACAACATCTGAGAACAATGAAACTGAAGAAGAGATGGCTGCATGTGAACGAAATGATAGTGAAGATTCCGGAAGCGACGCTGAACTGGAGACAAGTATGAGGGACTTGTTCACAGAGAATTCGAACGATGAAAGACAGCTGGAAGATGCGAAGAAGTTCGAAGAGCAGCAGAGAAATGACGAGTCACTGAAGTCGTGGTGGAGGATCGCTGAAAACAAAGGATCAGAGTTTAGCGTGGTGTATGGAAAAATGCCAAGAGGACCATTAACTATCGTAAAGGAAAGCTGGACCAAAGAAATAAATCTACCGCCAAACATTGGAGTACAACCAGCAAAGTACCTGAAGAACTTAAGAGCAGACATGGAGAAAGCTTTGATATTTGCTGATAATTGTGCAGAGGAAAAGCAAAAACAATACGCCAGTCAATACAACAAGAGGGCCAAGGATAAAGAATTCGAACCAGGAGAAAACGTCATCGTCCTGTATCCAACGTCAACCAATAAATTGATCTCACGATGGCATGGTCCATGTACAGTGCTACAAAGAAGATCCAAGTATTCGTATCTGGTGGACATGAATGAAAACGGCCGACGAATCGTCCATGCCAACAAAATGAGGAAGTTCATCGCAAGAACATTATCGTGTGGTCTCATCGTGGAAGAGGACGACGAATTCGGATCAGTGGTAGAGCTACCATTGAAAGAAGACCATGCAGAGACGACACAGAAATCGCTGCAATTGGACTATGAACAGATCGGACATCTTACGAGCGAGCAACAGAAACAGCTACTGGATGTACTGAACTGTTATGCAGACAGATTTTCGGACAAACCTGGATTATGTACATTGGTAGAACAGGAAGTGGTGCTGAACCCAAAAATCCTAACACTTGCTAACTAATTGATTGATATTTTTTGGTTTCTACAGACAATTTATTTGTAATTTTGCTGAAATTGCTAAGCCATTAACAGATTTAACTAGCAAGCAGACACCTGAAAACATTGTTTGGACTGAGGACCACCAGAAGTCTTTTGATTCTCTTAAAGAAATTGTTTTATCAAATGTGATTTTATACATGTTCGAGGTTGGCAAACCATTTAATTTGTACTGTGATAGCAGTGATTTTGCTGTGGGGGCTGTGCTGTCACAAGTGGACGATGAGGGGATAGAACGTCCCGTTTCATTTATCAGTCAGAAGCTGACAGATACCCAGAGGAGATGGGCGACGATTGAGAAGGAAGCCTATGCAATCATATGGGCTTTAAACAAATTGAAAGAAATTATTATTGGTTCCAAGATTAATGTGTTTACTGACCATAATCCTTTAGTTTATTTGACTGAGTCAATGTCGAAGTCTGCTAAGTTAGTCCGATGGTCTTTATCATTGCAAAATTTTGACATTCTGTTGAACTATAAGAAGGGAAAGCTGAATGTAGTAGCGGACTGCTTATCGAGATTGTAGTATAAGATATTTTGTGATTGCATTTAGTATAGGAATTGTTTGTATTTAGTTTAAGCATTATACGTTCGCTAATTTTTAAGATTAATTAGCTCTCTTCAAAAGAAAGGAAGGAGGTAATGTAAGCTAATTTAATCAGTGCACGACGATTGTCGTACAGCGACGCAGGTAGGCCAACTGCAAATTGGCGCGCGGCGTCTGGACAGGTGATTGTCTGGACAGCGCGTGATGTCTAGACGAGCGTACGTTGAGTGTACAAGGAGGGAGTGGAAGTGAAGAAGGAGTGTTGTGTGTTGAGAGCCGTTGAGATAGGCTGTAATAGTTGTTGTTGAGTTGCGATAGAGTAGACTGATGAAGGTAGTAGTCGTGTAGTTGTTATGATAACGCAAGTGTAGTCATTGTTGTGTTGTTGCTGATCGTTTTACTTTACATCGGATTTTGGAGTATAATAAGAAGACTTAAACACGTCGTCGTTGTTGGTTACAAAACAGTGAAAGTCTGTAGATTCTTTACCTAGCCATTTAGCTAATGAAACAGTTATCTAGGGATAGGCCTATGCTACCACGAACTTATACGAAGAAGCTTCCGAAGAGACTGATAGGAGGAGGTGATCACAAGGAGGTTATCACAATAAGCCTACATAAAACGACAGATAGGCCATACATAGACTATTGGCCTTGTGGATCGTTAGCCATGGTTTTCTCATAGACTCAAGAGATGCGCATTGTCCTCGATCTTGACCCCCGGCATTGCGCCTCTGCATTTGTTTTGAGTTTGGCTTCGATCCCAGTATCTACATTTGCCTCCAGCTTGTCCTTGATGTCGGAATCTGCCTCTTGCTTGACCTTGCCTTCTGCAAGTGCTTTGTTCTCTGGGAATTTCGACCGGACGACTAAAAAAAGGCCGTCAGAATTTCGGGCGCGGAAGAAGTAGCCTAACCAAGATTTTTAGGCTGGACGACTAAAAAAGGTCATCAGATTTTTCGGGCAAAACTTTACCTTTTGACCCCCCCCCCCACTGCTGAAATGTCCCCTACGCCTATGTACATTGACTATTAAGTCCATTGGAATTGTGGCTCGTTATAAGCCATGTTTTTCATTTGCATGCATTGGTCCCTCCATATACACGGTGATTCATAAAAAACCATCCCCCTGCATATTTCACTGTAACTCCGTCAAATGTCATGCTATGTGAAAGAAATTTTAAAGGAAGACAGAGGAGTTATTTCTAAACATTCGGAAAGTTAAAGTTTATGTTCAAATTGACCCCCCCCCCTTTGGCAGCGACGCATGCGCGAAGACGAGTACGCCACTGTTTGACTGATTCATCAATGATGCGCTGATCCATCTCGTCCCATGCCTCCACAATTCGACTTCACAACTCACTGACATAACATATTCGAGATCTGTAGACCTAGCTTCTCTTGCATGACACTCCATATCTTATAGTCCACTGGATTTAAATCAGGGCTGTTGGGTGGCCACAAAGTAGGCGGGATGAAATCAGGTGTTTCAGTTTCCAGTAACGCAACAGTGTCCCGTGCTCTGTGCGCAGGGGCGCTATCCTGCTGGAAGATAAAATCCTCATCGGTAATGTCACGAATGTCTGGTAAAAGGCCCTGTTTTAGTGGAACATCTCTGTAATATTGTCCATTGACCTCATGACAACTGGTTCGGTGAAATGGATATGTTCGTACGACCAAGTCAGAGACCCGACCGATGCCATAAGGGATTTGCTGAAAGTTGGTCGATTCCGCAAAAGACGATTTGCTGGAACGTCCCTCTTCTGTGTACCGGCAGATACGTGTTTGCGAACATTCTGATTGTTACTGGGTGCTGCCACAGTAAACAATTTCTCACCTGGAGGCTAAACCAGATGAAATTGACTAGGTTTGCATGATATAACCTGAGTGACTGACAGGAACGTTGGAATATTGCTTGTTTCTCGAGATTATCGTGACGTCATTAGTTTCGTCATCCGCGTTACGTCATTATAGCTCTGAATGTGAAATAATTTATACAGCACTTGGCTAGAACATCAAGCTTCATTACTGTGAAATTTCGTTAAATTTGATGGTCATCTACATGAGTTATATGAACTTACGCAGGGGGATGGTTTTTTATGAATCACCGTGTAGACTCTATGGAATGGACTTCCCCCATCAGTTCGCTCTGCCATCCTCTCTGGTAGTGCATCCTCGACTAAAAACTTGCCTTTTTCTCGGGGTTGAACGCACTGGGCGCGCTTATGAAAGGCTCTTGCTGCGAAAATCGCTTTATAAAATTAATGGTCAGATATAAGACAAGATAAGATAAGATGGTTTCTCATAGACTCAAGAGATGCTCATTGTCATCGATCTTAACCCCCGGCTTTGTCCTCTGCATTTGCTTTGATTTTGGCTTCGATCCCGGTGTCTACATTTGCCTTCATCTTGACCTTGATATCGGAATCTGCCTCTTACGTGACCTTGGCCTCTTCAAGTGCTCTGATTTTGACCTTGACTTTGGCGTCTTCCTTAATTTGTCTTGAATTTTCATTTTACATTAACCTTGATTTCAGCCCCTCATTTACCTTGATCTTGATCTTGGCTTCTGCATTTTGCTTGATCTCAGTCTTGATCTTTCCCCTGACCTATAATTCTAACTTAATTTTTATTTACTACTGCCGTGAATTCCTGAACATCTGAGTTCTTATCTGATCTTTTCCTGAATTTACTATGCATCACCAATGCCATTCGCAATAAAATTGACACTTTATTGGTTTCACTTCTGAATTTACCTGTTTCGTTTCTCCGTCCGATAGCTACTCCATCACTATCTTTTCCATTTTTCGAATCAATTGTGTTGCTTTCCGCAGACTCCAGAACCGTTGTCACACCGGCATCATCACTCTCAGTCTCATCCGCTGCCAGTTCCGTTGTTTCGTCTGCTGCAACATCGTTTGAAACGTTGTTGCCGTTTACATTAGCCTACTAGTTAACATTTTTAAAGGCCGTCTTTATCGTCGTCGTCGTCATCATCATCGCTGTTGGTCTTCCTTGGCTGAAGTGGTAAAATTTGCTTTGGGGAAAAAATAACAAGCCTATCTATTATCCATGTCTCCGGCTTTAAATGTTTTATTCAGTGAAAGTTAATACCGGCATGCCTATAGGCCTACTATTGTTCTAATTAAAGCAGCTCATCTTCGTAATTCGTATTATAGTGTTTAAAAGATCAAAGTTATAGTTTCTAAACCATCGTGATATTTGATGCCTTTCTTTATTTTTCAAGAGGGGTGCTAGCCTAAATAATTTTGTCCTAAATAAAAAAATCAAATGGATCGTTAAACTATGGGAAATGTCTTGATGCAACCCATATAATGTAAATGTCAAAATAATTTGTTCGCTCCAACTAATAGGCTACTAGAAATTCCAGAACATTTCTAGGCCTATACATGTACATGTAGATTCTAATCTCTTCTTGGATTTATCATGCGTAACCATTCGGATTCTATACCCTAACCAATGTAACCACAGGCCTACATGTTTCCCCTATGTAGGCTATTTACCTGTTTCACTTTTCCGTTCGTCGTCTACTCCATCGCCATGTTTTCCATTTCCCGCGTCTATTGTGTTGCTTTCTGCAGACTCCGCAACCGTTGTTCCACCCGCATCATCACTTCCAGTCTCATCCGCTGTGAGTTTCGTTGTTTCGTCTGCTGCAACATTGTTAACAACGCTGTCACCGTTTACATATATAGGCCTACGGTGCCTACCCATATAGTAAAAAAGGCCGTCGTTATCGTCGTTGTCATCATCATTGCTGCTGCTGTTGTCGTCGTCATTATCAATATTTATCATCCTTACCATCGTCTCAATCATTGTTAAACGAATCTTTAATTAATTATCAGCCATTTATTTACATCTAATGGGCTAATTAATCGCCGGCAAAACTGCAGAATAATCTGAATAACCTAATTCAATAAATCACGGAACAAAAAGCGAATAATTAATTAGGCTAGTCATAATGGCCAAGTGACTATGTGCAAAGTAACAATTCCTATAAAAGTAGGTCAAATCCTACTAATCCCACTATCGCAAGATCTTATGATATTAAAGTTATGGAGTTGTAAGATAGACCTTTATTTACCAGTGTTGCCTTTTTCGTTATCCTCAGTTACCGTCTCTTGACTTGTTTCTTCGTTATCGCTGTTATCGCTATCTGATACCTGAGTGGTCCCCCATCCTGCGTTTTCGTTGTTACCAGCTCCTGTTAATTCGGTCGTGTCTCCGTTACCGTTACCGCCTTGCTCGTTATCGTCATCGACTTCTTTTACCGGAGTCGTCTGTTCTTCATTACGATAGCTATTGACTAGTAACGTCGTCTCTTCATTTTCACCGCCGTCGTCGTCATTATCGTCGTCGTCATCGTCATCGTGGCTACGTGGTGTTGTACGATGTTCATTATCATCATCATCATCGCTGTCGTTATCGTCATTATCATCACCAAAAGGAGATTCTTCAGCGGAATGTCCAACGCCTTCATCACTTTTCTCTGTTGTCGCTTCAGATTTCTCGCCATCGCTGATATCGTTGTCGTCGTCATCATGATCATCATCATTATGATCATCATCATCCTCATCATGATCATCATCATCATCATCATCATCATCATCATCATCAGGCGGAAGTGTCACGTAACCTTTACTAGTGGCGTCATTATCTTCGTTGTCGTCGTTGTAATCATCTCTCGTTGTGTATGCGTTCCCTGTAGTTGTTGCTACACCAAACATCAAACAAAACAATTGCCGTGGCGCTTTCACAATATTTGGAAAGGTGGCATCCCTTTCAAATAAAAAGATATCATAAATTAGTATGTGTATTGAGAGTAGCTAAGTAGGCCACAGCGAACGAGCGTTTCTAAAACTTGCCTCACAGAAACCTAAATTATAAATAGGCCTATTATATTAAATCCGGCACTATATTATATGAATTTCCTGCATCATCCAAGTATTATAATTATAGGCCCACATTTCATTGATTTATATTGCATCATCGTCATCGTCATCGTCACCCTCGTCGTCATCGTCATCGTCATCATCATCGTCATCGTCATTGTTCATCGACGTTATCGTCGCCGCCTTCGTCTTCATAATCTTCATTATCTCATCATCATCGTCGTCGTCGTTATCATCATCATCATCGTCATCATAATCATAATCATCATCATCATCATCATCATCGTCATCATCATCATCATCATCGTCGTCGTCATCATCATCAAAATCATAATCATCATCATCATCAGCATCATCATCATCATCATCATCATCATCATCATAATCGTCATCATAATCATAATCATCATCGTAATCGTCATCATCATCATCATCATCATCTGAATGATCACCATCACCGCGAGATCTCTACCTGTTTCTGGCGATAGTTCAGAGCTGGTGGACGATATGAGCGATAATAGAAGAAGCATCGTTAACCGGAAGACGATGGCCGCTGTCCAACGCAGCCGAAGGTGGTCGTCGTGACGTCGACTGGACGACATCTGGCGGGAATTAATCGTCAGAATATTATTTCTGAACGAATTATTTTTCTTCGCCTTTTATTAAGACGAGTCTCTGCTGTGTTGTTTGTTCGAAACTGAAACGCTGCGTTAAAAATAGATGCATGAACTGCACACATAATTATTATCAGAAAATTATCTTTCATTTATTTTATTTTGTAGCACCCATAAAAGGCGCCTCATTATCATCACCGTGCGTGAACTCATTCCTGCATGCACATCACGTATAAGCCTACGTAGGCTATATTTACAAAATGTTATGTCCTTTTGCCCTTTGCTCTTTGCTTTCTGCCCTTTGCCCTTTGCTCTTTGCTTTCTGCCCTTTGCCCTTCTCTCTTCTTCACGTCTTTCCATTCTTTATTGATCTCTCAACTATTCATAAATCTCTCTATCTCTCCACGAAACATATTTCTTGTCTCACTTTAGAAGCGCTACTGATTTATTGTCTGCAATGTAACTTATGCAAGCGGCGCTATAAAAGGCCGATAAGTTCAACATTAGGTCTACATTGCACATTACATAATTATTATACACATAATTATACATGTATATAATGCATTAAGCACAAGAAATATAGCTTATGCAGAAATTTACCTGCACAGTACACATGCATGCAGAATTAATTCTCTCCTCTCTCTCTCTCTCTCTCTCTCTCTCTCTCTCTCTCTCTCTCTCTCTCTCTCTCTCTCTCTCTTCTCTTTCTCTCTCTCTCTGTCTGTCTGTCTGTCTGTCTCTCTCTCTGTTTCTCACTCTGTCTCTGCTTCTCTCTGTCTCTGTCTGTCTGTCTCACTCTCTCTCGTTCTCTCTAGTCTTAGAACCTATTCTTCTCTCGTGTATACTCGCACTGGGAGCGCTACTGCAGGGCTATGGCTGTGAGCAGCGCTATAGAAATTATAGGCTACTAATTACATTAATTATATCAATTCCTATAAGCCATGCATACACACACGCGCGCGCGCACACACACACGCACACGCACACACACACACACACACACGACGGGTAATAGTTAGTTGCGCGCTCGTAACAACGCGTGCTGCCTATAATCATGGGTTTGTTTTTGTTTAAATGACGTCAAATGATAAACTTTCGTAGAGATGGTCCTTGCTCTAACTGCTACAACCACATACATGCAGGGACGCAGAGGCATGCATGCAGACATTATTGCATGCATATAATATGCATACTATAGACTTATACATGAATATAGGGCCTATATAAGCCTGCCCACGCATGAACCTACAAGCATGCACACACTGCCACACAGACATAGACAAGCAGTCACACGTAGACGTCCACACATGCGGTGACAGACATACATATAGGCAAACAGACACACAGACAGCGGCCACTGCAGCAGCTAAGGACTTGGTTGTCTGGCACATACATCGCAAGTGCTCTTGATAAGGATGGACGCTGATTCATGCGCCCTCATCTGCTCCATTACGTCACAATATATTGCGTTTAAGAGGATGCGTTTCTGGAGCGATACGGAAATAGGACGAAACCTTCGTGTGCATAGACCTATGGAAGACCTGACCAAATAATAGCAGCGTATACCAATTGCTGTGAACTATATAAGCTGATGATTATATGGCCAGTAAATGGAGCATATAGGCTTAATCGATGAATGTTGCTATCTATATTTACGACACCACGCCTATAGATTCCTTTGCCATACCGATCGAAGCGCCTATACCAACTCTCGCACTCGATTTAATGAGTCGGCTTTTCTGTACATTAGGCTATTTTGAAGATAACTCTTTTAACTTGGGAGAAGCAATGAAAACGTATCCCAATAAGTTGAAGCACCGAATAACAACAGTCTGGCAGTCTGGCTGATTCACTGTCTCAGAAGTTCCACATCTTCGTCTGGGTCATGGATAGCCACAATTACCTATATTACTTCTGATCAATCGAATTTTGTTTACATAAATTTTCAAGTCTTTACTTTTGTCGTGGCTGGGCTGGGAGCGCTCCTGAGTCGTTTTCCTGAAAGGGCGCTATATAGGCTAAGTTCATAGACTGAACGAATGAATTCCGACGCAAACTTTGCTTGCAATATTATAGGATCCATAATTCCATGTGCATGAATATAACCTACTAATCTAGGTAGCCTACTGCATTAACTTCAGTGAGGTAAGGAGTCTGAAAGTAGGCTAAGTGAAAATCGTTTGGGAGTGCCTGCCCATTCGCCTTTTACATATATAGGCCTAAGGCCTACGATAAGGCAGTGTTTAATCTAAACGTCCCTGGGGAGGGGAAAGTTCCCCAGGATTGAGTTCCCCTCCCCAAGAAAATCCCGAGGTGTTGCATGCATGTATATACGCACCATTCCTCCCCTAGAAAAAAGAAAGAAACACTAAAAAAGGTCATCAGCTTATTTGGTAGACAATTTTACCGAATGACTAAAAAGCCGTATGAGAAAATGACCGATGACATTGCTGTCGTCGGTGGCTCAGCGGCCGGTTGCCCACGACCCAAAAGTAGGACGTTCCCCCTCCCCCCCATACGAAATCCGATCCCCTCATCCCCTAAGCAAGGGGATTAAACATTGACGATAGGGTTAGCTGTTTGGCTCGTTAGGTTATCTGGGGCCTATAGCTCTATATGGCGGCCTATACAGTCGTTCAGTCAATCGCTTATCCGAACAATAATATCAGGAGTTCTATAAACACATTGATCGAGCCATCTCGCGGAAACGGTGCCTAAAATAACCTTCAACATAATTTATTATGAAATTAAGATTGGCAGACTTCGTCTGCAATCAGCGATGTTTGGAAATGAAAGACTGTGAAGATCATCTGCATATCGATAAAAACTAGCGTAAAGCTGCAGTAGGCTTCGAGCCAATTTCGAGGTCTTTAATAATTGTGATCCCATGCAGTGCTGTTGTAGGCCTACGGATAGGAATGTTGGTGCTTGCAAAGGATGATGAACCCGAAGTAGCGAAAATGAGCTGGCTAGGAAGGAGAATACAGTGTAGATCCAGAAAAGACAGGGGCGCAACGATAGGATCTGGGACAACAGGGCTTTTTTAAACGTGCAGTTGTACACAAAATGTGCAGTGCTGAATGGATTTGTGCAGCTGCAGAAGAACTTTTGTGCTGTTATTATAGTAAAAAAAGGACATTGTCCTGCGATTAGAAGCAATTAGGCCTACCAAGGAGGATGAGAAAGGAAAGAAGGGGTTGATAAGTGCTAAAAATTCCTTTAAAAAGCCACGTGGGTCAAAAAGGGACAATAATTAACAAGACCAAGAAAGAAAAACTCACATGGTTTGGACATGTAACAAGGATGGCAGATAAAAGGCTGCCGGCCACGTCTCTAATAGATAGGCTTATGATCAGGTAGACTCTAGGCCCTAAATAGTTTGTGTTCAAATCTGCAATATATGGAATGGTAGGTGTCACCCCATTGCAGTTCCAGTCCGTCAGGTTAAGTATTAGGCTCACCCTTCTGGATGCATCAGTAACATTTGCATGCATGTATGCAGACCTATATAGCTAGGTTACCTACTTGCATACATACAAACATACATACATACGTACATACATTATACAAGACCCACATAGATCTACATACTTACAATACATACATACATACATACAAACAAACAAACAAACAAACAAACATACATACATACATACATACATACATACATACATACATACATACATACATACATACATACATACATACATACATACATACATACACACACACATACATACATAAATACGTACGTACGTACATACATACATAGGCTACATACATACACGCAAACGTTAGGCGGTGGTGTAGTGGGTATGTTCGTCCTTGCAGCCGAAGGGTTGCAGGTTCGAATCCACCTCAAGTCGCTGCGTAGGGACCTTGGCAAGTCCTTCACTCGCAATAATTATTGCTCAGCGCTTCGGCGTGAAATTCCGATGCAGTGTCTGTAGTCGGGGGCGCCTCTGAGAAGAGAGCTGGAAGGGGCGCTATAACAAGTGCACATAAAAACAAACAAACAAGCATAGTATGCTTGCATACATACATATACATACAGGCCTACATATACATACATCTGTGTGTGGGGGTGCGCATCTATAGATACTTCGTATATATATATGCTACCTTACCTTTCAAGTGCCTCCTCCCCAAAGCAGAATGTAATCCATTTGCGTTTGTCAGGAAACAATGGATGTATAATAGGCTATGATGGGGTCGATGAAAGGACCTGTAGAAAGCACCGCCTCATACGCCACCTCACACGAAGCCTTGCAACTGATCCAACGTATAGGCTACTGTAACAGACGCCGGAACTTAGACGCCTCCAGCACACGAACCATAATATAATATAATATATATATAATTATACAATAATATAACTGAACGTAGTCTACACTCTCTAATAGATCGATCAATCGAATAAATAGTATCAAATCTTACCTTTGGGAAATAAAATCGCCGATTCGTCCTGCAATATGTTGGAGGTCGATCGGATTCTATAGCGACTTGACGCGCGTATATTATTATCAGCGCATCCCGAAATCCTGGCAGGACAAGACCGACCGACAGACGCCTGCAGAGGGCCAACGGGCCTATAGATTCATCGGGCCTACTATAATATAGCGCCCATCTTCCAATAATCGACAGCAAACATCGGACGGATAATAAAGCTCATCCCTCCATCCGCCCCTCCCTCCCTCCCTCCCTACATCCATCCCTACATCCATCCATCCCTCCACCGTTCAATTGGCTCGAAAATAATCCAGCGCAGTCCGGTCGACTCTCATGGGTAGACAGAGAGACAGACAGAGAGACAGACAGCCAGACAGACAGACAGACAGACAGACAGACAGACACAGCCAGACAGACAGACAGACAGACAGAATGGAATGTTCTCCCTCAATATTCCCAGTGTCTTTTTAGGTCTACATGTATGTCTGTATGCGCGTGCCTTTCCGTCTGATAGTCTGTTTTATTATATCTGCCCGTATACCTGTGTAGACCGTAGCCTATGTAACCGCTGTTTCTCTTGAAGACCTGTCAACTATAAAGTCTATATTCTTCCTGTAGCCTAGGCCTGTGTCTGCTTGTCCGTCTGGCCATCTGTCTGCGTATTAATCCAGTCTGTCTGTCTGTCTGTGCCTCATTAGTATCGTCCCATCCGTCATTAAGTGCAATGTTTGTTTGAAATCCTACGACTTTTTGTATTCAGCTTTAGCCTATAGGTTGCAATTGGTTAGATAACTTTAATATTATTTCGCATTTGCCTTTGGTCAGCTACTAAAGGGTAGGCTATACCAACCGGAATCATATAGCCGACCTCCTACATCGAACATCCATCTTCACTACCGTCCAACTTTTTATCGGCTGACGATGCACGTACTAATGGGAGGGAAGAAGAAAGGAGGGAGATCGGGAGGGTCCCCGCATCGGCAGCCTGGCTATAATTATTAAGGTCTACCCCTTCCCCAAAGGTCTACATGTATATCTCCCTAGATCTCTCTTCGCCTTCCCATTTTGTACTGTTGCATTCTCTCTCCCAAACTCCGTGTGCGTGTGTGTCTCACTCTCTTCCCTTGTATGTGTCACTTTCAACATCCTCCTTCTTATGTCTTTCTATTTCGTACCATTGCACCACCTGCTTGTCCCTCCCTCCCTTGCATTCTCTCCTTCCCCTTTCCTTGCTTTTTTCTCAGCCTATATAACCTTCTTTCGATCCGTTTTTCAGGCCATCTGTTTGTCTGTCTACTAATACACTCTGTCACTTCTCCTTGCCTTCCTCTTTCTCTCTTTCTGCACTTCTGCTTCGCGTTAATACTAATAGACAAATGAAGAACAACGCAAGATAAACCGTACATGCTAGTAACACGTATACAACTGGTATAGACAGACAGACAGACAGACAGACAGACAGACAGACAGACAGACATAAAAATACAAACATAAACATAAGATGGGTGTTAAGTGGTTCAGAAGCTATGTGCAATGTTGTGTATCCGAGAACTAGTGCAACTTCTCCGGCGTCTTCAAAGCTGCAAATAAATAAGTGTCCATTCAGACAGCTCTAGGCCAAGCAACAATTATTATTCCCCCAAGTCTACAGCTCTTTTGCACCAAAGAATTTCTGCTCTCATGTCCCAACTGTTTCCAAAATAATTTATACCTAAGGAACCCCTACAACTACACCGACTCCTTTCTTACATTGGATCTTGTAGGCTTCAATTAGGTATCCTCTACTCTTCAGTCTCTTCTCATCCGGTGTTGCTAGCTCACACCTTTCAACCTTTCTTCATAGCTCAGATCTGTGTAACTCTAATCACTCTTGTAGCTCTTCTATGCACATTTCAAAGTTGTTCCATACCTGGATGCAATATTCCAACTGCAGCCTTATCAGTGATTTGTACAACCATTCATGCTAGTATTTAGTGTCCCTTGTCTCTGCTAAGCCTGCAACTGTTGTCCTCTTAACAAAAGCCTAATCTTGATTTAGCCTGTTTTGCTGCCTTGAAATTTTTGCAAGCCACTGCACACTCACTAGTCACTATCCAGTTCCTTTCTTACTAGCTCACCTTCGATATACCGTACTCCCATATGAAAACTTTTCTCTTCTCAACATGCATGGTAAGCCCTTTTATTGATATCAAAGAGCATTATCTTTGTCCTCAAATTCTGGAGCAATCGCACAATGCGAAAAATAAAATGTGTAAAAATTTATACGAACACTAATTTTACTTCAATACAAAGATGAAAATATAAAACTACAACTAGGAAATCCAAGGCCCGTAAAATAGCACAAATTTATTTATGCACCTTTGCACGGTCAGGTAACTTTACAACAGACATCACAGTTTGCTACCGTAAAGTAACAACTATCAGAATACATGTCACTTTGATCACTGGAGCAAAGCGTATCAAATACAAAACTTACTTCAGGATTGACTTCAGTTTTTAACTTCAAAGTCTTTATTAAATTTTGGCTAAAATGTTACATTGCAAGTATTTACAAAACGAAACCCTGCCAGGAGCCATCGATATATTACGTAAGCGAAAATCGCAGTCTCTACCCCACTCTGCCAATATGCAGTACAAAGCACACATATATTTTGTTGACACCCTGTATGCGTAGTTGCGTACAAAATAAGCTTTTTAACCCCTGCCCTTGCAAGGCTATTTAGCTAAAGGCATCCATAGGCTACAATTTACTTTTGGTAAACATCATATTTGCTGGCTAACATTTGCTAACTGTTACGGTTTACTGTTTAGATCTGAACAGAATATAATTTCAATGCAGTCAAATGCCATCGGACAACTAACTATAGGATAGAACAGTTATAAAAAGGTCAAAAAAGGTCAAGCGGACGTCATATTTTAGACATTTATTTTGTACCCGCATATTTTGCTCAGACCCTTCCCCTGTACGCACAAAACACAAATAACCTAAACCCCATGACCCCCTCCATCCACATGCAATATATGGACACACTGGACAGAAAATTAGCGTAGCAAGATTCACTGAAGAAACCTGCATATGCTATGTTTCTAAGTCACATCACAAACGGAACCAAGGTCATTGAAACTGAATCTGTTTGCTGAAACACAGCTGATACAATGAGTAAACTGACCATAATAAAATATAGTTCAGAAAGAGGCCTTCATAAGAAGTCGATGGTCAACACTAAAAATTTGAAAGTAATACGTTCAAGTGGTCAAAAGACGGAAACCAAATTATCAACTCTAATTAATATAATTTAAATTACAGAACAGCAATATTTACAGCTAAAATCTTCACCATGTAAAGATAAACAGATAAAACTAACAACAAATTCAATTACAGTCTCTGCTCTTAATAGTAAGTCACCATGTGGAACGATAGAAAACATCCTCGAGCTCACAGGTGTCCATTGTTTGATTTTTCAAAGAAATATTTTGAACAGTAATATTCTCGTTAACGAAAACACTAGCATAGGAAGTAGAAATAAAGAATTGCATTAACAAAAACTAGAATTAAAGGTAGGAATTTATTTTAGCTTTAAAAAAAATTTGATTTTATAGCTAAAATAAATTCCTACCTTTAATTCCTAATTTAATTCGGAATTTAAAATTAAGAATTATTTGCCAAACTAAATTCCAAACTAAATTATGAATCATTTTCAGAACAATTTAATGCTTGAGATTGTTAAAGTTGAGATGAAGGCAAGTAAAATCAAGCATGATCACGACTGTATGATGGCTAATGCGAGTCAGCATAATATTATATAATATTATGATCCAACAGATACACATCGGAAAACTCCGGTTGAGAAATTGAAGGCGCTGCACAAAACCATTCATGATACCACCTTTGATATTAAATGAATATTCATTGTCTTAAATGAATATTCATGGGGAGCAGAGTATGCATGTGCATTTAGATGTACGATCATTTCTAGATCTATTGCAATTTCACTTGAACTGTGCAGAAACTTAATTATAGTCTGGCCCTTAGCATCAAAATAATTTTTTTCAGCATTGAAATTAATAATTACTTTTAAAACTAATACATGAAAAAAAATCACCAAAGAACTATAATATGAACTATGAGAAAAATAATTTGTGAAGTAACATTAACATTGGAAGTTAATTCAAGAACACAAAACTGATTTAAAACTGAATAAGTTATTTTTAGAAGTAAAATATATCTGGGCTGGAAACAGGGACACTGCAACTTGTAGACAATTTGCCAAGCAACCATTAGTGTCTAATATTCTGAGACATATACTTGAAGAATAGCACATCTAAGTGGATACTGGGTTGTGCAATATACTGAACTCATCCACATTACAACATCACACTAAAAGCTGGCAATCCAATGTTAAAAATTGCCAACATCCTGCAAACAGTATCCTGCAAAAAAGTTTTCTAGTAATTTATCATATGCATAAAAAATTCTTAAATTCCACTGATCAACAACAAGTTTAATACATTACGCTTACTCACTTAAATTCTCAATAATATAGCAATTGCATAATATGAAGACATACAACAGATGGCACAGAACAGCTGTGCATTGGGCGGGACTTGGTATATATAAAAAGAACATCTAACAAAGGAACCATTATTTTATCCATCTTCCCATGCTGACTCTGTATTTTTACACAGCGACCTTCAGTTGTAGATAAGATTTCAGCTTGTAACAGAGTTCTAAGCTCTCAACTGCCAGAGATACAATTCACCTGACCTGCAAAATGGACTTCACCGTGATTAAAATTAGCAAAAAAAATACCATGCGGAGATGGATGCAGGGTTGAGAAGTTTTTAATGCAAAGTCTTTTTAGAATATTGAAGAGTTGCCGTCAATGATATGACACAGCCTAATGCGGACTACTACCGGCAAAATTCAGCGGCAGCTCTTTCTTGGTGCCTGGCCCTAGAATCTGGAATGGGCGCCCTGTTGCACCCCACCTTGTGTCTAGAGGTCATACATGGTAGTATCTCCTTATGCACTTAAAACTGCCTCATTTACCAATGGTTGGACTGGGAGTGCTTCTGAAAAGAAGGCCTTGAAGTTGTGCTGAATATATAAACTCAATAATAATAATAATAGTAAAAGTAATGGTCAGCATGACAGTAAATCAAAAATCGACTGGGGTTCAAAAATTCAAATCATCCTCTCCAGGGCAGATAAAATCTCAAAATTTCTGCTCCCCATGAATCCCAGAGCAAACCTGCCTGTAAAATGTGCATACTGCTTACACACTGTTGGAGGGGGGGAAATCATGCATAGTGCACCTCTGCTCACACCAAAGCCTAGAGCAGCATTTCACAAAGTGGGTTCACCCCACCAATGGTCCGTGAAAAGTTGTAATTAAAAGTAATTTTAATGCAATAAAACATCCCAAGCAGCTTTGAAGAAATAATTTTTTAAAGTTTCTACTGCCATCAGTCACCTTCTGTGTTGCTCCATTTACTACACCCATACTTGGTTAGAAACTGGATACTTGAATTACAATACTGAAACAAAAGCAAAACAAGCTATATATAGAAATGGACAAAATGCTGCATCTAACATAGGAATCTGGGCAGCTTTCTAGCATCAAGCCGAATACAAAAGTTGTCATGAGAAGAAACAAAAGTACTGTACACATTAAACTTCACGTAATCCCAACAGAGCACTCTACAAATAATGGCTTTAAAACAATGCACTTTCATTTTTTATATGAGAAGAAGTTTTATATTAAATGCTTTAATGAATGCACATTTCGTTAGGCCCTTTCTATAACACAACCATGTAACTATGATAATAACATAACATTATTCTTAACTAGGTCAACCAGACAAGTACACAGTATGATAACAAGTCAAAGTATCAATGAATAATTAGAAGTTAATACAGGAGTCAAATTTAAATGCATCTCTAGTTGGCCGGGGGATTGCACTCAAAACCAACTGAACGTATCTCAAACTGTGATTATGAAATCACGTATAAGAGTGATGCCATAGAAACTTTAAGAACGGATAACTTTAAAAACATATTTGCACACAGATCATAAAATAATTAAGAAACTGAAGAAGATTTCTAAATGCAACTTTGTACGACATCAAGCGACTGGAGGAAAAAAACGTGAAAAACATAGATAATTTATTAAAATTTTACAAACATCTGGATAAAACAAAATATCAGATAAAACTCTGCACAACTAATCAGTATGGAACATATTAACTCCAAACGCATGATCAAAGTCAGTAAATTATAACGAAAGACCGCTGATGATATAAGATAAAAACGCTTTATGACATCAGTAAGCAACATGAACAAAAGACTCTATTACAATAGTCTACATGTTAAAGCAATTAATATTTCTACAGATCGCAATTAGCTTATCCTGCAAAGAAACATTTTGCGATACATAAGTTTTCTGAATTTCAGAATATATAAGAAATCAAGCTTTCTGAGGTTTGGCTTCATTTGCTAAATCGTTTACATATTACAAAGCTCTAGAATACTTTTACACACGTGTGTAAGCATGAATCAAGCAGTCCCATTCAGTGTAGAAAATGCCACAGTGCCCTTTAGTTTAGAAATAATTCAAAATAAATTAAGATAACACTTCTGCGTATTGCTAAATTGTCATACTTACAAGTAATTTATTGATAACCGTTATGATAATGTAATATTTATAACGTATCAGGGTGTTTTCACATCAGGAAATTCCTTTGCTAGCACATCACAACCGAATTTATGCATTTATTGGTGAACATCAGGATGGTCCTCACTTTCCAATTTTTACAACAAATAACAGAAACAATTCCTTCTGTTGGTTGCCAAAGTGTTATACGAACAACAATAACATTGATGACAATGAAAATTAACAGACAATTTCAACAGCGCCATAACAAGGTACATGCCATTACAAGGGCACTTCTTTAACAATTTCTTTAACAATCCTAAACACCGACGTCAGAAATATTATGCCTTCGAAAAGTATTAAACTTGGTGTTCTCTCACTGCCACATGCAGCATTAATGCTTATACATTTTCCTGACTCAAGCAAAATATGCATGTCATGAACTAAATCCAAACTGATTTGAAATTCACATTCTCACTTGGACTGTGTAAACATTACTAACAGAGTAATGAGCAATTAAAGTGGATCAAACTGTTTTATAATAAAGCTAAAATAATTGAGCACTGTGATGCTTATTGGAATTTTTTCACTAAATGTCTACAATGAAAGAATTGCAGCAACCCCTAAAAGTCTAATTAATTCAAAAAAAGTTTCCAGTTCTTAAGATTGACCAATTACGAGGATACTCCACATGGGTTTTAGACAAATATTTCCTGGCCAAAAAGAACCCAACAAGCACGTAATATATCAATATCTTCACAGTGCTTCTACAAACCTCTCAGCTGTACATTAAAACAGTTAGCATTTGACATAATGAAGGCAAACAATAAAAATTGCTACCTGCATATTTTGTATATTATTGTATTTTTTTTACTCGATCAATAGGAGCAACCAAAACACTGAACATCCTTTTGATGTTTTGACTAATATATCACAACAGTAGTAGTGAAAAAAAAACCCAGGTGATTTACGATTCCAATAAGTCGACAATAGTAGGAATCAAGCTGCAGCCTATAAATCAAATGGAATTGCCTCGGTTCTGCTTCAGCACCACACCATTACTGTTCGACCGAACCGACTTTGCATTTGCCAAAGATTTTGTCAGTACAGAATGATTTTCTTTCACACAAATCCACCGTGAGTTACTGTGCTTACGTCGTTTACGCCCAACACACCCGATTCTTGCATTGCGAACAGAATTCTTCCTGCCACAGTCGGTCAAACTCACGAAACATTGATCAATTTTCATCTGCTTCATCTTTTTCTTCTGACCAGCAAGTCCTGAAGATGGATTGCCATTCTTTATATATTTCTTTCCCAAGTCCTTCAGCAGAACTACACAATTACCAGCCGCCAAGTTTAGACTTGTCTGTTTCATTCTCAAAAACTGGTTTCGTTTTCTCCCGTGATAGTTCGACATACCCTCTCGCATAGAAACGCTGTTTGACAGCTTAATTCGGTTAAAACCACCGGTAAATTTCTCTAATAAGATAGTCGGTTTTCTTATCAAATTCTTGTACAACAAGAGTGAATTCTGAGAAAAACTAGCGCTTCCAGATGACGGACTTGTCACGCCCAACGATGAGCACTTTACTGAAAACGTTTCGCCCGACCGATTAAGACAAGAAAGCGGATTTCTCTTTGCACTTTGCCCCTCGAACAGCTTACCCATTTTAGTAGACTTAAAATCACAGCGGGTCAAAGGAACAACTGGGCAGCCTGAGGAAGTCACATCATGATAAACACGACGACCTGATCTTTTGCGATCTTTAGACGACATTTTGCTACTAGAACTTACGACCGCGTCCCTTTTGGTCCACCTCTTTATCACAGACTTCGAGAGAGGAGCAAGACAGACGAAGGGCCGGCAGCTTTGATACTTTGTCAGAGCGACAACGGGAAGTCGAGAAAGAGCAACGGAGCATGGTTTCATCCGCCTCTGGAGCTTGCGGCTCCTGCGGTTGACCAAGTGGCCGACCTTCTGAGCAAACTCCATCTGCTCGGCACGAGTGAACCTATACAGATGAGTAAACGACGAGGCAACGACTTCGCGCTTGAACGTAACGGGATATGGTTCGGGTCGCGGTCTTAACGAGCGGGTCGTGTCTTCTATCATGGGCCACTGACAGTAAACGTCGTACGGTATCTCGTCATCGGGGCTAGAATGAGAAGAAACGCTTTGAGATTGGAGATATCGCTGACCTACCAAAGAGCACAGGTCAACGGAAAATAGACAGCTGTTTCGATGGCGTACATTCGATTGGCCGTTTAATACGTTGTGTTGGTCTGCAACGTCCCAACTGTTAGAACACGATAAGTCGTCGGCGACATTCAGAACATCGCAACAGCTCAGAACGTCGGAGCAATACGGATAGTCGGACCAAGTCTGAATGCTTACGGGCGTTTCAACGTCATCGCATGCTACGTTATCAGAATAGTTATCGACATTATCAGTTTCAATTATTGGTCCAAACTTGAAATCAGAACCAAGAATAACATCTTCAAGGTGTTCTGCAACTTCGTCGTGGTCCTCTGTGGTGGCTCCTTCGTGGTCCTCTGTGGCTCCATCGTGGTCCTCTGCTGTGGCTACTTCGCAGTCTTCTGCTGTGGCTATTTCGTGGTCTTCCGTAAGAGACTCTGGCGAATTTTCTTTCACGGAGTTCCACGGAACAGAAACAGAATTCGATAGTTTATTGTTCGAAGCAAAGGTCTTATCACAGGAAGACCATATCGATGGTCCGCTCTCCTGCAGCGTCGTTTTCACCGTCAGCTGAACAAACTGAAGAAAGGCTGGCTTAGAAAATTTCTTGTCTGAATATTCAAAAAATGAATCGATATTTGAAGTATTCAATTCGTCCATCTGTTCACGATTGTTTTCCTCAACATCGTCTGTTTCCTTCGTCTCTGGAAAATACCTGCAAAAAAATAATACTAAATAGAAAATGAAGAGACTCAGGAGTCACCTTAGAAGAGAGCAGAGTCACTTTTTCATTTTGTAAAGTCTGAATAACTTAATGACAAAGAATCAATCTTGTTTGTATGTCTATTCAAATCTTAACCTGCAGAAATTTCTTCATTTGAATATTTAAGTGTTGTTCAATAAGACGACCAGAATTTCTTAAGAATTAATAAATCAGGAAATATTGTTCTGAAATGGCCAACTTTATGGTTTTTATTTCCAACTATTTACGGGGCGCGGTGGTGTAGTGGGTATGTTCGTTGCCTTGCAGCCGGATGGTTGCAGGATTGAATCCACCTCGAGTCACTGCGTAGGGACCTTGGGCAAGTCCTTCACTCGCAATTGCTCAGCGCTTCGGCATGAACTCCTATGTAGTGTCCGCGATGTAGTCGGGAGCGCTTCTGAGTAGGGAGCTGGAAGGGGCGCTATAACAAGTCCACATACAAACATTGACAACTTGTTCTTTTGTAACTTTAAATCTTACACAGTAGTTCAAAAACTAGGCTTTGCTATTGAATGTTACATAGGCCACTGACTGCCAAGGCCATACTTATCAATATGACAACTCGTCATCAGGCAAGAATACCCCATAAATCAGAGGTTCTTAAAGTGTATCGCTCATCGACCGGCGGTGTAACATGCAACATGGGGCATCTTTAGTGTGTCACAAAAAGAATCAATTGGTGTGTCGTCAATTCTCACAGCATACACCAGCTGTTCTTGCAATACATTCACTTGCTAACTATAGCAGTGTAGCAGCCGTAGGCTGTGGGGATTTGAAGCACTCTATAAATTTTATCTTTTCCATTTCATCGGGCCACAATGTTTGCCTTACAGACCTGCAATCTGTAATAGATTGCATGACATACAGTATAAGACTTTAGCGAATTGGCCAATTAAACTTTTATTGAATATGGCAATAGCAGAAAATAATTAAGAGCAAATTATCATGAAGTAAACGAAATTTTGTGCATATACAACTGATGATGCAGAATTTTTGGATGTGACTCTCAGTCAGTTTGCGTAGGCCTAATCAAAGCATGACAACCATATAATGAAGCCTGTGGACAAAGTCCAGGGGGCCTGAAGCCCCAGAAGCTCCAAGCTTTTTAAATGAAACATTTCTGTACTTTTCCAGTTTTCCACAAGAATTGGACATTTGGAAAGGCATCATCTAGTTTCTAGTTTCAGAAGTGTTTAGCTGCCTTTATTCCATATTTTTTGCTTTTTGCCTTCGACTAATAGTATGGTTTGGACTACGGATAATTGACGATAACTTAAATGCTCTTTTTTCTACCTCAAAACAGTTTTATCTAGCCATCCTATTATTTGCATTTCTTAGTCTCATTACTTAAAGTGCTCTAAGGTCAATACTTAACGTGCTCAGGGACTCATGGCTAGGCTGCTACGCAACTGCATGAATTCACAAAATCTGTGGATCTTCATCTTACTACATATGATCAAACAAAAATTCAGGAGAAAAATCTCATTAACTATCAGGCCCAACAAATAACATTATTAACATGTGCTCATAATGTGATATCGAGTTGAATATTTAGATCAGAGGAATTTAGAATTTTAGAATTATTAGACACAAGAAAGCATTCAGTGTCAACATTTTCATGAATTAAAAATTTTTGACAATATAAAATAAATAATCTTTAACTTTAACATATTATAATTTTAACAATACGGACATAAGACGATTGCATCAATGTGTGTTGCGAAATGTGGTAGCAAGTTTAGGCGTGTCGTGTGCAAAACTAGGTTAAGAACCTCTGCTTTAAATTTCTCATACTTCAGAATTGTTCTGTTAACTGTAGTTAAACGGCAACATCTGGCATTGATCATCAACGCTTTGAAGCTGGAGCTCCCGTAACGCTACTGATAACGGGCTGGAAAACCCGCCAGCTGGGTTCCAAGGGTCAAGAGTGGAATTACACCACTTCCGAGACTAACTTGTGTCACCAATTGTCTGTAACATGATCATTGTATGTAACATGGATGCAGCAAAAACATCTTAATTGATTCTTAGTCTCTTGGATTTCAACTTGGTTTTCTAATGGATCATTATTATTTCAATCAGTTGTAAACACGCTAACCTCCCATCAACTGATGTCTTGGTTTTTTTGATAATGCAATAGAAGCAGGGCTTAAAGTGTGGCAGGACGGTCATGGACGGCGTCCTGAGACTTATTTTCAAATCTCTATGCCGTCCTGCCACTTATTTGGCCAGCACACCTGAAAATGTATGGGGCATCCTGGCACTTCTTTTGGAAAGGTAAGGGGCGTCCAGGCACTTCTTTTTTTACACTTTTAGCACTGATTAGAAGCCATTACATTTCATATTTCGCCGTTCTAATTCTAACCTTCCAGAATCAGTTTCTGACGGTTTAACTGATTCACCCACACTAAAACAAAACGGATCATGACAGCCAAGAACGAGTTAATCTGTTTATCTGACCTCTTTGGATCATTTTCACACCTATGGATTTTTAAAAGAGCCTATGAAATCCACAAACTTCTCTTTTTATGCATTGTAGAATCAGGGTTGAAAGAGGTTTTAAAAATTGGCATGACTGTTTCAGGCCATAGAGTGCTAGATATCAGTGTCTATTCATTATTCAAGTGCCCAAACGAATGCTGGATCTGAGACTCGGGTTCACTTTCAGCCCTGAATAGAACATAAATGAAATTACGATAGATTACGCTTACATACACTACTGGCCACTTTCCCATACACGATATTCGTACAAGTCATACAAGCAAATAGATAAGTCTTACATAACACTGTCCGAAAATGCTTTCCAAACAAGACCTCTCGGATTCAACGTAATCGCGGACACTAAGTTCTGCGCACAGGATATATTTGGCGCGAGTTGGTCCACAACACAATAGGTTCGTAGGGTTCCAAGATAAACTAGTTCACAGTTGGAGCGGATCGCTCGTTCTTGCTAGACATCGTCATCTTTCCTTCTCAACTCATGACCAGAAAAAGAAATAATAACATATACAAGAATGTAAAATTCTAAAACAGGCGATGAAGGATCCAATCCGAATCAAAATGTCGCCACAGAGAATATATTCTTGAAGAAGCGCACCTTCATGTAATGACGTCATTATTTTATCCTGCAATCTCAGAGTTGTGACGCTATAAAAATTCATAAAAGACAGATTCTCTACGAAATCTAAAGCGACACTCGAAAGCCAGATGCGGGGCACCAGCTTTTTCACGTGTGATGAGTTGACTCAAAAGGGTTAGCCTATCTGTAAGACTGGTAAGAGTAGTTCAAGTAGTAACCTATAGGCGTAGGGAGATGGGGAGAGTGGGGGTGGACTATGATTTTACTTTGCACAAAAATAAAATCCTGAATAGCTATAGTTGACGTCGTGCACTTATTATAGGCCTAAGCCTATGTCAGTAGGCCCTATCGTCCTATATCTCTATAATATATCAGAGCTTCTGTTCTTGCGCCCACACCCGGGAACGGCGGGAAGAAGGGGGCAGAGAAGCAAAATAGCCTATAGGCATATATAGGGCCTATATTGGAGTCCGAGTAGCTTGGCTAGACCTATATTCTAAAGTGCTTGATTAAAATATGGGGCCTACTGCAGCAGAATCATCTGCCAGAATGATATGCATTGCAGCAGCCCATGGTGCAGGCTTAGCTGATAGGCCTATATTCACAATTTGAAGCTCTAAATCCAAATATTCCAAGTGAGAAATTGGTTGCGTGAAATGTGCTGGATTGATGGGCTATAGGCTACATCAGCAAATGAGTCCAATTCTTTTGGGTACACGACTCCATCACTGTAGCCTATACATAGCCTGCTATAGCCTAGATACTAGGCCTACAAGTGTAAAACCTTGGATTGGTATAGCCTACACTACAGAATAGGCCTATAGGGAATTAATTCACTCGATCAAATGAAAACTTGAAATGTTTCTGTCTCGGCCTCATGATCAAGTCATCTCAAGGCCGTAAACAGGATGTTGTTTCGGGGAGGGGGCGTATTTACTCGATCTTGAGCAAGCCGACAAGCAACCGAATCAGCTGACTAAAACAGCTTGTAGCCTACCGGTACTGTAGTAGGCCCATCGTCATTAGATCAATGTCGTCAAACATCGCATATCGCAATCTAATCTACATGTATTGTAAAATTTCACATCGAAATATAAAGAACTTGAAAATTAAATCTCCTTTAGGCCCTATAGGCCTAGTTCTTGCATAATTATTGTGTTAGCAAATGCATTGTTTCATTTGCAAATTTAATTTCCGGGGTTGTTCAAGCACCCAAAACACCCCTAGCAATAGCCTAGGCTACGACCTTGAACTGTCAGCCAGATCGGTGGCATATAATATTATAGACTAGACCTAATTGTTTGTGCTCTGAATGTTTATCTGACTCTATCGCTGCTGGATCGCGGCAGGACATTTTACATTTTGCTCGTGCAGTTTCATGCAACATTGTGCAGTTCTAAAATGGATTTGTGCCGTTGTAGAAGCCCTTACGTGCAGTTAGAACTAGTTTGAAAAAGGTCATTATCATCCGATTGGGAGTAATTATTTACCATGGAGGAGGGGTGTAAGCTAATTTAATCAGTGCACGACGATTGTCGTACAGCGACGCAGGTAGGCCAACTGCAAATTGGCGCGCGGCGTCTGGACAGGTGATTGTCTGGACAGCGCGTGATGTCTAGACGAGCGTACGTTGAGTGTACAAGGAGGGAGTGGAAGTGAAGAAGGAGTGTTGTGTGTTGAGAGCCGTTGAGATAGGCTGTAATAGTTGTTGTTGAGTTGCGATAGAGTAGACTGATGAAGGTAGTAGTCGTGTAGTTGTTATGATAACGCAAGTGTAGTCATTGTTGTGTTGTTGCTGATCGTTTTACTTTACATCGGATTTTGGAGTATAATAAGAAGACTTAAATACGTCGTCGTTGTTGGTTACAAAACAGTGAAAGTCTGTAGATTCTTTACCTAGCCATTTAGCTAATGAAACAGTTATCTAGGGATAGGCCTATGCTACCACGAACTTATACGAAGAAGCTTCCGAAGAGACTGATAGGAGGAGGTGATCACAAGGAGGTTATCACATTTGGTGGCAGCGGTGGGATAACGATCCAAGTTGCAGGAGAACGATCCTAGTTGCGGAGGAACGGACGCTGTGAATTTATCGAGGAGCCGAGCACACGGGAGAAGCAACGATACATCGAGCATCCGTACGTCAGTGAGAAACGACAACACAACGACTACAAGGTAGAAAAACTTGCTTGTCTATTGAAGTGTGCATAAAGAATTGAAGTCAGTCAATTGCAAACATTTGAAGAGTAGCCTACTATTTATCGACTAGCATCAGTAAAGTAAAGAAGTAAGATGGAGAAACTTACAGAGCAAAAACAAGCGACTATTAAGAAGATGGCTTCCGAAAGAATAATAAAATTATTAATCGAAGCAGGTTTAGATGCAGAAGAAGTCGGACAGATGTCGATGGAAAGTTTGATGAGAAATTTAGCCGAGGTTTGGGCTAAGAAAGAAGAAGAAGAAGAAGGTGCTGTCGGAGGCGCTGCGGAGAAGCCAGTTGAGAAGCCACAGCCACCTATGTCTATAGAGGCGTTGCTACAACTCATGATGATGTGTAGACAGGAAGAGAAAGAACGTCGCCAAGAAGAGAAGGAGAAAGAAGAGCGACGGTGCCAAGAGGAGAAAGAGCGTAAACAAGAAGAAAAAGAGAAAGAAGAGCAGCGCAGACAAGAGGAGAAAGAGCGTAAACAAGAGGAGAAAGAGAAAGAGGAGCAACGAGCGGAAAGAGCAGAAAAATTAGAAAGGATAAGACAACAAGAGATAGACATGCAGAAGCAACAGTTCCAGCTTCAGTTAGAACAAATGAAAATAGATCGTGACGAATCAGAACGACGAAGGATGGAGTTAATGATAGAGTACGAAAAAGCAAGAAAAAGCGATGAAGAAATACGAAAGCAGCAGATTGAGGACAAAAAGGCTCGCGAGGAAGAAAAAGAAAAGATGCGTTTACAAGAACTGGAGAGAGCAGAAGAAATTCGTCAGGAAGAATTTCAAGCCGGAAAAGACAATTTGGCAAAAGCAGAAAGAGAAAGAGAAGAGCAGATGCAGTTAGAACAAAAGAAACTTGCTATCAAGGAGGCTCAACTTAAAGAAATGGCCATTGAAAAAGAAGAACACAGGAAGCAGTTAGAACTGTTGCAGCAGAAGATTGAACAAGAAGAACTGCGGAGAATCGAAGATCAAGATCGACTGAAGAAGAGGGACGAAGATGATCGTAAGAGCCGGGAAGTATCAGAACAGATTAGGCTCAAAGAAAGTGAGACAATGGTGTCCAAGATTAAGAAGATAGGTGACGCAATGAAGCATGTGTTACCGAAGATGCCGTATGATATGATGGAAGTGCCATTATATTTTGAGACAGTGGAAAATGCATTCATTAGCTTTGCTGTGGAAAAACAATATTGGGTGAAATTGTTGTTGCCATTGATGACCCCGAGAGCGCGAACGGTATTGAATCGATTGTCATTTGAGAATTTAGATAAATACGATGCAGTGAAAGAGCACTTGTTGAAGGAATTCAAATTAACAGCTCGTGAGTACAGGTCAAGGTTTGCAGATGCCAAGAAGACAGCCGAAGAAACGTATACGATGTTCATGGCTAGGCTGAAGAACCTGTTGAATTATTATGTCCGGAGTAGACGAGTGGGCAAAGACTACGAGAAGCTGTTTGATTTGTTAGTGGCGGATAAGCTGAAAGAATGTTTACCACCAGGTCCACTACAGTTTGTCTTAGCAAAAGAGGGCACAGAATGCTTGGAAGCTAGTAATGTTGCAGACCTCGCAGACATACATGTAAACAATCGGATTGGTGTGATGTTCCAAGACAAACCGAAATTTGAAGCATGGGGAAATAGCTCAAAGCCATTCAAGTGGAACAAGGATAGCAAAGACACCGGAAGCCAGGCCAAGAGTAATGATGCAAAGAAAGATAATTATTCTGGAAAGCAGTATTGGCAAGATAAGAAAGAGTCAACGTGGGACAGGCAAGCCTACAATCGAACTCCGCCGCTGGGACGCCCAACAGAAAGTAATGCATCATACACGCCGTACAACAAGTGGGAGAACAATGAGCAAAGAAGTTTTATAAAGAAACGTTGCCACAACTGTCATTCTGACAAACACCTAATAAAACATTGCCAAGCACCAGGAGCGGCAAATCTGAGGAAGAACTTTAGCAGAAGTGCAGAAAATCTTCGAGTAAACCAGATACAAGTGATGAATGCACCAGACCAGTTTGAAGAATCGGACGATCGTGAAACAGAAGTGAAGTCGGTAATGAAGTGTACGCCGCAGTTCACCATACAGAAAGAAGCGATAAAGACTACTTCCATTGCAGAAATTTGTCGAGAAACAAAAAGTAAAGAGGAGTGTCAACGCATAAAGAAGATATCGTTGCAGCATGTAAATGTGGAGATACGTGGGACTGATGGGCAGCCTGTGCAAGTCGAGGCGTTGATTGACTCGGGGACCGAGATACCAGTAATCAACGAGGAACTCCTGAAAGGAACGACAGTAGAAGAAATCGGCAGAGTTCATTTGCAATGTGTAGCTGGAGAGCCGATTCCAGCTAAGTTGGTGAAAATCGAAGTGCGGATGAGCGGTCGTAACGAAGGAGCAGTTACAGAGGACAGGACAATAAATATCGCGCCATATTTAACTTTAGTGTGTGCCAGCATTCCAGCGGATCTGTGCAAAGAAAACAGAGAAAAGTTCTTGCTACATCCGGAGATAATTGCAGAATTGAAAGAGATTCCACCAGTGAGTGTATTGCAAGGGGAACTACAAGCGAATGTGACTACAAGAGCACAAAGTCGGAGAGCAGAAGTCGAAGGCGGAGAAGATGAAACGATAAACGAAAGTTCGCAAGAAGATGACACGGACAGCGAAGATGAACTCAGCATTCAAGATGACGAAAGAACAACATCTGAGAACAATGAAACTGAAGAAGAGATGGCTGCATGTGAACGAAATGATAGTGAAGATTCCGGAAGCGACGCTGAACTGGAGACAAGTATGAGGGACTTGTTCACAGAGAATTCGAACGATGAAAGACAGCTGGAAGATGCGAAGAAATTCGAGGAGCAGCAGAGAAATGACGAGTCACTGAAATCGTGGTGGAGGATCGCTGAAGACAAAGGATCAGAGTTTAGCGTGGTGAATGGATTGATGTATAAGAAACATCAAATGCTGGATCAGCTAGTGTACCAGTTGGTGTTACCGAAAGAGAGAAGAATTCAAGTAATGGAATTAGCTCACGAGTCAGTATTTGGCGGACACTTGGGAGAAGAGAAGACACGAGAGAGAATCAAGTTGTCCTTTGTCTGGCCAAAGATGCGTCGAGACGTGGTGAATTTTTGTAAGTCCTGTGAGAAGTGTCAGCTGAAGGCACGAAGTTTGGTGATGGATCGAGTGCCGATTACACCAATTCCAAGGGAAGATGTACCATTCCGACGGATGACTATGGACGTGGTAGGCCCAATAGAACCGAAGTCAGCAGCTGGGCATAAGTATTGCTTGTGCATAGTGGATTCATGTACAAGATGGCCGACAATCTTTTTGCTGAAGTCATTGACTGCTAAGGCTGTGTGCGAAGCTTTGATGAAGCTATTCATTGACGTGGGGGTGCCATCTGTGATCACCAGCGACAGAGGCACGAATTTTACAGCCAGTCTTACAAGGGAATTTTTGAAATTGATGGGATGCTGTCCACGATTCGATTCACCAGGGCATCCAGAGGCAGCCGGATTAGTCGAGAGATGGAATCAGACGTTCAAGAAGATGGTACATCATGTCATTGTGGAAAATCCAAGACAGTGGCATAAAATCATTCCGTTTACTGTATGGGCATTGAGAGAAGTTCCAAACGCAACGACAGGAGTGGCACCATATCTGCTGGTGTATGGAAAAATGCCAAGAGGACCATTAACTATCTTAAAGGAAAGCTGGACCAAAGAAATAAATCTACCGCCAAACATTGGAGTACAACCAGCAAAGTACCTGAAGAACTTAAGAGCAGACATGGAGAAAGCTTTGATATTTGCTGATAATTGTGCAGAGGAAAAGCAAAAACAATACGCCAGTCAATACAACAAGAGGGCCAAGGATAAAGAATTCGAACCAGGAGAAAACGTCATCGTCCTGTATCCAACGTCAACCAATAAATTGATCTCACGATGGCATGGTCCATGTACAGTGCTACAAAGAAGATCCAAGTATTCGTATCTGGTGAACATGAATGAAAACGGCCGACGAATCGTCCATGCCAACAAAATGAGGAAGTTCATCGCAAGAACATTATCGTGTGGTCTCATCGTGGAAGAGGACGACGAATTCGGATCAGTGGTAGAGCTACCATTGAAAGAAGACCATGCAGAGACGACACAGAAATCGCTGCAATTGGACTATGAACAGATCGGACATCTTACGAGCGAGCAACAGAAACAGCTACTGGATGTACTGAACCGTTATGCAGACAGATTTTCGGACAAACCTGGATTATGTACATTGGTAGAACACGAAGTGGTGCTGAACCCAAAAATCCTAACACTTGCTAACTAATTGATTGATATTTTTTGGTTTCTACAGACAATTTATTTGTAATTTTGCTGAAATTGCTAAACCATTAACGGATTTAACTAGCAAGCAGACACCTGAGAACATTGTTTGGACTGAGGACCACCAGAAGTCTTTTGATTCTCTTAAAGAAATTGTTTTATCAAATGTGATTTTATACATGTTCGAGGTTGGCAAACCATTTAATTTGTACTGTGATAGCAGTGATTTTGCTGTGGGGGCTGTGCTGTCACAAGTGGACGATGAGGGGATAGAACGTCCCGTTTCATTTATCAGTCAGAAGCTGACAGATACCCAGAGGAGATGGGCGACGATTGAGAAGGAAGCCTATGCAATCATATGGGCTTTAAACAAATCGAAAGAAATTATTATTGGTTCCAAGATTAATGTGTTCACTGACCATAACCCTTTAGTTTATTTGACTGAGTCAATGTCGAAGTCTGCTAAGTTAGTCCGATGGTCTTTATCATTGCAAAATTTTGACATTCTGTTGAACTATAAGAAGGGAAAGCTGAATGTCGTAGCCGACTGTTTATCGAGATTGTAGTATAAGATATTTTGTGATTGCATTTAGTATAGGAATTGTTTGTATTTAGTTTAAGCATTATACGTTCGCAAATTTTTTAAGATTAATTAGCTCTCTTCAAAAGAAAGGAAGGAGGTAATGTAAGCTAATTTAATCAGTGCACGACGATTGTCGTACAGCGACGCAGGTAGGCCAACTGCAAATTGGCGCGCGGCGTCTGGACAGGTGATTGTCTGGACAGCGCGTGATGTCTAGACGAGCGTACGTTGAGTGTACAAGGAGGGAGTGGAAGTGAAGAAGGAGTGTTGTGTGTTGAGAGCCGTTGAGATAGGCTGTAATAGTTGTTGTTGAGTTGCGATAGAGTAGACTGATGAAGGTAGTAGTCGTGTAGTTGTTATGATAACGCAAGTGTAGTCATTGTTGTGTTGTTGCTGATCGTTTTACTTTACATCGGATTTTGGAGTATAATAAGAAGACTTAAACACGTCGTCGTTGTTGGTTACAAAACAGTGAAAGTCTGTAGATTCTTTACCTAGCCATTTAGCTAATGAAACAGTTATCTAGGGATAGGCCTATGCTACCACGAACTTATACGAAGAAGCTTCCGAAGAGACTGATAGGAGGAGGTGATCACAAGGAGGTTATCACAAGGGGAAAGAAAAAAAGGGGTTGCGCAATTCTAAAAACTCCTTAAGATCGATATGCAAGGCCTATAGGCTACGCAGCGCATCGTCATCTCCCATGCAGAAGCAATAATGCATGCAGCCATAGTTGTCCACTGATCTGAGAACAGGACTGGATTTCTTTGTGGTCCCTTGGTAGCGGCTTGTATATAGGCCTATAAAGCCCTATAGGCTAATTAATTGTCAATATCGTTCGAGAGGTCAAAGTTTGCAAAGGTTGGGGTCTAGGGCGGATACAGAAACTTTGGACGGCGGAGGGGGGGCAAAAATTCTTGGCCTTGGGTCTGGGAAAAAATTCGGAGGGGCCACGATACATGGGCATTTCTAAATGGGAAGGGCCATGGCCGGATTGCCCCCTGGATCCGCTCCTGGTTGGGGTTGAGCTTCTGAATGGACGCTCTAACTTTTATTTCTAGGCTGATTGTTCAGAGTCTCTTTATAAAGAGTAGGCTACGACTTTGACTATAGCCTACAATATTTCGTTTATTCAAGAAAATTAAGTTAACTTATAGGCCTACCTCAACTTATTACACGTGGAAGAAAATGAAAAGGGGACTAAACTATATGTTTCTGCAAAATTCTAATTTTGTGGAGCAGACACGCACAGGCCGGTTAGGACAGACCGGTGCACATGGAGAGAGTCGGGGGGAGCGTGGGACACATACGGGCATTGACCCACGTTGTCCTTCATGCCTCTTTCACACGATTCTCTTCAATCAGACTAGGTGGTCTAGCTGCTCCAAGATGTTAATGGTAGCCTATGGAGCAGACCTGCTGACTGGACCAGTTGAGGCTGGGCAACATGGCGCGATACAGATTCAGACAGAGAGTGGCGTTGGACTCCTACGGGCATTGAGTCCAAGGTTATTGATGATGATGAACATTCTAAGCTGGAAAAAGTTTTTACTGGTTCCTAGGGATAACTCTGTGAACACAGTCCTAAAGAGTAGGCCTAATTTTTGTTTTTGCGAATAGCCTATTATTTCATCTGACGCGACCAAGGATTTATTTCAACATTCACATTCATAATCATAATGAATTGAATTATCATGCTTTATTTTGCGTCAGTGCTATGGAAACCGGTTGAAAACATAAAATTTCCTCACAGTAAGCTTGAATAAAGATATATTGTGACGCCACTTGATATCTTAGAAAAACCCGTTTCCTTGGCAACAATTATATTCCATCCAATCAAAATGCATGTTCCGTACTAAGCCTTCTGTTACCATGACGATCGATTGTTTTTCATAACCAATCATGATGCTCCAGCATTCTAGTTCACGAGATTGTAGACTACTGTAACAGAGGGAGGTCATTAAGTGCAAAACTAAAGTCTAAACTGGTTGTATATAAGTTCGTATACACTACTATGTGATGTAATTGTAAATTTATATAGCGCCATAGGAACATATCGAAGGCGTTTCACGACAGCCTAAATGAAGCTATAGTGAGTAAGCTTACATCAAGAACGACCTATATGACCTAATTTTTTAAGTTCTGCCAAATGACCCTGAAGTCGCATTCTGGCAACGCCGCCCATTCTGCGATTGTTGCATATAATATACAGTGAGACTGTTGTCAATGCGGTCATTCAAGCGAATCATTAACTAACCCGAAGAAGAAGGGAGAAGACACGTCACATTTCAGCTTGCAAACGATTCCTAATTTATGTGCAGCGCTTTACCAATAATTTACCATTGCTAATAACCGAATCCTACGTAAGAATGCTGATGGTCAAATATTCTTATGTGCAATATAGAGATTTGCTGTTTGTTTGTATACATTGTTTGTATGTGCACTTGTTATTGCGTCCCTTTAAGCTTACTACTCAGAGGCGCTCCCGATTGCAGGGCGATCACTGCATCGGAGTTTCACGCCGAAGCGTTGTATCGTGACTATATGAGTATTGAATAGGCCTAGATTATAGACCTATAATAGACGGCACAACGTGCGGGACCTTGGTATTATTTTTTGCTGGTCCTACAACCTGGAATGGCCGCAGCGCTTAGTTCCCAGGAGCCACTCCGCTCTGTTCCTTATGCACCTCAAGACTGTCTTATTAAGACTTATTTAGCCGTGGTTGGGCCGGGAGAGCTTCTGTGTAGCCTTAGCCTATAATTAACAAGACGAGGCGCTATATAAAATTTTCGAAAAAAACGACGACGTCGCAACGAGGGAGATTAAAGTTGCCCTCCGTTATTTGGGCTTGAGACTGGCACCACCTGAAAAAAGGCAGTTTGAAGCATAAGAGCTGTTGAAAAGTTATAAAAACGTCTGGAAATTACATGTGTAATAGACCTATAGGCCTAAAACTTTTTCTGATAATTATATACTTGTGGTTATTCACGTGTTTAGCAGTTATAATAGGGTATACATCTAAGGGCTTAACGCGTCTTGTATGCATAGGACCTGTGCGTGTATAGGCCTATACCGGTACATAATTATGCAGTGGCGTACGTAAAATAATGTCGTGAATGTAAATGCAGTGACGTAACTAGCGTTGGGCTTGGGGGGCTTAAGCCCCCCCAACGAGGCTGAAGCCCCCCCTCCCCAAATGAATCAAGCCGCTGTATGCTACGGCTAAATAGACTACCGCACTCGTCATACTTAGGGCTTAAGCCCCCCAAACGAAAAATCCTAGTTACGTCCCTGGGTAAATGTAAACTTTTTTAAATGCACAACATAGGGTATTATAATAGTGTGGCAGCATGAATAAAGTCTGTATGTCTGGCTATTCAAAGAAACCTATGTGTAATACGCAGATTCGAATATGTAATTCTCTTATCAAGAAGTCTTTACAAATGTACGGAAAGTTTGTCGACCGTGTTTAGGCCAAGGATTTACAAGCGAACAATGGTCACGTCGGTTGATAGACCCTGACTATAATACACTAGACTATACACTATAGACTTCGTATAGGCTTCGAATAGGCTTCGTATAGGCCTCTGTTCAGATTTAGGCCGATTCACGATTCACTCTCTCGTGCACTGCCGCACACACTCTCCCACTCACACATCATGTCATCGCTAACGTATAAGCCTACTGAAAATACAGGCTACGTATAGGCTATGATAGTAAAATACAGGGAAGGAAAGACGAGCCTCGTGAAGGTATATTAGGTTATCATAATATCATGGAGCCTAACATCCTTATTACCTATATGCACAGTTAGTTGTTTAGGCCTACAATTCATAGGCCTACTCGTGCATAACATGCATACATATGTATGTATATATATAATATATTTAATTATTTATACTGTAAAGCCTGTAAGGTATAATTCTCATTGTAGTAAAAGACTATAGGCCTATAGTCTGCATGCATGGTTATCATGTGTAATAAATAATGAGAAAACTTATATAATATACACGATGTGCTCAAGTAGGCCTATACACAACTTAGATATATCACAATTTGTTAAAGAGTTCCAATAAATAGTCAATAGAAAGCTATAAAATACATATAAAATTATTTAAACGAAGCTTCTAGACTTATGACAACTCTCTTCTGCAATCTAAGCAAGCTTGGAGTGGTTTTGACACTCAATTTTAATTTTTGGCGCTGAAACTTTTTTATTCAGCAGGGTACTAACATACTAACATATTTGAATATACATGTATGTATAACTATACATACAACGACATATATTATTAAAAACATAAACATGCATACATAATTACATAATTATAGGGGCCTGCATGCAATAAATTTTATTATTCGTCCGAAAATGTCTATGTGAGCCTGCCACCTTCGTATAATTAGGGCCTATAATATAGACGGGATAATTACAGAGTCTATATGGGTATTAAAAAACCTAATGGGACTACATAGACTAGACTATGCGTTATTATTGTGAACATAGTAGACATGGCGGAGGTCTGCTGAAGGTCAAATCAAATCAAATCAAATCAAATCAAATCAAATTTATTGAATCGATTCAGTAAACACAAAAACATAAACATACTAATGATCGCGAGCACTTTTACATTAGCAGAAGCAAGAAGACCAAAAAACATATAAATGGTATCGAGTATATAAGCACAGGAGAGAAAAGTAGAAAGTTAAGTGCAAGAATGAGTGAACCGACTCGTGGGGAGAAGAAGCAAAGCTTATCTGGTCATCCCAGCAGGTAAAATTATTATAAGTAAAGATGCGCAAGTAGTAACAAAAATCAATGCTATGGCTAGGATTTAGTTATAAACAAGTTAAAGCTTACATACATGTAGTAGGCCTATCTGCTATTTTAAGTAAAAGTGTTTTTAAAGGCCAACTTAAATGAGTTAGGTATGAAAATGCTGAATTCTGTATATAAGCGTTCAATGCAGGTGTGAAAATATTTCTTTAGCGCCATTTTTGCTCTATAGGTGCTTGCGCCTCATGACTTTTCTTGCTATTCGGATCAACACAATCACTGACTGATACCTTGCGCATTACTATAATGGCTCTATAGAAATATGATCAAATACCAGAGTCGTAACGAGAGGGTGCAGTATAACGGAGACCTGCATGCTCCCGGCGCTTGGCTGACAGGCTATAAATAATGTCACTTGAAGTACCAAAAGGAACTCTGCCACTGCATGGTTGCACTCTGCCAGTGCCAGTCCCAAGCCTTGATAAAGGTGGAGGGCGACACTAATCATCTTTGTTATGACAGTGTCGTTAAACATGTAACAAGTAATTAACAATTAGAACCAACATGATCACCAGATATAGTCTATATCTAATCCAATCAAATTTACCTATGGTAATAAATATAAGAACTTTAAATACAAGCTTATTGCACTGAACTTTGAAGGCAGCAGGCTAGTTATTCATTCTACCTATTTCGTAAATGCAATTCTACTTTAGAATAACCAATTACCGTGAGTCTAAAAGATTGTTCAAAAACTTCAAACTACAACCGTATAATTCGGTTTAAGAGTGATACGCTGCACTTGCAGTCTTCTTGCATAGTGAGTAGGCAAAATATATTTATTGAAATGCAAGCAGATTTTATTTAGCACTTTCTATCCTAGTTGAATTTATGCCTAATTAATTATTCGTTCAAGGTTGATAAATAAAAGTAGGTTATAGATGCAAATGTTGCTGATCAGCTGATCCAGATGAGTGCATTACCAGGCCATTTCCGGTTTCGGTTGACCGACTTCCGTTCCGTGTGACGAAGTTTCCGTCGAGAAAGCTAATTTCAATTGGTGCTAGAGTTAGCAGAGCACGTCATCTAGTCAGCAAATGAAACTAGCAATCTAAAACCGAAACCGGTTTCTGAAACAGAAGAAGAGCCGAAACCTCCGTTCCGTAATTCCACCGGATTAACGCATACAAGGAACAACATGTCCTTTTGGAACTAGATGCTGACAGATAACTGTTAATGATGACATCAGCAGCAGCAGCAGCACTCACACGTCACTCTCCGATGAATACGTTAGACCAACAACAAAACTCTCACAGTCTCACAGTACATAGAATCGTTGCAGCATATCTGCCTCAGTGCAGCGATTCCGTTGCGATTTAACGACCATTAAGCCGTCAAATCCTGTCCCATCGTATCTTCTTCGTTCCGACGATTTTTCATATTCCAACGTGGCATCGTCGTCGTAGCTTCGATAACGAGGAGCTCCCGTGTTCAAGTCTGATTGGTGTTCAAACCAAAATTCTTCCTGCGATGGGCGGACTCTTCGTGTCTGGCGGGCGACCGGGCGGGCGGCCTCGTTAGCTGGCTGGGGCTGAGGCCGGGGCCAGGCAGGGTATGTCGTCGATGGTCGAACAGCCCTAGACTGAAGGCCAACAATGCCTTCGCGGCCGCCGCTGCCGTCTTCATCGGCGCTGGCGACGACGATGGTTCCTCGTCGATCGGGTGGTGGTGAGGAGCGGCATCGGCTACGAAGTGCGTCACGGCATTGATTTCACGCCACGAGACTCGCCTCAACTTGCCCGTCTTCGACTCGCACGAGGACGTTGTTGTAGCGCATGCAGAGAGGAAGGAGGCAAACAGACGTGTAGATAGACAGACGTACACAGACGAAGGGGCAGAGAGACGGCCCCGTGTGCGGACAAACGGTCAGACGGACAAACAGAGTGCCAGAGAGACAGACAAACAGACAAACAGATAGACAGACGAACAGACAAATTGACAGACAGACAGACGTACAGACGTACAGACGTACAGACGTACAGATAGACAGACAGACAAACAATCAAATAGACAAACAGACAAACAGACAAACAGGCAGACAGACAGACGGACAAACAGACAGGCAGACAGACAAACAGACAAATATACAAACAGGCATACAGACAAACAGACAGACAGACATAGAGGAACACGGAGGCAATGACTCAGTCATGAATCGGTAAGGCACAACGGAATCGTGGAAGCGTAACTCGTCTTTTAGTCTCGTGTGCTTTGCTGCTGCTCGTTGCTATTTGCGATCATCGCCAACGATCCGAGTCGGAGGGGAGAGGGGGCTGCGGTGGCGACGTCAGACGAGAGTGTATACCTGGGTAGGTGTGTGCCGACGACGTACCACGGTGCCCGAGATCCGCGGAGGGGGACGGAAGGGAGCGAGGGAAGGAAGGAAAGAGGGAAGGGTGAGAGATGGGAGAGGAGGGCAATCGATATGACAGCCGTTGGACGAGTTGCTTCTGACGCTGCGTCCCACCGGTCAACTTCTGCACCTGATAACACTCCCATGTATGTATTTATGTATGTATGTATGTATGTATGTATGTATGTATGTATGTATGTATGTATGTATGTATGTATGTATGTATGTATGTATGTATGTACATGTATGTATGTATGTATGTATGTATGTATGTATGTATGTATGTATGTATGTATGTATGTATGTATGTATGTATGTATGTATGTATGTATGTATGTATGTATGTATGTATGTATGTATGTATGTATGTATGTATGTATGTATGTATGTATGTATGTATGTATGTATGTATGTATGTATGTATGTATGTATGTATGTATGTATGTATGTATGTATGTATGTATGTATGTATGTATGTATGTATGTATGTATGTATGTATGTATGTATGTATGTATGTATGTATGTATGTATGTATGTATGTATGTATGTATGTATGTATGTATGTATGTATGTATGTATGTATGTATGTATGTATGTATGTATGTATGTATGTATGTATGTATGTATGTATGTATGTATGTATGTATGTATGTATGTATGTGCATATATATATACCCATGCGCATGCATGTATTATGTGTAAATATGTGCACATAATTATCAGACACTGTTTTGTTGGAGCAGAATAATATTATGGTCCCACCATCCAATTAAAAAGTTTAGCTCACCTGGTCAATATACACATGACAAGTAGATCAGAGCAGAGCAGAGCAGAGCAGGAGAGATCACCTTTATTAATTTTGTGTTAAAGAGCTTTAAAGGAGATCGGAATGAGTGTGTGTGTGTGTGTGTGTGTGTGTGTGTGTGTGTGTGTGTACATGTATAGTGGACGCCAGTCTGTTGCCATGGGTGCCCGAGTTTTATACGGTGGTCAATCGTCCGATAAAAATGCAAACCAAGCTCAACCTCTATACTAAATTCTGTGTATCTGAACGACTGTATTTATGATATCAACAGTATTAAACAGCCAAATACATTTCTTTAACAGATCCATCAATGAATTATTTCATCCAACCAACCATCCATCCATCCACCCATCCATCCATCCATCCAGCCGTCCGTCCGTCCATCTATCCATCCACCCATCTATCCATACATCCATCCGTCCGTCCGTCCATCCATCCGTGCACCCGTTTATCCATCCGTCCATCCATCCATCTATCCATCATCCATCCATCCGTCCATCATCCATCATCCATCCATCCATCTATCCATCCACCCCAAACGTGCTCAGGCATAACTGACCTCGGAAACAAAGGACAGAGTTCAGCAGCAGCGAAACCACCTGTTTTAGGTCTGACATTCGATTATAGCCTTGGCAACTGCTTTAATATGGACCGAGTGACGTAGGTTCTTCAGACGCTATGCACCTCTCCATTGTCTGTCGTCAAAGCATTGTCTTCTTTCGTGAACTACTGCGTCAGCGAATACGCTGCAGGTGAGAGAACCGTTACAGGTGAGGTAATCCAGGCTGATAAACGCCACGGCTGTCAAGATTAGCTTGCATGATTGATCGCGTACACATCTATATATAGCTAGCTATAGACGCTTAGGCCTATAGGTCTACCAAGGTTCTTAGAATACATATTATATAGGTCTACAATATGGATGCAGCGCTTTTGAGAGGCACTTAAACCGTCTCTATGCAAATACTTTCATGCTTGCATGCATATATTGAAATAAAATAGAGATGCATGGGTAGTGGGTACCAACAGCAAATCACAGTCACTGTGCAGTTCTTAGATAACTTCATTCAGTTATCTGAATCAAGTCACATTTAATGTAGGCTACTATGACTTTTCTAGCAGGGCTTTTTTAACGTGCAGTTGTACATAAAATGTGCAGTTGTGTAAGCACTTCTGTAGGCCTACAGTTAAAACTAGCAAAAGTGGTAATTGTCCTCCGATTGGAAGTAATTTACCATGGAAGATGGGAAGGAAAAGAAGAAGTTGTGCAGTGCAGTTCTAAAAATTCCTTTAAAACAGCCCGGTTTTCTACATAACACAAGTCACAGCTGCATCTTCATAAATTTATTCTTGTTAGAAGTTGTTGTACTTGTACAACACTTTTAAAGTCGACTTTTTCTCCAAAATCATTGTAGTAGAACATTGTTGTCGTCTTTCAGATACTCTATACTATAAGACTATATGTGATAGGCCTATCATTGTTTCGAATCTTAACAATGAGTAAAAGCACGCTCTGCAGCTCCAGTTGATTTGGATCTGCTGAGTGATGTTGACAGCTAAAAACTGCTGCTGCCATCTGCTGATTTGCTGGGCAATAGATACGTGGCGCTCCAAGCGACTGTACAATTAATTAAAACGGTTCTAGCAGCAAAGGCGCAACCAGCGAGCGATTATCATGTTTAAGAAGAATTGAAATAAGTGATCATTCGCTGCTCTATGACTATGACGCATTCTCTAATGCTGTTTTAAAATTTCCTTTAAGTTAATTTAGGTATTTCATCCGAATTCTTCTCTATTCACCCTCGCACAGTATGAGAATTGTAAAAGATATAGTCTAGGAGTCATTTACAGTAGCGGCGCCAGGGTGCTAGGGGGATAAGTCCCCCAAAAGGCCAGCAGTTTTTTCCCATGTAAAAATCAAATATTTCCATGAATCCCCCCCCAAAAAAAAAAAACCAATCGACGACTAACTTTTTAAAAGGTCGTCAGAAATGTTGAAAATGGGAAACATTTCTGGCGGCGCTCTAAAAGTCACCGAAACTGGCCAGACACCGTTTGACTTTTAAATGAATTCAAATCGTGCCGCATTGCAGCATTTCTTGCTGACTTTCTCGACAGACTTTGCGCGGTCAGAAAATACCTTAGTTGCTCCTCAAGAAGAATTTTCTATTTGGTATCAAATCCCAGTAATCGTGATTTTCTGGCGGCGCTCTAAAAATCACATATAGGCCTACAGGCCAAACACCGATTAGTTTTATTGACTTTTATATGCATTGGAATCGTGCCGCATTGCAGCATTCTCGCTGAATATGTCGGCCATAGATTGAGTATTCGAATATTATGAATATTGAGATTTTCAAATATTCACGAATATTAACGAATATTAAAACTGCCAACGAATATTATATTCGTAAAATATTAGGCCCTATGTTCTTTCCAAAAATTATTTCTTCTTGTTCTTTCAAGAAATTCTTAATTCTTATTTTGTTATTTATGAAAAAGTTTAACCTTTACTGAATGAATTGTAAAAAAATTGAGTTAGCCTACGCATAGGCCTATATCAGTAGACCCTAAGTGACAATAACTTTAATAGATTTATTCTTAAAAACTTCAAGGTCTGTGCTGGGTCTGGTCAATGTGGCCATGCAGCATTCATATCACATTCACTACTTAATGTTATGGTCAGTGATAGTCACTTTGTCTGACTTCTGACAATCCTCCCCAACTGAAAAGAGGGACCGATGGCAGTTGGCAAGTAGCAGCAATAGTAGGCTAAATTATAAATAAACTTTAAGTGCCTATAATAGTATCTGTATATTGGTAAAGTAGTTTTTATATCAGTGTAGCAGGATGAATAAATATATATGCAGAAAATAATAGTGCTAGATTACAAGCAAAAATTATTCCAATCTCAGCATATTAAGCGCAATGCATATTTTAATTCAGCATTGCCCTGGATGCAAGTGAATGTCGTAGAGACATAGCCTACAGAAACTTAAACTGCTAGTACCGAGTAACATTGCGGTTTCGATCGTTCACCTTAATTAACGAATATTTACGAATATTAAAAAATCTTAATATTCACGAATATTTACGAATATTTCAACCTAATGTCACGAATATTCAATCTATGATGTCGGCAGACTTTGCGAGGCTAGAAAATATCTGAGCTGCTCCTCAAATATAGTTTCCTACTAGGTATACAGCCCATGGTACACATAACCGCGTCAAGGATTGGCGGCATATTTATGTCAAACCTGCGGTGTATATTGAATATATTCTATTAGGGTTGACACTTTAAGTTTACGAGATCATAATATCGTTGTTGATTTCGTTGCCGTTGCAATGGTCACTTTGTAGTTTTCTTATTACAGAGAGATTTCCCGCTGTTTGCTTTAAGGAAAGAGCTGCACCACATTTAGGGGTGGAGTGGGAGGCTAAGCCCCTCTAGAGACTAGACCCCCACCCGTCTGTCGCCGCCACTGCGTATACGTGCACACATATTATTTGGCGAAAAAGAGCAACATTAGCAAAACTCAGAATCAGGGCCGGATTAAGGCATGTTCAACATGTTCGGCGGAACAGGGGCCCCCACACTTTAGGGGGCCCCCACAAATGTGTAAAAAAAAAAATTTTTAAGCAAATTTCAGCTACACGACTATTTTCCCAAAAATTTCGGCAGATGACTAAAAAAAAAGGTCATCAACTTTTTTGGCGGATGAAATGATGAAATGGTATGATTATTTTCACAAAAAAATTTCAAATTTGAAAAAATTTTCGCAAAAAATTTCCGAACAGGGCCCCCACAAAAATTTCCGAACAGGGCCCCGACATTGCTTAATCCGGCCCTGCTCAGAATATCTTTAATAAAACAAACAATGTCATGCAAATATTCACAAACATGCAAGCCTACACTCATAGAGAACAACATTGCATTCGGAAACCAATAATAATTATTATTGTCGGTCTTCTTGTGCGTGTTTTAACGGTATTATGTAGACCACATCGACGTTGTAATGCTTCAGTTGCATGCGTCCTTTAATACGTCTCGTCAGTGAGGCCTATCAAGAGAAAAACAAACATAGACAGACAGACAGACAGACAGACAGTCAGGCAGACAGACAGACAGACAGACAGACAGACAGACTGACAGACAGACAGACAGACAGGCAGACAGACAGGCAGACAGATAAAAATACAGACAGGTAATGGCATCACCGACGAAGATGCCAAACTATTTAACAGATGCTTGTTCAGTTATAGGTTAATGCAGCAAAATTGGACGTTTGCGTGACTGTATACAGTTATACACGCATGAGCCACAACGCGACTAGGCATACATGTATATGTATATGTATATATATATAAATATATATATATATAAATTTTCCACTGCTATATCATCACTGAAAGGAGGAGCAATTTCGTTAGAATGTCAACCTAAATGTTACCATAGCAGACTTTGCAGTTTGGAAATTCAAAAACATTTCGACAATCATGGGAAGGACACATCTCCTTCCCAAACTCATTTACCTCTGCTCGATACTCGGTACTTTGCGCTTCGGCGATCGTTCTTCGGCCGCTCGTTCGTTATCTTCCCCCCCTCCAAACCCAAACCCACGACCAATTCTCCGCCTATTCATCCAGGCGCTTCTTTTTTCACATTAAGCACTGGACTGACGTATGTCCTCTCCATTTCCCCTTCTCCCATCGTCCGTCCCCTCCCCCCTCCCCCAACCCTCTGTTCTCCAACTTTCTGTCATCCAACTCTCTCCCTCCATCCATTTCCCCCTCCCTGCCTATATATCTTCAACCGTCCGTCCGTCCATTCTTCCAACTTGGATGGATGGACGAACGGTCCATGTCCATCGGGGGGGCTGGATGGACGCTCCAACTCTTCGTCCGGCAATCCCTCGCTTCCTCCCTCCGTCCATCCATCCCCATTCGCCTCGAACCATTCGTCTTTCCAGCCCATCCTCTCCACCTCCATCCCTCCTCCGTCCATTTGGACATGTTTGGTATTCGTCGCTGTTGGGAGCTGGGGTCCCCCCCCCCATCGACGGGTCTGGTTGTCGACCGCTGCCCGGTGAGAGCGGTCACCGTCTGCCAACGCCTGTACCTCTGATCCTACTATATTATATTTTTAATGTGTGCGTGTATGTGTGTGTGCGTGTGTGGGTGTAGGTGTGGGTGGGTGGGTGTGTTTGGGTGTGTGTGGGTGGGTGTGTTTGGGTGTGTGTGGGTGGGTGGGTGTGTGTGTGTGTGTGGGTGGGTGTGTGTGGGGGGCGTCTGTCTTTTTAATTGAGACTTGCCTAATTGCCTAATCCATAAAATCGCACTCATTATTGTATTATAAATAAAATGTTACATTAACACGTAGTTGTTAAACTATCAGAGATCTCTTACTTGAAGACGTATACATAGACCTATTATAGATCTACATATTATGTCATATAGCCTAATGGGTATTTTTAAGTTTTAATCTGTAAGACTTATAGTCTAGAGTGTATGGCAGACTTAGGATTCTTATGCGAACTCTATATATATATATCCTCTGCAGTTTCCTGGAATAGACATCTGGCATTATATACACGTTAGTCATCTCTGCTAATTAATCCAGTTAATGCATGACATTTCTCCATTCATGATGCACGCGGGATGACCGGAATGGGCCGAGAATAATAGGAGCAAAAAATAAACGGCCCAAATCTTGATGCATGGAACCAACCTGTCTGGCATTAGCGTTGTTTCCAGTTGTTTGTCTCAATGCCATGGATGGTGCCATGGATGGTGCCATGGATGGTGCCACGGTTGGTGATGGTGCCATGGATGGTGCCATGGATGGTGCCATGGATGGTGCCACGGTTGGTGATGGTGCCATGGATGGTGCCATGGATGGTGCCATGGATGGTGCCACGGTTGGTGCCATGGCCATGCATCGGCGAACGAACAGATAATCGATGATTGTGCACACAATTGATTAACGCAAGCACGCAATTAAACCATAAACCAATTGCACCATTAACGGATAATATGGAATATTCCTACTCGGTTTGTTACCGAAGTCGATAAATGTTAGAAAATAGCTTATCGTCGATTAAAAGGTCATGGGAATTTACGAGAAAGTAAACGAAGAAAACTTAAGAGATTAAGCGAGAGCTATAGCAAACACGTTGTCACGTACAATGGATTTCAGCGAAAAAATTATTCTATATACATGTAGAGGTGACGCCACAAAATTCTTGTGTGAAGGAAATTATATGGTACTGCAATGAAAAACAATGGCCTATACGATAATATATGGTAGAACTTTTGTATATTGCTCACACCAAATCAGGTAATGGCATAATGGCATATATAATTAGGCCTCTATATATATATATATATAAACAATAAACATAATTATATTATACGCACCACCTGCCATATAAATACAAATAAATTATATGTATATATTTGTATTAGGCCTATTAGGAAATCTCTGTATATATCGTATACAGCGATACCCTAATATATATGCTCAAACTAAATGATGCCTGTAATATAATGTGTATATTGTATAATGTATGTCATACATTTTTACATGGCACCATTAAGGCTGAGCAACAATTGATGAATTGTTCATTATTGTTGCCTGAGCTGCGGAGGAAGGAATTCTTCCAGCAGCGCTGAAGTCTTGAAGAGATGGATGGAACTGGAGGAATGGATCCGAGACGAGATTCCTCCTCGAGACGACGTTGAGAGGATGCTTTGCATCACACCAGGAATCCCATCACTGCAGACTCTGCTGCTGCTGATGATGATGCTGATGTTGCTGCAGCAGCAGCTGTAGAGGTATAGCGTGTCGTCGCATTCTGGCTGCAGTCGCGGTGGCGGAGGCTGCAGATAAATAATGGATACAGAGGTCATCTGTCAGCGCTGCGTATTTATGTAGAGCCCTGTTTAGTCAAACGGATCTGCTTCGTTCAGTTCGACCGACCGACATTAGCGCATCGTTCACCCGGTGAGTCAATATCTGCTGAGAGCGAACCTCAGACTTCACGTGTCGAATACCACTATGGGCGGCGTGTTTATAGGCGCACCGTATAGTAAATGGTCAGTTTTGAGGTGGGGGAGGAGGTGGTGGTGGAGGAGGAGGAGGCAGTGGAAGAGATGGACGAAATGAAGCAGGAGTGGAGTAGGAGGAAGAGGAGGAAGAGAAAGAGAAGTAGGAGGAGAAAGAGAAGGGGAGGAGGGAAAAGAAGAGGGAGAGAATGTGAGAAGGAGGAGGGGAAAATGAAATAGAAGGAGGAACAAGACTATAAGGAAGAGTATGCTAAACAGTAGTAGTAGAGGTAGTATTTTGAGGTCTATGAGTAGGAGGAGAAGAAAAAGAATTAGAAGATGGAGTAGGAAGACAGATGCAAAGGCAAGAGAAGAAAGAAGGACAGGAACACGACGAGGAGAAGAAGCAGCAAAAAAGCAACAAGAAAAAGAACATGAGAAATAGCAGTAAAAAAGAAAAGTGCGAGTGGTGTGAACGGGAGAAAAATCGCCGGAAACACAGACTTGGGTGATGAGGGGAGTAAAAAAAAGAGTAGGATGAGATTGGGAATATGGAAGATGCAGCTGGTGAATTTGGAAGATAGATGATAGAAGAAGAGAGTAAGAAACGGAGTAAGTGAGCGAAGTGTTGTGTATGAATAAGCTTATAGACCTACGAGACAAGGTGAAGAATAAAAATTAGGAGGATTTCGAGCAGCAGGAGGAGTACGAGAAAGAAAGCTGTCAGAGTTCCATAAGGATTTAGAGTAGGAGGATGGCGAGAGGAAAAATGTAGGGAAGAAAGAAAGCAAGTAAGCAAATCTTTTCTTTAATACTTCACTTGCAAACGCACATTGGGACATAAAACATAAGGCCTATTATTACAATACATCGAAGTAATAATTGGTAATGAAAGGTACAAATCAAATAACAGATTGAATGAAATTACTAAAACACTATAGCGTCAGATAAATTAATTATCTACACAGCATTCTAGAGATAAATCAAAGACAGAGAGTTAGAGAAGAGAGAAAATGCCAATTACGGATAAAAAGGAGAAGAAGTAGATGAATCGTAGGCCGAGGAGGAGAAAGTGGATGGTGGAAGATAATGGAAGATAAATAGGAAGAGAAGGAGAAAATTGGAGGGGGCATTGTGTAGCGGCGAGGCGGTCTTTTTCGCATCCGGGCTTCGCTGCCGACCGTACATCGCGACTGCTTGCGTCGGATTCATCGATGCATTTGGCAAACTGATGGCAAATACGTGCAGCAGCCAGTCAGTCGTCAACGCCGTAACATGTGCAGCAGACGGCTGCTGCTCGTCTCAGATAAGAACAGCAGCAACATTTTTGTCGGTTGCTGCAGGTTGTCGGTTGTCTGTTGTCTAAAGCCGGTTGCGTGCTTTGTGGAAAAATGCGCTACAGGAATAGCAGCGTTTCGGATAGAAATTAATTTTGCTATTAAAGCGTCTCGGATAGATATTAATTTTGCTATTAAACGATCTGATTACGTGGCATGATCGCTCGGATAGAAATTAATTTTACTATTAAATAGATTCATTGGGAATGCAGGAATTCTAGATTTTTGAATGTTGCGTGGTTTGTGAAGGATATTGAAATTGCGGAAGTAATGAATGAGAATGATCGAAATAATCGAATAGAATTTCCTCAAGTGGGTAAAAGACTTCAATTTAACGACTACAATGAACAAAAAGCATTCAATTCGTGAAGTGAGTTTACTTGAGCTTTCTTCTAAACGATTGGACTTTGCAACGACAATTATTTTAAGTGAATGCAATTCAGTTGAAGGATTGATTGAATGGGACGTATAGAAGACTTGACGGTTGATGTATGCGTTGAAATTAAGTTGCAGCTGGAATGCAATTGTGGATCCGACAGAACAATAACATCCGATGGAAAAGAGAAGATTCAGCAGACGAGGGAAATAATTGTTTCAGCGCAGATTAACAATAGATCCAGATGTCATCTGTAACTGCTGCCTCACTTGTACTGACTCTAATCAGATAAGATTGGATTAGATTATACCATGGGTTAACAGCTGCTGTTTTTCGTTTTCGATGGCTGCGAGGTTCTATTGCCAAGATATTCGTTAAAGTCGTTAGAGTGGCATTGCATTCTACTGGCCAGGCTTAGATCAGATCGCTCGTGAATAAGATGCTGCCCTGCGTTTGGCTTTCGAGTGGCTCTTTGGAAGTTTGGACTTGTTATCGGATGAGATTAGATTAGAAGATTAGAACATGTCGGATAATAATCAGTTGATACTTTTGGGTAGCGCTAAGATTCGAACAAGATTGGATCAGAAAATGGATTAGAGATTTGAGATAAGAAAACATGATATAATTTTAGACCATAGATTAGACTAGTTAGATTGGGTATGGCCACAGTAGTAGATTTAGAGTTGAAGTCACAGGTTATATAGATTTAGATAGGATCAGGTAAAATGAAATAATCAAATCAGATTAGTGCAGATTAGATTCAAGATTAGATTACATTCAAGCATGGCTGAGAACGACGACGACCCTGTAACTGATGCTGCAACCGGATCTTCTCAAGACCCAACGCTAGGTGTCGTCCATTACGTGACGTCATCCGCAGACGTGGTATCATGGTCGTCGGTGGCCGAGGACGTCATCCATCGTTTCGTGCTTCCGGTCGTTTGCCTCCTGGGAATTCTGGGACTCGTCTTAACCCTCATCGTTCTGACTCACCGGACAATGCGCACGTCGACGAACTGCTACCTGACCGCGCTGTCCGTCGTCGACCTCCTCTTCCTCCTCCTGCTGTCCACCATCCTTACGGACCTCCACGAGGCGTTCGACAGCTCGAACGTCGCCCAGTTCGTCCTCTTCCTGTACGCCGTCTACGCCGGCATCGCCATGCACGTCCTGCTGATGGTGTCCGTCTGGTTGACGGTCGTGCTGGCCATCGAGAGGTACGTAGCCATCTGTTTACCGTTCCTCGCCACCGCTCTCTGCACCATCAACAAAGCCCGCGTCGTTATCGTTACCGTCGTCTGCTTGGCCACGCTGTGTCGTCTGCCGAACTTCTGGGAGAAGCAGGTCGTTGGTCACTATGACAACGCAACGGGTGTGGTCCAGTACAGCGTCGAGGACACTGGACTGTCCGTTGATGAGACGTACATGGCCGTCTACCCGGTCGTGGTCGACGGAATCCTTGCGTCGATCGTTCCCTTCGTCATGCTACTCCTGCTGAACGTTATTCTCATGGTCGAGGTGCGCAGATCGACGAGGTATCTGTCGCGCAACGTCCGCGGTTCGTACGCCACCGCTGAGCGAGAGGAGCACCAGGTGACCGTCATGCTCGTCAGCATCATCATGGTGGCATTCGTCTGTCAGGCTCCCTACGTTGTCTACACGGCGATCAACAGCATCACGAAGTTCACGCACGTTTCGTCGCACTTCAGAGTCTTCCGTCAGGTCACCATCCTTCTGCTGACGCTCAAGTCGGCGCTCAACTTCGTCGTCTACTGCTGGTCGAGAGAAAAGTTCTGGATGACGCTGAGGGCGTTCTTCTGTGCCCGCTGCGGCGCTGCCAGGTCGACGGCGGCGCCAAGGTGGTCGCAGAGCGGAAGCTACTACAGCCTCCAGGTGCATTCCACGTGCATCGTACAGCCTGGAACTGCTCTGTGACACTCTTCCTCTCTGTCTCTGTCTCTGTCTCTGTCTCTCTCTCTTTCTCTCCGTCTCTCCCTCTCTCCCTCTCCCTCTCCCTCTCTCTCTCTCTCTCTCTCTTTTTCTGTCTTTCTGTCTGTCTCTCTCTCTCCCTCTAACTCTATCTGTCTCTGTCTGTCTGTCTGTCTGTCTGTCACTGTCTGTCTGGCTGTCTGTCTCTCTCATTGACTTGTGGTGGTTGACATTATTTTACACTGTCATTGTTATGATGATTCGAAATGAGGAAGGACAAACGACGATGGCTTTAGAGGTCAGACGATTCAGGAATCAGAAACAATAATTGTAACACGAAGCAAGTGTATAATCGAATTATAATCAACAATTATTGTTGTTGTTGTTGTGAAAAAGAAACCGACAATCAGGCGTTGAAGAACTTGGGGGAAGTTTGCTCATGACTGTCATCTGATCTTGCATAGCATATTATACTTCGGACTTATTGAGAAAAGCTGAGCAGGATTCCAGATAACCAGCACACATCAAATTTAGTGTAGAACTATAGCTACAGCCTCGGCTTGACCTCCACGAATTTTGACCTGGCACCGGAACAAATATGGCATGCAGTTTTGGCTGTTGCGGACTTGATTTGATATAGCGCCTGCTATAAGCTGGTCTGCATGACGTGGGTTTTGTGGGCGCTGAGAAATAATCGGAGATTTACATTGCATTACAGCTGCGGCGCAAAATTTTCGTCAGAGAAATTCACCAGCAGGTTCAGTTCTTATAAAGAGTTGAACAGCTTGCATCAAATAGGATTGGGTCGGGTGATAATTATCTCTCCCATCATCCAGGGTTGGAATAAGAGAAAAGAAGTACGGGAGGTTTATCCCAAGTATTAATTTCCTCGAATAAGAAAACAGTCTTAGAGATTTCTCCGGTCTAAACATTTCCTGTTTGGTTCCCCCTCCCATGCAGTCGTCGGTGACAGCATCCGGTCAAAAGATGTTTATTATACGAGGCAGGTGCACAGTTTAATTCTTCGAAGGCTTCAATGCACATAAATGTCTGGTACCCTGGTATATATATGTATATATATATATATAGTAAACACCTCACGTAAGCTTATTCTCACACCCATCTTCATATCTTTGACCACAGAAAGGTGGATTAGCCGCCATCGTCATTTTGATTTCACCGCCTTCTTCTTCTTCTTCTTCTTCTTCTTCTTCTTCTTCCTCCTCCTCCTCCTTCTTCTTCTTCTTCTTCTTCTTCTCCTCCTTCATTTCTTCTTCATCATCCTCATAATTTTCTTCTTCTTTTAACCACGGAGGAAGCGGACGAATAGGCGAAGGCTATGGCGAATAAATAAATGAGAGAAGGAATGTATGAATGAACGAACAACCGAAAGAATGAATCATTGGCTGGATGGATGAACGAACTAACAAACGAAAGAACGAACGAAAGAAAGAATAATTGGATGGATGAATGAATGAATGGATAACTGATTGAATGAATGAACGAATGAACGAACGAATGAATTAATGAATGATTGGATGAATGAACCAATGAACGAAAGAATAGAAGAACAAACGAATGCATGCAAGAATGAATCAAAGAATCACCGAGAGCGAACTGATTTTCTTGCCAGACTCACATACTAACTTACTTAGTTCACTTCAGTCGCGGAAGCGAGGAAGAAAAAATATTGAAGGATTGGTCTGGTTGGTGCATGATAATACCTTGACCGTCCTATACGGTAGGTGATGACCAGAGTTGCCATAAAACTCTCTGCGAACGACCGCCATTTGTATGTGTCAGGTGTTGTGTAATTAGTGCGTCAAGCAAATGCGACTTCGTGTGCTGCTGTATAGCCTGCCACCAGCACAGCAAGCACTCTCTTCTATTGACATACACCGAAGCACAAGAGAAAGAAAAAACCGCCCAAAAAACCGCCAATGCTTCAAGTAAAGCCCCAACGCTCAGTATTTCCAATCAGGTTCGAGGTTGTTTTTTCCCCCAACCTAACGAGACTGCAGGTGATTGCTTTGCACGGCTTCAAGATAATGAAACTAACAGGAGACAGTGTCGAACAGAAAATCTGCATGCCAATGCACATATCTATCATATTATATGCATGATAATATCATGTCAATATGCATCATACACAATTATATATAGATCTACAGTAGGGTGAAAACCCGTCTGACGAAACAATAGACCCATGACGTCATCAGGCGACTTCTAGGAAACGCGCCGTCGGCGCCTTCCAGGCTTCTAGGCCACGCCTTCTAGGCTTCCAGGCTTCTAGGCCACGCCCACCTAGGCTGCTAGGCTATTACGTCATACCTAATTAGCATACGGGCTAGTAGAGCACTTCCAGGAATGGGCTACCTGGCTACTAGGACTTCTAGGCTATGGGCTATGGCTTACACTAGAGCGCTTCTAGGCCACACCTACCTAGACAATAGGCTACGGGCTATGGCTTACACCAACGCGCATCTAGGGCACGCCTTTTCGGCTTGTAGTGCTCTTCCAGGAACCCTAATTATTATGCTAATATGCTAATTATCTATTATACACACACTAGTCCGGACGATTCCAGGAAGCGGCGACCAATCGGTGAGCGAGAATTTCATTATCCCATGAAGCTGCGGCCAAGAGGGCCTGCCTAAGGAGGCACGGCTACCATTATGCATGCTGCACTGGCTTCCACGCCTCAGCATACCCCACCCATTATTCCTTCAGACATCATTTTCTCAATCTCGGCGCATCTCCACAGCATTCCAACCCACACACCCGGCCATATCTCCTTCTTTTAGGTGTATTATATCACTCTACAACATCTAACCTCACCCTCCAACCCTCCATTCCACCCCTCCACACACGCAAATTTGTATTTTAGACATGAGAATCAGCCAAACAGGAAGCAGCGAACCCTAACAACGGGCCAATCGGAAAGCGAGAAACCCTAAGTATGACGTCTCTCTCTCTTCACAGCCTTCAACATCACCCTCCAACCCTCCATTCCACCCTAAACAACTCAAAACTATGTATTTTACACCTAAGCGCTAGCCAACCAGGAAGCGAGAAACCTAGAAACCTACCAAAAAGGAGTCGAGAACGCCTAGGGACGGCCTCTCTCCCTCTATAGCAGCTCACCACACCCTCCAACCCTCCATTCCAAACCCCCGCACACAAACTTATCTTATACGACTAAGAAGTGTCCAATCAGGAAGCGGCAAATCATAGCGACGAGCCAATCAGAATGCGAGAATTTCTGCGTATACCTTAAAAATATAGCCATTATTCACCATTTTATTCGAAAATGACCATAAATCAGGCATTTATACATTTAAATTAATCAAAAGTGTAACATATATTCAGCATTTCCTACAAATTTATTTAAAAAAATTAGTTTTCAACAACAATTTTCTTCATCTTTTCGTATTCATATAAGTCCAAACACAGTATTAAATTCCAACAGGGTATTACCAAAACAGGAACAGACAGCCTTTCTTGGGCAGCTAAGGCCAAATACCACAAACTCACTCACCCTTCCATTCCCAATATGGAGCCCTTCCCACATTTCTTATACAGTCAAGTCCAAAAACCGAAGAATCACTCAACCTTCCATTCCCAATATGGGCACTTTACCAATTTTTCAGCATAGTCAAACACAAAAACCGAAGAATCACTCAACCTTCCATTCCCAATATGGGCACTTTACCAATTTTTCAGCATAGTCAAACACAAAAACCGAAGAATCACTCAACCTTCCATTCCCAATATGGGCACTTTACCAATTTTTCAGCATAGTCAAACACAAAAACCGAAGAATCACTCAACCTTCCATTCCCAATATGGGCACTTTACCAATTTTTCAGCATAGTCAAACACAAAAACCGAAGAATCACTCAACCTTCCATTCCCAATATGGGCACTTTACCAATTTTTCAGCATAGTCAAACACAAAAACCGAAGAATCACTCAACCTTCCATTCCCAATATGGGCACTTTACCAATTTTTCAGCATAGTCAAACGCAAAAATCCAAGAATCACTCAACCTTCCTTTCCTCATATGGGCACTTTACCAACTTTCACGCATAGTTAGACACAAAAATCCAAGAATCACTCAACCTTCCTTTCCTCATATGGCGACTTTCCCAACTTTCACGCATAGTCAAACGCAAAAATTCAAGAATCACTCAACCTTCCTTTCCTCATATGGGCACGGTACCAATTTTCCCGCATAGTCAAACGCAAAAACTGAAGAAGCACTCACCCTTCCATTCCTCATATGGTGACTTGCCCAACTTTCACGCATAGTCAAACGTAAAAATCCAAGAAGCACTCAACCTTCCTTTCCTCATATGGTGACTTGCACTACTTTCACGCATAGTCAAACGTAAAAATCCAAGAATCACTCAACCTTCCTTTCCTCATATGGGCACTTTACCAATTTTCCCGCATAGTCAAACGCAAAAACCGAAGAAGCACTCAGCCTTCCAGGCCCAATATGGCGACTTTGTCAACTTTCGCGCGCGCTCAAACTCAAAAATTCAAGAATCACTCAACCTTCCTTTCCTCATATGGTAACCTCCCCAACTTTTGCGCTTAGTCAAACGCAAAAACCAAAGAAGTGCTCAACCTTCCTTTCCCAATATGACGCCCTTTAGCAATCATCTGCTCCCAAGGTGGCGCCCACAAAACCTTTCCTGTACATGCACGCTCAAATAAGGAACACACACGCAATTTTTTCACACACGCTAAGTCCAAATAACACAAATACACACAACTTTCCAGTCGCAAGGTGGAACACCAACATACTTTCACACACACACACACACACACACACACACACACACACACACATACAAACACACGAACAAACTCAAAGTCATGAAAACTCTCAACCTTCTGCTCCCAAGGAATTTCTTCCACATATAGGAACAGCTAAGAAACTGATATAACTTTCGAACTCCAAAGATGGCGCACAAGCTGGCTTTCTTTAGCATGTAAGAGTACAAACCACAGAATCGTCACACATTTCTTTCAACAGGTGGCGCTTCTTCTTAAATCTTAACATATTACATATCAAATATACGAAATTCACAAGCATGTAATCAACAACACGTACATTTTCAATATGCATGCGAACGAGTGGAAGTGGCATAGGACGAGAGGAGGGTGGGTAAAGCACATAGGGGCATGAACCTTCAATTTCTAACACATACACTTATACTTTGCTCAAATTTTCTAACTTAGGATATAAACTTTGCACATAACAACGAAGAATGCAAGTTCTATAGGGCAAACATTTGAAGTGTATGGACCAAAAGTGGGTCGAATTGAACTTTGGCAATATAAAATTATGAATATGTTAGATGTGCATATGTACAGGACTTGAACTTTTCAATGTAATACACGAACTTTTACCATTGTACGAAGTCAAACTTGTAATTTACGAAACATGAAACCCAGAAATGCATGTCGAATGTGTCAAGTTGGAGAAATATGAAGTGGGGTAAGTGTGTATTCTTAAGTTTGTGGAAACAATGTCATACATTATTTGTGATATGTCAACAATTTTGGTAAAGTACGAACTTAATGAGCGAAGAAATGCAACTTAGGGGTACAAGTGGCCAGTTGCACGACTTTTTAGGGTTGAGAGTGTTAAGTTGGTGACGCGCAGGGGTGGGAAGAGTGTTCCATTCTTAAGTTTGCGAAAGCAAAGGTGTTCATTATGTGTAACATGACACCAATTTTGGTAAAATACGACAATATTGTGCGAAGAAACACGAATTAGGGGTACGAACGATGCGGTGCAACGCGTTTTAGGGTTAGCAGACGCGCGAAACTTAGCAGAAATCTGAATTCGTCAACTCTGAAAACGATAAGGCCAACATTTTCCCCGCGCAAAATCGACCGGCGGATCCTTCGAGCGGCGCGGCGGCAGCGTCGGCGGCGACCGCCCCTTCCCTCACGGGCGACCTCGGACCCTGCGGCGAGGCTGACGACGTGGCACGCGATCCCAATCGATCCTGCTTTGGCTCGTATGAAGTTAAAGACTCATGCGTATTTCGGGTGAAGAAAATTTTTGAAAGAGCTGTGTCGGAGCGTATTCGACTTTACCTTCTACGAGCCAAAGCCTGATCTAATTGGGAAAGCGGGCCACGTCGTCTCCGCGCCGCTGGGTCCGAGGTCGTCCGTGAGAGAAGGGGCGCTCACCGCCGACGCTGCCGCCGTGTCGCTCGAAGGATCCGCCGGTCGATTTTGCGCGGGGAAAATGTTGGCCTTATCGTTTTCAGAGTTGACGAATTCAGATTTCTGCTAAGTTTCGCGCGTCTGCTAACCCTAAAACGCGTTGCACCGCATCGTTCGTACCCCTAATTCGTGTTTCTTCGCACAATATTGTCGTATTTTACCAAAATTGGTGTCATGTTACACATAATGAACACCTTTGCTTTCGCAAACTTAAGAATGGAACACTCTTCCCACCCCTGCGCGTCACCAACTTAACACTCTCAACCCTAAAAAGTCGTGCAACTGGCCACTTGTACCCCTAAGTTGCATTTCTTCGCTCATTAAGTTCGTACTTTACCAAAATTGTTGACATATCACAAATAATGTATGACATTGTTTCCACAAACTTAAGAATACACACTTACCCCACTTCATATTTCTCCAACTTGACACATTCGACATGCATTTCTGGGTTTCATGTTTCGTAAATTACAAGTTTGACTTCGTACAATGGTAAAAGTTCGTGTATTACATTGAAAAGTTCAAGTCCTGTACATATGCACATCTAACATATTCATAATTTTATATTGCCAAAGTTCAATTCGACCCACTTTTGGTCCATACACTTCAAATGTTTGCCCTATAGAACTTGCATTCTTCGTTGTTATGTGCAAAGTTTATATCCTAAGTTAGAAAATTTGAGCAAAGTATAAGTGTATGTGTTAGAAATTGAAGGTTCATGCCCCTATGTGCTTTACCCACCCTCCTCTCGTCCTATGCCACTTCCACTCGTTCGCATGCATATTGAAAATGTACGTGTTGTTGATTACATGCTTGTGAATTTCGTATATTTGATATGTAATATGTTAAGATTTAAGAAGAAGCGCCACCTGTTGAAAGAAATGTGTGACGATTCTGTGGTTTGTACTCTTACATGCTAAAGAAAGCCAGCTTGTGCGCCATCTTTGGAGTTCGAAAGTTATATCAGTTTCTTAGCTGTTCCTATATGTGGAAGAAATTCCTTGGGAGCAGAAGGTTGAGAGTTTTCATGACTTTGAGTTTGTTCGTGTGTTTGTATGTGTGTGTGTGTGTGTGTGTGTGTGTGTGTGTGTGTGTGTGAAAGTATGTTGGTGTTCCACCTTGCGACTGGAAAGTTGTGTGTATTTGTGTTATTTGGACTTAGCGTGTGTGAAAAAATTGCGTGTGTGTTCCTTATTTGAGCGTGCATGTACAGGAAAGGTTTGTGGGCGCCACCTTGGGAGCAGATGATTGCTAAAGGGCGTCATATTGGGAAAGGAAGGTTGAGCACTTCTTTGGTTTTTGCGTTTGACTAAGCGCAAAAGTTGGGGAGGTTACCATATGAGGAAAGGAAGGTTGAGTGATTCTTGAATTTTTGAGTTTGAGCGCGCGCGAAAGTTGACAAAGTCGCCATATTGGGCCTGGAAGGCTGAGTGCTTCTTCGGTTTTTGCGTTTGACTATGCGGGAAAATTGGTAAAGTGCCCATATGAGGAAAGGAAGGTTGAGTGATTCTTGGATTTTTACGTTTGACTATGCGTGAAAGTAGTGCAAGTCACCATATGAGGAAAGGAAGGTTGAGTGCTTCTTGGATTTTTACGTTTGACTATGCGTGAAAGTTGGGCAAGTCACCATATGAGGAATGGAAGGGTGAGTGCTTCTTCAGTTTTTGCGTTTGACTATGCGGGAAAATTGGTACCGTGCCCATATGAGGAAAGGAAGGTTGAGTGATTCTTGAATTTTTGCGTTTGACTATGCGTGAAAGTTGGGAAAGTCGCCATATGAGGAAAGGAAGGTTGAGTGATTCTTGGATTTTTGTGTCTAACTATGCGTGAAAGTTGGTAAAGTGCCCATATGAGGAAAGGAAGGTTGAGTGATTCTTGGATTTTTGCGTTTGACTATGCTGAAAAATTGGTAAAGTGCCCATATTGGGAATGGAAGGTTGAGTGATTCTTCGGTTTTTGTGTTTGACTATGCTGAAAAATTGGTAAAGTGCCCATATTGGGAATGGAAGGTTGAGTGATTCTTCGGTTTTTGTGTTTGACTATGCTGAAAAATTGGTAAAGTGCCCATATTGGGAATGGAAGGTTGAGTGATTCTTCGGTTTTTGTGTTTGACTATGCTGAAAAATTGGTAAAGTGCCCATATTGGGAATGGAAGGTTGAGTGATTCTTCGGTTTTTGTGTTTGACTATGCTGAAAAATTGGTAAAGTGCCCATATTGGGAATGGAAGGTTGAGTGATTCTTCGGTTTTTGTGTTTGACTATGCTGAAAAATTGGTAAAGTGCCCATATTGGGAATGGAAGGTTGAGTGATTCTTCGGTTTTTGGACTTGACTGTATAAGAAATGTGGGAAGGGCTCCATATTGGGAATGGAAGGGTGAGTGAGTTTGTGGTATTTGGCCTTAGCTGCCCAAGAAAGGCTGTCTGTTCCTGTTTTGGTAATACCCTGTTGGAATTTAATACTGTGTTTGGACTTATATGAATACGAAAAGATGAAGAAAATTGTTGTTGAAAACTAATTTTTTAAAATAAATTTGTAGGAAATGCTGAATATATGTTACACTTTTGATTAATTTAAATGTATAAATGCCTGATTTATGGTCATTTTCGAATAAAATGGTGAATAATGGCTATATTTTTAAGGTATACGCAGAAATTCTCGCATTCTGATTGGCTCGTCGCTATGATTTGCCGCTTCCTGATTGGACACTTCTTAGTCGTATAAGATAAGTTTGTGTGCGGGGGTTTGGAATGGAGGGTTGGAGGGTGTGGTGAGCTGCTATAGAGGGAGAGAGGCCGTCCCTAGGCGTTCTCGACTCCTTTTTGGTAGGTTTCTAGGTTTCTCGCTTCCTGGTTGGCTAGCGCTTAGGTGTAAAATACATAGTTTTGAGTTGTTTAGGGTGGAATGGAGGGTTGGAGGGTGATGTTGAAGGCTGTGAAGAGAGAGAGACGTCATACTTAGGGTTTCTCGCTTTCCGATTGGCCCGTTGTTAGGGTTCGCTGCTTCCTGTTTGGCTGATTCTTATGTCTAAAATACAAATTTGCGTGTGTGGAGGGGTGGAATGGAGGGTTGGAGGGTGAGGTTAGATGTTGTAGAGTGATATAATACACCTAAAAGAAGGAGATATGGCCGGGTGTGTGGGTTGGAATGCTGTGGAGATGCGCCGAGATTGAGAAAATGATGTCTGAAGGAATAATGGGTGGGGTATGCTGAGGCGTGGAAGCCAGTGCAGCATGCATAATGGTAGCCGTGCCTCCTTAGGCAGGCCCTCTTGGCCGCAGCTTCATGGGATAATGAAATTCTCGCTCACCGATTGGTCGCCGCTTCCTGGAATCGTCCGGACTAGTGTGTGTATAATAGATAATTAGCATATTAGCATAATAATTAGGGTTCCTGGAAGAGCACTACAAGCCGAAAAGGCGTGCCCTAGATGCGCGTTGGTGTAAGCCATAGCCCGTAGCCTATTGTCTAGGTAGGTGTGGCCTAGAAGCGCTCTAGTGTAAGCCATAGCCCATAGCCTAGAAGTCCTAGTAGCCAGGTAGCCCATTCCTGGAAGTGCTCTACTAGCCCGTATGCTAATTAGGTATGACGTAATAGCCTAGCAGCCTAGGTGGGCGTGGCCTAGAAGCCTGGAAGCCTAGAAGGCGTGGCCTAGAAGCCTGGAAGGCGCCGACGGCGCGTTTCCTAGAAGTCGCCTGATGACGTCATGGGTCTATTGTTTCGTCAGACGGGTTTTCACCCTACTATCTACAAATTCTACATATATATATATATAAATATTATGTGTTTAGGGCAGGGGTGTCAAACCTTTTTTAGTGGCGGGCCAGTTTGAACATCTTCTAACAAGTGGCGGGCCAGTGTGAATAATAATAATAATAATAATAATAATAATAATAATAATAATAATAATAAGACGATTTATATAGCGCCGTAGCTCAGCCGAGGCCGAAGGAAAGGGCGCTGTACACAGGATAACATGTTAGCCTACTGTCAATTAAATATACGATTGTTTGAATAGGTAAGTTTTGAGACTGGATTTAAATGTCTCCACAGATGGTGCCATCTTCACGTAGCCAGGAAGACTGTTCCATGCAGTTGGTCCCGACACAGAGAACGAGCTCCTAACATGTGGCGGGCCAGGGTGTCGAAGCTCCTGAGCAAAATTTGGTAGTGATCTGAGAGGGAGCTCCGAGTTTGGTCAGCCAATTCCCAGAAAAGTCAAAATATTGAGAAAAGATCTTGATTCAATGTCCACTTTTCGCTTCTTATTAAATTTTGATAACATTTTAAATAATTTTTTAATCTTTAGGGAAGGCTCCGCGGGCCAGAAAAAAATCGTCGGCGGGCCAGAAATGGCCCGCGGGCCAGCTCTTTGACACCCCTGGTTTAGGGAATGCAAATCGAGGTTTATGGTAGGCTGGAACCCAAACTTAGGGCCTCGATTGAAAAACCTGGTCAGTCATATTTCAGTATTAAACAATATCTCAGTCGACGCTACTTATAAACTTATTTAGATCTTGGACCATTGTAACTCAGGCATTTTTATGCAATTGAAACGTAACATTAGGCAAGATGACTGAAAGTGATAGACTCGAAGTCGCAGACTCGTAGTGACATAATAGTACCGGGTACGCTGCTGTGAAACTATATACGGTAATGACCGTTACAATCAGTCTCAAATCTCATATCCCACCACAACTTGACAGGTTGACGACACTGTCACTGTCAGATGAGCCTCATAAAATACGCTGGACCTGTTCTGTAAACGAGCAATTCGGTCAATGAATACAACTGTAGCCTGTTTTTATGTGAGACAGCCGCTTCTCACGTACACTGTAGATGCCATTACTGTCTGAAATGAAGCAATAGAATAGAGTAACGACGAATCTAACAATCTAACTCAGGGGTGTCAAACCTTTTTTAGTGGCGGGCCAGTTTGAACATCTTCTAACAAGTGGCGGGCCAGTGTGAATAATAATAATAATAATAATAATAATAATAATAATAATAATAAGACGATTTATATAGCGCCGTAGCTCAGCCGAGGCCGAAGGAAAGGGCGCTGTACACAGGATAACATGTTAGCCTACTGTCAATTAAATATACGATTGTTTGAATAGGTAAGTTTTGAGACTGGATTTAAATGTCTCCACAGATGGTGCCATCTTCACGTAGCCAGGAAGACTGTTCCATGCAGTTGGTCCCGACACAGAGAACGAGCTCCTAACATGTGGCGGGCCAGGGTGTCGAAGCTCCTGAGCAAAATTTGGTAGTGATCTGAGAGGGAGCTCCGAGTTTGGTCAGCCAATTCCCAGAAAAGTCAAAATATTGAGAAAAGATCTTGATTCAATGTCCACTTTTCGCTTCTTATTAAATTTTGATAACATTTTAAATAATTTTTTAATCTTTAGGGAAGGCTCCGCGGGCCAGAAAAAAATCGTCGGCGGGCCAGAAATGGCCCGCGGGCCAGCTCTTTGACACCCCTGATCTAACTGTTGGCTAAATGCACAGCGCCCTAGAGTCGAGTCTAGAGTCGGGTGTAGACTCTCATGCACAAACAAATGGAAATTGCCATCAGTGCTTCCGTGGAAACTCGAATCACGTCAAGTAATTATTTCACTGGAAGCATTGTGTAAAACACGTTGACTGCTGATAGTAAAACCGAAATTACAGTGTTTGAGAAGACTGCGTGGAGAACGGAATCGGTGCCTACAGCTTGGATACTCGCATCGTCTTATATATCCGTTGCCCGTTTATGGATAATAAGAATATATATACTATATAACGGAATACAAGATGATCTTACCTGATCTAACTTATAGTCCGACCTAATCTAATCCAATCTAATCTGGTTTGATTTAATTTAATCTAATCCTTTCCAATGTAATCCGATCTAATTCGATCTGATCTGATCTAACAACTTAGCTGAGTTGATTGATCTATTCTAAAATTATCCAAATATAATCAAACAAAAACTGATCTAATCTAATCTAATAAAATCTAACCTACTTTATTCTAATCTAATCTACTCTAATCTAATCTAATATAATATAATCTATTATACACTACTCTACTCTACTCTACTCTAATCTAATCTAATCTAATCTAATCTAATCTAATCTAATGACTCTTCTTGGAGGTCCACACTGTGCTACATTTATGTCCTTGAACTTAACATGGCAATGAACAGATGTTTTGAACGCGGTGATGAACAGGTGTTTGACCAATATCTCTCACAGAATCTCCCTTGTCGATCCACTCTACGGGCGGGCGGTCAGTGCTGGAATAAAACCGGACAAACAGCTTTAAAAATTCATCTTCGATTGTAGCCTACATCGTCAGCTTCAGCAGCATCTTCAAAGGGCATGCAGATGCAGCATTAATAAGATATTCATCGGACGGAGGCAGCGAACGACTGGTCGCAATAATACTGGACTCTAATTACGAGTTCCGATGTAAGCACCTGCGATCGACGTCAGGAGACCTGCGGAGTCATGCACTCATGTGATATACGATATTATATAGCCTATATACGATATTATATATATGCAATATTATATATACGATATTATATATATACGATATTATATATATACGATATTATATATATATGATTATATATATACGATTATATATATACGGTATAATATATTGTATATAATGGGAAGTCGAGAAACAGCTGCTGCAGTTGAAAAACTGTAGCAACAGTGTAGCATGTTGCAATACTTGAAGAAATATGATAAATTTTTCATGCTAAGCATGTTGCAGTTTTGAAAGGAGTAATAGCATAGCAGATGTTAGAATATAGGCCTACAATATATATTATGGCAAAAGCAGCGATTCGGTCTTGTAATCAGTGTTTAATCTAGACGTCTCTGGGGGGGAAAGTTCCCCCCCAGGATTGACATTTCCCCCCCCAGAAAAATTTGACAAAATGATATTGTTTTTTTTACTGTTTTCATCATTGTTTTACATGAAGTGTTATAATATACGGTGATATTGTTTACTATTACAATTATGATTATAAATAATGACATTATTAATTTTACTAACATAATATATGATACTATCATGTTGCAATGAGTATAACTTACTGTATATGTTTGTATAAACACTATTTTTGTCTAACTAAAAACAGAGATGACATCCCTCCAGAAAAATTTGGCAAAATGATAATAGTTTTAGCTGCTGCTTACATCATCGCATTACATTAACTGTTATAATATAATATACCGTAATATTATTTACTATTATATGGTTATAGTAAATATTTACTATTATAATATGTGACACAATCCTGCTAAAATGAGTGTTAAGATGACACCTTAAAATGCTGCCATTGCAATGTGGAAATTCCAAAAATTTCTCATGAGGCTCTGGACAAGTACAGGTTTTTGTTAAGATGACACCTTAAAATGCTGCTCTTAAAAAGTACAGGTTTTTGTTAAGAAGACACCATAAAATGCTGCCATTGCAATGTGGAAATTCCAAAAATTTCTCATGAGGCTCTGAACAAGTACAGGTTTTTGTTAAGATGACACCTTCCATTGCAATGTGGAAATTCCAAAAGTTTCTGGTGATGCTCTCAAAAACTACAGGTTTTTGTTAAGAAGACACCATAAAATGCTGCCATTGCAATGTGGAAATTCCAGAAATTTCTGGTGATGCTCTCAAAAAGTACAGGTTTTTGTTAAGAAGACACCATAAAATGCTGCCATCATCGCATTACATTAACTGTTATAATATAATATATATATACCGTAATATTATTTACAATTATATGGTTATAGTAAATATTTACTATTATAATATGTGACACAATCCTGCTAAAATGAGTGTTAAGATGACACCTTAAAATGCTGCCGTTGCAATGTGGAAATTCCAAAAATTTCTCATGAGGCTCTGGACAAGTACAGGTTTTTGTTAAGATGACACCTTAAAATGCTGCCATTGCAATGTGGAAATTCCAAAAGTTTCTGGTGAGTCTCTCAAAAAGTACAGGTTTTTGTTAAGAAGACACCATAAAATGCTGCCATTGCAATGTGGAAATTCCAAAAATTTCTGGTGATGCTCTCAAAAACTACAGGTTTTTGTTAAGAAGACACCAAAAAATGCTGCCATTGCAATGTGGAAATTCCAAAAATTTCTGGTGATGCTCTCAAAAACTACAGGTTTTTGTTAAGAAGACACCATAAAATGCTGCCATTGCAATGTGGAAATTCCAAAAATTTCTGATGGGGAGGGGCAATCCCCCTCCCCATACCCCTCCCCTCCCGGTCTCAGCGCTACGCGCCTCACGAGCGTCCTTCGGACGCTCAATTGTCCCCCCCAGAAACCTGAATTCCCCCCCCCCCAGAGGACGGGGACTAGATTAAACACTGCTTGTAATATTGGAAGAAGTAGAGTAGCATGACATCAGACATTACTTGGAGTAACAATATTGTATCACGGCTGTTGATTGTTGAAACTGACGTTGGAAGCTATACAATCGAAGAACGCATTGTAGTTACTGAAATTGAAAGAGAAGGAACATAATAACCACAATACCACATGCAATAATTATATCAACCATGCAATCACCAAATATATCTAAGATCAATTAATACAAAATTATATAGCGCCCTTTCAATATATCTACTCAGAGGCGCTCTTGTCCCAACCAAACAATCTATATAGTGTATATATATGATGGGGAAGTGGGGCTACAGCATGCGAGCAGACATATTAAGGGATCTTCTCAAAAGTCAAAACCTTACAATACACGCTAATCTATAGCAGAATAACAGAATAACAGAATGCTTCATTCCAGTGGGAGATAAGACAGTAAAATAAAGTGACCATCACTGGCAGCTTGCGAAGATGTTTTAAGGGCTTACTCTCTGCGTATAATAAAACTCGCCTTAAGGAAATGAGTTAAGCAGTCTTAAGAAGCAGGAGCATGATAACTGAGGGGCAGGGACGTCATTTCAGTTTTTTCCAGGGGGGGGGGGCAAAACTTAGCTAGCTTATGTTTCGTATTTAATCGATGCATATATACAATGCATATGTATACAATGGCATCGATGCATATATATATATATATATATACATATATAGGGGTGTGTGTGTGTCTGTGTGTGTGTGTGTGTGTGTGTGTGTGTGTGTGTGTGTGTGTGTGTAAAAACTGCAAGCAGCACAAGCCAGTGTTGCACGATGTCTGCATAATTATAAGCCTAACGACAGAACGCAACCGGTATACATTATAAAAAATGTACATTTATGCAATTGAAACAGTTCAGCTATCTCTCTCTATTTCTCTCTATTTTTCTCTGTCTGTCTGTCTGTCTGTCTGTCTGTCTGTCTGTCTCTCTCTCTGTTATGCGCAGTTGGAGTTGTGTGTAGCCTACTTGCAATGTTTATCTAGTTCAATCAATCAATATTTATATAGCGCCCTTCACCATCCATACGCATGCAACAAAAATAGAGTTGTTCTTACCATCACACCTTTATACAGCTCCTGGCGACTACCATGATTGGAAACAAGCAGAAAAGCAGAACACTCTCATGACATTTAACAAGTTCACTTAGTCCTATTTGACATTCACTAAGAATCCTCTAGATACTTCAATATCAGGTCTCGAAATGAACTGAGCTTGGTTCTGTGTCTAATTAACATACTATATAACTATTCTTATGTGTCTCTTCCCACTCCCAAAGCTGACGCAGAACACTATGTATTGACGCATGTATATAAATATATATAGAGCCTATATAAATACATATCTATATAGGCCTATAATATACAATACCCTGGTACGTTATATATTCAGCTGTCTTAATCAATTTTCCTGTCCCCTAGCACTTAATTATTATTTAATGCGTGCAGTCTGAGTCGTCAAATCCTCCTTACCACCTCGATCTACTCCGGCTTTGGCATATCTGTCAACGCCATCTGTTTTCGGTGGAATCGGCGCGTGGAGGGGGGCCGAAAATAAGGTGTCCACAATGCTTGATGACCTTCCATTATAGGATCAAAGTCAGCCTTTCGCCGCAAGTCAGGGTCGATGTACAGTAGTGACCTCGGTATAGATAGATCCTTTCATCATCAAAATTTACGGCCCTGACTTCTACATTGTTGAATTCTATAGGACACCGTGATATAGATATGGGGTAATTAAGTTCCTCCCTTTCATCAGGATTTACGACCCTCATTTGAACATTGTTGACCACTATAGGGGTGCTCTGCCATTTTAGCTATTTTCCAACTTAGCACACGAGATCCTTTCAATCTCTTGGGAGGTTTCTATCACTTTAGGAGACCGCTCTGTGCAAAGTTCTGACATCCAGAAATTACCAGATTACAGCACTGACCATGGATACATGTAGAAATTGGTCTTCTGCTGTCTTAGATTCCAAATGAAAAATAAAGATATCTTATTTTCATCAAATGAGAAAATGCACTGATATACATATAAAAAATGGTTTTTCCGCCAAAATCAGGGGAGCAAATGCCCCCCTGCCCCCCCCCCCCCCAAATGACGCCCCTGCTGAGGGGGATAGGAGAAAGAGGCGGAGTATATACGAATAAGGCTTGAAAGTCGAAAGAGGATTTGAGAAGCAGAGTATAGGCTACGACCGCCTTTTCCGGCGCCATTACCGTCTTCCTCCTACCAATTTGCCGGAGGCGGTGAAAGCACTTCTTGTTGCCCTAATACACAACCGACAACCAACAGCGCACAGCCGACAGCGGACAAAGGACGAACAACAGTTCACGGCATCACGTCCGAAAAAGGACTTCTGCAGAAGCACTTAATGCAACGTGAGATTAACGAAGTTTAAATGTACATTATATAAAAACACGCACATATACATATAAACTCCTAAAAGTAAAAGTAAGCTTATCAAGGTAATAGATAGACTACAGAAATAGACAGACAGAGAAAAATATCTATAGGCCTACACATGAACACGTCTATGAACTATCAAAGAAATATATATACATATAAATATATATATATATATATCAAAGCAATGCACAATATTATTCAATAGATCTATAGACCTACGCCTATAGCGACATTTTGAAAATACATCTATATAGGTGGAACTCGACAGAATGTTGGGTGAGAACTGAGTCTCACATAACAAACAAAATGATAAAAACAAATATATAAGCAATTCGGAAGCTCAGATGCCTCACAATATACATCGTTCACTACATTTAAATAAATTGCATTTATTTAAATAGATCTAATCATTCTAATGTAAGAAATGTACGTCTGTGCCATATACACCCAGTGTGAAACGTTACAGTTACACTTTCCTCCCACGTCAATGACGTCATCCTCAGGTGAATTATACAGGGCAGGCCATGAAAGTGCCCCTATGATTTTTGTCAACATCTTGGTCAAAAGTATGAATTTGTAAATCAAATTTCACAGGCGTCAAGGCAATTCATATAATTATATAACGTGTGTACAATAGCCAAATTCCACCTAGGAACTTCAAACACAACAGAAGTTTTATCACTTTTAGTGATTCCGCCCACTGTTTGTGTGTGTCTGTGTCCGTGTCTCTTTCTGCCCGTGTGTGTTTGTGTGTCGTCGCGATAAGTGAGACAAATCGACGTTGTCTGTTTTCTGCGTCAGTGGATTTCTTCCTTCGTCGTCGTCGTTGTCGTCATCGTCGTCGTCTTCTTCTTCGTGTTCTAAGAAGCTGCTGCTGCTGCAGCAGGATTCATTTACGACGCTTTTTCTGCAGTCAACCGACCAATGGACGAACCACTTGTCGAAGGAGGAGGAGGAAGAGGAGGAAGAGGAGAAACAGGAGAGAGGAGGAGAAATTGGAGGAGGAGGAGGAGGAGAGAGGAGGAGGAGGAGGAGAAGAAGAAGGAGTAGGAGAGAGGAGGAAGTGGAGGAGGAGGAGGTGGAGGAGGAGAAGGAGTAGGAGAGAGGAGGAGGTGGAGGAGGAGGTGGAGGAGTAGAAGGTGGAGGAGAAGGAGGAGTAGGAGGAGAAGGAGAAGGACGAGTAGAAAGAGGAGAAGGAGGAGACAGCAGGATGAAGAGGAGGAGGAAGAGGAGGAGCAGGAGAGAGGAGAAGTAGGTGGAGGTGGAAGGAGGTGGAGGAGTAGGTGGAGGAAGAGGAGAAGGTGGTGGAGGAGAAGGAGGTGGAGGAGTAGGAGTAGGAGGAGAAGAAGAAAGAGGAGTAAGAGGACGATAAAGAGGAGTAGGAGTAGGAGGAAAAGCCTCATCAGGCGCAAATGCGTCGATCTGTGTTGGCATTAATCCAGGACCTACTGTAAATGCAACGAAGTAATTTGGTGACATCTGCAGTTTTTCGTCATCACTTTGTATTCCAAATGTATATTGTTGTCTGGACACAACGGAAACCATAGGTGTTAAAGATGGTTAGAACCGAATAAAAAAAAGAAGAAACATGCACGTCGTTTCTTTCAAAAACAAAAACGGGGAAAAGATAAGATATGGGAAAGGAAAAGAAATTGACTTCGTTACATCCTATACCAGTATATATACCGTAAGCGTATTCTAAAATAGAAGACCTTGCACAGTTGTGCAAAATTAATGTGCAATTTAATTATAATCAGCAAATAGCACAGCCTATCAGTAACACTAAATAGGACAACATTAACTCATAACAATTATTTTATTTCTGATAACTTTGGTAGCGTATGATAAGAAACCGAGAAATTGAAAATATTGAAATCTTTTGAAATTTAAATTGTAAAGAAGAGTCCACAGCCTGTCATAGACCTAAAGTAACGTTAGCAATTTAAAACTAAACTTTGAAAGTAGGCCCTACAGCCTATATAGAGAGTACTACAGTAGTCCTATATCCCACCTAATTAAAAACTGCAAATAAAATTTTACCTATAGATCTAAGCTATTAAGGACTTAATAAAACAACAAATTCCAAAACATTTATTTCTTGCACCGTTCTATTAATTTCTCATAATTTATAATGACGTTAAGCGGTTATGTAGTAACGCAGATTAGCGGAAGCCTTGAGCGTAGCCATCGTAATCGTAATAGCCATAATATTATGGAGACAATGTAAAAGACATCAGACGATTAGATGAAAATAAAATCAAGGAAAACAATTACAGACAATAACTGAATAAAAGTACACTGCAAAATAAAAACAGGAAAATAGTATGAGGAAATAATTCAGGGGAAAAGGACGAAAAAGGTTTTTACAGCTGTGAAGGAAACTATAATTAAATAGTGTGACCTGAAAGTCATTGGACATCAGACATCAAATGTCTGGCAGTGACAATCCACTATATATATATAGCTAAGAATTTCTCATAGAGCTGGATTGACCATCAGTGACTATTACAGAACTCATCAAACCAAAATTAATACCAGACATGAGTTTATGTGAGTCTTTTCATACAGCTGGTTATTCCTTTGGTTACAGCAGCTGTGCAATTGCATTATCTACTCTAAAAATCGTAATATTCAGAATTGGACCAATTCAATATAAAACAGAGAGGAAAAAATTGCGCACCTTAAATAAGACTATTATACGGGTCGAGTTAGTTCAGACTCAACAAGATTATATATGATTGAAATAAATTGGTTCAATTCAGACCATATCGAAGTAAATTTGCATTTCGTCTTCGGATTCTGTCTGGCTTTGCTTATATAAAAAATATCTAAGGTATACTCTCCAAATCATTCTCCATTAGCGTGCAAAATATATATTCTCGCATCTGCTCTTAAATTCCAATCAAGTCGACAGATTCGACGACGCTGCATAGTTCTTCTAATCCACAAAGAGTATCTACCATTCTAGCACTTCATAGATAAACGACAAAAAGTTGTGTGTGGACTGTGGAGAGTGATTCCAAATGTTGTGACGGCTAAAAAGGCTTCGACACGTAATTATTATAGCGGCGCATTTCTTAAACTGCCAATCAACAGACTGAACGAATCATCCAGAATTCTGTTGGAATTATAGAATTGTCTAAGTTGCTTTAATAGCAACAGAGCTCGATCTTGGTGGCCATGTCAACCGGTCAAGTGATAGATGACTAGTTGTTAAGAAAAATGAAGAAGAATGTGGAAATGATTGCGAACAAAAAAAATCAAAAAAGAAGTAGAGGAGGAGGAGGAGGAGGTGGAAGAAGAAGAAGAAGAAGAAGAAGAAGAGGAAGAAAAAGAAGAAGAAGAACCTGACCTGACCCTAACCGACACTCACAGTCCCCGATACTGCAGTGACGCGAAATAGCGTAGGCTACCTCTCATACGCGCTGAGATAAGGCGAAACTGCACAGTCGGGGACCGCTATTAATAGATCCTACATACATGTACTATTTTAAACGTATTGGAAAGAATGACGAAACTAACCCTAATTCTAGCCCTAACCGACCCTCACGATTCCTAACTTGAGCCCTAACCGACCCTCACGATGGCTAACCTGAGCCCTAACCGATCCTCACGACGCCTATAAAATCTATTAATAGCGGTCCCCGATTGTGCAGTTTTGCCTGAGATAGTTCCTAATTCCTATCATATCCAACATAGTAATACCAGTAACAACATCAATAAATTCCAGTCTCCAGAGTAGGCCTAGTCCATTATAATGGCCTGCGGATAACAGTCGGAGTAGTATCAGTATCAGCATCGATATCGATGCCAGTCAACACCAGTATCTCAATTATCATTTAAAAATTCGGTAACATAATATTTCTCGCAATAATCATAACAGAATTAAAAACTTTAATAGCCAAGCGAATATCTTAATAACTTTGACAGAACTCTTGTTAACGACGGAACAATCGAAATACACAGAAATCAATGACGTCAAAGACAAACAACGATGACGCGTATGTGGCTACGTCATCATCCATTTTGATGAATATGCGTAAACAAATTATTGATCAACACCAGCAAAATGCTGGCTGTTCTGAAAAACGTACCAGGTTCTGATCTCTGTTGCTTATGGATAGGCTACATTTTTAAGGAACACGTCTCTAACGTTGCGCAGACGAATTCTTTCGTTTTATCTTACGAAAAGAAGGAAGGCGAGGATCGGAGCTTTTCCTAAACATTAGAACAGAGGGCTAAAGGAAGAGGTGAGAATAATTTATAATTGATCTGCAGGCAAGCGCTCTTTATTCTAATGCGCGGCATGGTACCAATTGGGTGTAATTATAGTATCCGGGACCGACGTGTCGGTTAGGACCAGGTTTAGGCGTCGTGAGGGTCGGTTAGGGCTACGATGATTGGTTAGTGTTGTCATTCGGTCCCCGATACTATAGTACGCCCGAACGGATAGTGTTAGTGTTTCTATTTCTAAAATCGATTTGCACATCGAATTTTATTTATTTATTTACTGAGAATTTGATACAGCGCTCCTTTAAGGGTTCTACTCAGAAGTAGAAGACCAGCCCACGGTTTATCTTCTTGTTCACCAGTTCTATACAACGGAAGTAGAGCTTTCAAAAAACGTTCAGTCATTCGCATAAATTCATACAACAACAGCAGCAGCAGCAGTAGCAAGTTTATGGTGTCATGTTCTTTTCCTCAATTCTACTATTTTCCCTCCGCCTCCTCTGCCTCTGCCTCCTCCCTTCCTCCTCTCCTTCCTTCTCCATCTTCTTCCTCATCCACTCCTCCTCCTCCTCTGCCTCCTCCTCCTCATTTTCGTTCTCTTCACCCTCAAGTTCTAGTTCTTCGGTTTCCATAAGATCGTCTTGACAAGCATGGCTTCTCTTTCTTCTTTTCTTCTTTTCATCTTCTTCGTCTCTTTTTCTTCGTCACGATCGTGATAAGCATGATTGGAAATGAGCATCTGCTCCTGTCACCCATCGTCTGTGATCTTCAAATAGCTCGTCGTCTTCAAGTACTACGCTTCCCTACGCTTCCCTACGCTTCCCTGTGTATACGCTCTCCTACGCTTCCCTACGCTTCCCTAAGCTTCCCTATGTATACGCTCCCCTACCCTTCCCTTCGGCTGTCTTGCACTCTTTCTTCAACCCGCATGAACTTCTTTGATCGCGACTCACCGACGGCACTCCCCTCTCAATGCAATCATCCCATTGTCGCGTCGCTTCTCATTGCGTGCGGTATTGTCACGTTCGCGCAGTAGACTGTGTTTGAATTAAGTCTGCCCGAACGAACTATCGCGAAATAATCTAGGTAAGACAGGTAATGTGATTACAGGTGAGACAATTAGGTTAAAGGGATGGCTAGTAAGAGCATGGGCAACGTCAAGGGGCGATTTAAGTTTTATATAATTAAATTTTTAATAATATGAAGATGTAAAGAGAGAGGATGAAGATAAGGAGGAAAGGTAGGAGGAGAAAGAGGAGGAGAAGTAAGAGGTGGAGGAGGAGAGAGGAGGAGTATAAGGAGGGGAAAGGAACGACTCTGCATTGTCGCAGAGCGAGTGAAAGGCACCAATAAGGCCAACAGAATGCAATGCGTGGCGGCCTATGCAAATGTAAAGGGCGGAGGCAAAGCTCTTGGTGAACCCGTCAATAAGTCACGCAACCTCTCAAACCGAAACCGCGCGAGACCAGCAAACGAGAAGTCATTGAGTTTTCTGACTGTCGTCTGCTCCAGCTGTGATTGAAGAGCGTTGGCGCATGATAGTATAAGTACGGAATAGACTACTGATTGGTTTCACTTATTTCCTTCTCCTGCTCCTGCTTCTACTCCTTCTCCTCCTCCTCCTTCTCTCCCTTCTTCTCATTCTTCTGCTTTCCCTCTCATCCTCCTCCTCCTCTCACTTATCCTCCTTCTCCTCCTTCTCCTCTTTCTCTTCCTATTTCTTCTTCTTCTC
>OX243811.1:24676249-24723749 GCA_945859605.1 Lumbricus rubellus
TCCGAACACATTTGAAACTCTCCCAGGTTGCCGTATAATGAACATACTTGAGGCGACTAATATATCCTATGCGGTGAAATACGTCCCTGAAACCTTGGGAATAGACACCACGGCCATAAGCAAGGCAAGAGTACCGACCTTTAACCCGACAGCTGTGACTGAGAGCGCATCTTATTACGTCACTTCGAGAGGCGCTATATAAATCACAAGAATTAAAATAAAATAAAAAAGCAAAATGAAATAAAAATAATTACAGAGTTTGATAGACTATACATATTTCTATGCTGATTTATGTTATCACGGTCAAAGATCTTCCTGCTATAGCGGTCAAAAGGTGAAGTTTGCAATAACTGATTTTACGTTCGTCGCCGTAAAATCAAATCAGCTATTATTCTAACGCTGTATAGTCACAACGTCGGTTTATTAAACTTTATTAATAAATTATGTTCGTTCTCCGTTGACGTCATCCTGCGTTTTGCTATAAATAGACCTAGAATGGCGCTGACGATATTGCGCATGCGCGAAAGACGAACTTAATAATTATTATTGTCCCAATGCTGAGCTTGGAACCGTGTTCTTGTGAAAATGCTGAAGCAGTACCTGGTAGTACCTGGCGATTTATGCTGTGTTGGTGGATGGGTGAATAGATGGATGAATAAACGGAGGAAGAGTGGACGGGTGAAAAAAGGAAGGAAGGAAGGATGCAAGCATGCAAGGAAGCAAGAAAGCAAGGAAGCAAGAAAGCAAGGAAGATGGATGTGCATCGAATAAATGGGTGACTGACGGGTGGTTGAATTGAATGAAGACACAATGGATAGGTGGGTGGATGGATAGAACGATGAATAAGTAATTAGCAAACAAAGGGAAAGATAGATTAAGAAAGAAGTTGCGTGCATGACATTGTGGTGAGAAGAATCGATGTGTACACAATAATTACAAAATGTGATTTATGGGTATTTGATTTGTGATTGTGCAGTCGTTGTAATTATTACAAAGCATACGGTGCTGCGTATAATAGAAAATGAACAAGGAGAAGAAAGAGAACAGTATAGCAAAGCCAGTTGAACAGTATTCGTTTCTTTAAATAGCCTCATCGGGTCAATCTTAATGCGCCAGCTTGCGGTAAACCTTACCAGGGAATTTTTTAACGAGCAGTTGTACACAAAATATGCAATTAATTTGTTGAAACACTTCTGTACAGTTAAGACTACAGAAAAAAGGTCATTGTCCTCTGATTGGAAGAAATTTAAACTACCATGGATGATGGGAAAGGAAAGAAGGAGTTGTGCAGCTCTAAAAATTCCTTAAAAACAACTCTTTGTTCACGGTTCTGCAAAGGACGACGGAGTGAGTAGGTAAGAAGAATCTTTGATTGGAGGAGGCAGTTGGAAAACCTAAACACAATGGCTGGGATGTCATGAAGCACAGAAAAGAAAACGAAAGAATCAGTCACAGAGTTCATCGAACGACTTCTGGTCGACGGACAGAAACTTGAGCCGTAGGGGACGCCGGGTTAGAGGTTACAACCAACCCCGGTATCCCCGACAATTTTCTGTATTGCTGCATTAATGCGTTCGCACTGACGGGCATTAGCAAGACCAATCGAACCATGCAGGGGAAGCATCGAGAAGGCCTGCCAACGAGATGGCCCTGACTGCATCATCCCGATAGACGAAATGGATGAGCAAAATATGGATATTGGATACGTATCGCGTACAGAGCGAATTGGTTATATGTACCTAATGCAGATCCCATCAAAACTAAGCCTGTCCGTCGGTCCCCTGAGATAACAGGATGACTGCTTGGGTGGATTGATAGATGGATGGATGCATGGATGTATGGATGAACGGACGGAATAGATGAATGGATGGATGGATGGATGGATGGATGGATGGATGGATGGAGGCCAGGATGGACGGATGGATGGATGGACGGATGGATGGATGGATAGATGGATAAAATGGATAGATGGGTGAGTGGATGGGTGCATGGATGCATGGATGATGGATGGATGGATGAATGGACGGATGAATAAAATGGATGGATTGATAGATGAATAGATGGATGAATGGACGGATGGATGGATGAAATTGATGGATGGATAAAACGGATGGATAAAGCGGATGGATGGATGGATGGACGGATGGATAAAACGGATGTATGGATGGATAGATGAATGGATGGATGAATGGACGGATGGATGAAATTGATGAATGGATGGACGGATGGATAAAACGGATGTATGGATGGATAGATAGGATGAATCGTAGACTGTGTGCAAGGTTTAAAAAATGATTGGTCGTTGTTCTTCCGTTGCAGCAGAACCGTTCTTTAAGAAGACTTCAAGGTCAGAGATGGCGAACGAAGGTGAGAACGTGAAAATAACGTGTAAATCGTGGGGATCTCCCCGTCCGACAATCGAGTGGCAGCTGACCGAAGATCAACGTGCACGTATGCACGAGCAGCCACCGAACTCCGGCGTCGACACGTTCGTCGTTAGTAGAACACTGGAGATCCCAGCGATAAAGAAACGCGACGAAGGTAGCTACAGATGCATCGCCAAAAACAGATACCGAACACTGGAAAGCCATGCGATCAGGGTTCGAGTGAAAGGTTCGAGATACATCGTCATCGTGTCTCGTCTTTTAGTAGTCATGCCTCTGCTTTTTTAGCTTTCTGTCTCTGTTTTGTCTGTGTCGTCTGTCTGTGTATCTGTTTGTGAATCTGTCTGTGTGTCTGCCTGTCTTTGTCACTGTCTGTCTGTTTCTTTTTTCTCTCTCTCTCTCTGTCTATCTTTATATCTGTTTATCTGTCTGTCTGTTTGGCTATATGTCTGTCCGTCTGTTTAGCTATCTGTCTGTCTGTATGTCTGTCTATCTGTCTGTCTGTCTCTCTTTCTTTTATCTTTTTCTGTCTGTTTCTTTTTCTCTCTCTGTCTCTGTCTGTATGTCTGTCTGTCTGTCTGTTTGGCTATCTATCTGTCTGTCCGTCCGTCCGTCCGTCTTTCCGTTCTGTCTGTCTGTCTGTCTGTCCATACTAGGCACAATCCGATAGACAGCTGCAAAGGAAGCGAATGTGCAGTTTGTCAGTGGGTCAGAGACAGAGGATGAGAGATGCAGCAGCAGCAGCAGCGCTGACAGTTTGGAGGAAGATGTCTACCAATCAACTGGAGAGATAAATAGTCTGGTTAAGAAGATCGGCGATAATTGGCTTACTAAGACGGCACCGTCATCATCATCACCATCATCATCATCATCATCATCATCATCATCATCATCATCATCATCATCATCATCATCATCATCATCATCATCATCACCACCACCATCATCATCATCATCATCATCACCATCATCATCGTCATCATCATCATCTGCTGCTGCTGCTGCAGATGAGACTGAAGGAAGAGGAGAAGGAGGAGTAGGAGGAAAGAGAAGAGGAGAAGGAAAAGGATGAGGTGGTAGATTACTAGGACGAGGAGGACGAGTAGGACGAGGAGAAGAACGACGAGGAGGACGAGGAGAAGGACGACGAAGACGACGAGGAGGAAGAAGAGGATGAGGAGCAGGAAAGGCGGATAAGAGGATCAGATGAATTGGTTGGGGAATTAGGTCAACTGGGCAATGGGGTGGGAGTGGGTGGGGGGTGATGGAAAGGACGTAGATCAGAGGAAAGTGGAGGGGAGGACATGCAGCCGGCAAACAGCAAATGCTAATCGACGTCGTCCTTCCCGCTCTTTTCTTCTCTGTCGTCTGCTGCACAGATCATCATGGCGGTCGACACCTGGCGACTAAATTCCTGCGACATCTGCATTCCGGACATTATTGCATTACCTGCTGGATTGTAGCAGAGACACAGACAGAATGACCAACAGACAGCAAGACAGCGCACACAGACAGAGACACAGACAGATGTAGACACTAGACTGCAGAGTCTCAACAGAAAGATAGATGGATGGAGACACTGAGGGAGAAAAGACCCTGATGAAGACAGCTATATAATATAATTATACACATTATATACATATAATAATTATAATATACATGTACTAGCTGTGGTACCCGACGTTGCCCGAAAAATTTAGGAATCGTCCCGCTCCCGGCCAATTCTTTACCTCTCCACCCTAACTTCACTTCATGCCATATCCTCGCTCCTACTCCCCACCCCACTTATTTTCCCCATCCCACTCACCAACCGACCCCATTAACCCACCGGCCCACCTTGCCTCCACCTCGCTCTACCACCATGGGGGACAGGGAGAGGGGCGAAAGCAGTAATCTTTGCCATAAATTTTCATTTTTTGCCATATAGTTTCGCAATTTTTCACCTGAAACGTTGGAGCTAGACAGCAATAATCTTAGTGCTACAGGGGCCACCAGAAAAGCTGAAAAAGTGTGGAAATGCATGCAGCCGGGTCAAGCAGTAGCACCATGGCCCCCGCCCCCGTGGTAGCAGAGAGACAGACAGACAAGCAGGCAGGCAGACAAAAAGACAGAATAGTCAGACAGACAGAATAGTCAGACAGACAGAATAGTCAGACATACATTTACATAATACATACATACATACATACATACATACATACATACATACATACATACATACATACATACATACATACATACATACATACATACATACATACATACATACATACATACATACATACATACATACATACATACATACATACATACATACATACATACATACATACATACATACATACATACATACATACATACATACATACATACATACATACATACATACATACATACATACATACATACATACATACATACATACATACATACATACATACATACATACATACATACATACATACATACATACATACATACATACATACATACATACATACATACATACATACATACATACATACATACATACATACATACATACATACATACATACATACATACATACATACATACATACATACATACATACATACATACATACATACATACATACATACATACATACATACATACATACATACATACATACATACATACATACATACATACATACATACATACATACATACATACATACATACATACATACATACATACATACATACATACATACATACATACATACATACATACATACATACATACATACATACATACATACATACATACATACATACATACATACATACATACATACATACATACATACATACATACATACATACATACATACATACATACATACATACATTTATATGTATATAGACAGAGACAGCGACAGCAACAGAGACAGAGAGACACAGACAGAAGCAGACAGACAGACAGATCAGACAAACAGAGAAACAGACAGGCAGAGACAGACAGAAAGGCGGTGATTCAGATACAGAAAGCGAGAGCTACAGAAAAAATCTGGTCTGACACCGTAATTGCGACAGACATAAATTCGTGGTTAAAAAAACTGAGCAAGTGAGTGAGTGAGTCGGTTGGCGAAAGAAAAGATAAATAAGTAAGTGAGCGTACGTGTAGTATTTGCTGCTGGGGCGGTCGGGTTTCGCACGTGCAAGGCTTTGCGATAACTAACACTTAATCCCGAAGGAGTAATATTTCTTTGTTTTCGTTGACTAATTGACTTACGGAAGGAGGACGGATAGACGAAATGAAGACTGACTTGCCTAAACTTTCCTTCGTGCTTCACTCTAAACCTCCCCAACATTTGACAGAGACAGACAGAATGACAGACAGACAGGCAGATAGACAGGCAGGCAGAGACAGACAAAGAGGCAATAAGTTACACAAAGCGAGAGGTAGGCTACAGCCAGCCTCATGTATGTCACTCTATGTCTCTTTGTCCCTCGTCTGACATCACATAAACTTTCTAAACCTTAATAAATATCAAAGCATAATAAATATATAAAATAAAAAATTTAAATATAAATATATAAATAGGCTATATACTTCGTCTGCCGCAGAGGTCAGCATAATTATTTTGCGGACACTTCAGGAGAACGTCGGATAATTCCGAATGTTTTCATTCCACTTCTGTTTTCTTTTTTCTCGTTTTCCGTTTTTCCAGGCAAGCTGGCTCCGTTGTGGCCGTTCGTTGGTATCGCGTGTGAATTGTTTTTCATCGCAGTCATCGTTTTGGTCGTTGAATTGCGTGAAAGAGGACGTGTACGAAAACTGCATCCAGAAACAAAGTAGGCAGCTTTCGTATTCATTCATTCATTCATTCATTCATTCTTTTGTTCGTTCGTTCGCTCGTTCGTTCATTCGTTCATTCGTTCATTCGTTCATTCGTTCGTTCGTTCATTCGTTCGTTCATTCATTCATTCATTCATTCGTTCGTTCATTCGTTCATTCATTCATTCATTCATCCTCTAGTCATCCAGCCATCCAGTCATTCAGTCATCCATCCATTCATTCATTCATTTCAGAAATGAGTATAGCGCCCCTTAAGATGGAAACTTGCTCAGACGCGCTCCCAGCCCAACCACAGCAATATAAATTCGATTTCAGCAACTTGTAAAAGGATTGGTATTAATTATCTAGAATTCTAGAGAGTATCTGTAGGCGCATCGACTCCAACGAAAGTTCATTTCAACTTTTCAAGTGGATGGCCACCAATCGAGAATGAACGATTTTGTCAACTCGAGAATTGCTGACGCGAAGAACTGGAGGTTTCCCGTTAACCGAAGAACGATGAACGAATGAACGAACGAATGAACGAACGAACGAGCGAATAAATGAATGAATGAATGAATGAACGAATAAATGAATGAATGAATGAATGAATGAATGAATGAATGAATGAATGAATGAATGAATGATTGAATGAATACGAAAGCTGCCTACTTTGACGGCTGACTGTGTCCGAGACTGGACGACAAGGTACACTGAGGCGGGCAGTGGCGCTGCGAAGAAGGTGTCGTAAAACTACATTGTAGTGCAGTTGCTCCCTTTAGGAGATACGCTGCTTGTGCGTTTGTGGAGCGGTGGTGTAGTGGGCATGTTCGTTGCCTTGAAAACGGAGAGTTGCAGGTTCGAATCCACCTCAAGCCGCCGCGTAGGGATCTTGAGCAAGTCCTTCACTCGCAATTGCTCAGCGCTTCGGCGCGAAACTCCGATGATGTGTCCACGCTGTAGTCGGAGAGCGCTTCTGAGTAGGAATCTTGAAGGGGCGCTATAACAAATGGACATAAGCACACTCATGTAAACCCTATATATGCTGGGCGAGTGAGGATTAAGCGTATACGATTTGGCTCTGCATGGGATCGGTATTTTGACCTGATTATTATTTATTATTATTGTGTTCTGTATTTCAGTGCTGAAACTAAACCGCAAGACGGCCAGCAGAGGCCAGCCAAGACGACCAAAAATTAGTTCTATAGACGCTGCCGAGGATAGCTGGAGTAAATCGAACCGCCACAAAATGAGACCTTCGTAAATTTATTTGTATTAACTGCTTCAGGCGCTTGAACCCGCGAGTCGTCGGACCGACTAACTAGACAGCGCGCTTGCTACTTTAATCAGTCGAGTAGTTACTCAAATCTCTTAGACAACACTGCAAGACGCCGCAGAAAGTTCTTGCTTTGTTTTCTGTATTTTAGCAGTAAATCAAGATTGTCGTGTTTGTTTTTAAAATTCGCATCAGCGATTGTCTTGAGTAAAATAATGAATGAGAAGTTTGACGAAATCGACCGTTGTGGAGTTATTGTGTGGATGACTGAAACTTGCCAGACAAAAGGAGATCCTTTATGAGACCTTTATCTGTGATTTTATGAGGACCTAGAAACAGGAGAGATCGTTGGAGGAGACTACGATTTAGATTAGTAAAACTCAGAACTGATTTTAAGGAATTTTTAGAACTGCACAACTCCTTTCCTTTCCCGTCCTCAATGGTAAATTACTTCCAATCGGAGGACAATGACTTTTTGCTAGTTTTAACTGTAGGCCTACAGAAGTAATTCTACAACAGCACAAATCCATTTAGAACTGCACATTTTTGTGTGTAACTGCACGTTAAAAAAGCCCTGGTTAAACTAAACCTATACGCAACTAAACCATCTGTTTGGCAAAAAGACACATTGACGCAATGACGCATGTAAGAGACCTTTATCTGTGATTTTTTTAGTTCTGCTTAAGGTCATTTGAGGCGTCTGGGCGGCTCCATATAAATTCGCTTATAAATATAACTAATTCGGTTTATCAACTAATGCTCTCCTGTTACAGTAAGATACTTGTTTTGACGCCATGGATATCGTTACATAAATGAGCTGCTGACCTTATAGAGTCGATGCCATGAGGTTAAAAAAACGATGATTTGACATGTGATAGAAAGGTCGATGAGTCGGGTCAAAGCACTCTGATGTGTGAGTATATTTTTGACAAGTTATTTGTCATCCGCCGCAGTGACAGTGAGTCGGCTATTGCGTTAGGCGCTCGGCCTACTCACTGTAGGCCTACTCAAGCCCTACTGCCTACTCTCGCTTCGTTACAATGTTACATTTTACGACAAATTACGCGTACGTAGGTCTATAATTATACAGATAAACACGTAACCTTATAAATCACGATAGAAATTAGAATGGTCTGTAACATAGGCTCTACACAGCATACACTTTAATGCAATGGCATGGGCTCATGCATAGAGAAAGTTGTTTAAACAGCACATTTATTATATATGTCAAAACAGTTAACGTCACTCTCCACCGAGTCAACTCAATCCATATAATAAACCACGATCATGTTAAGGCTAAAAAATGGCGCTATATAAATAAATCACTATCATTTTTAGGCTAAAAATGGCGCTATATAAACAGTGAAAAGACGCACATTAAAACCTAAACGCACGAGAAGCTCAAAGGTAGAAAAGTCTCGCGTTTCTTCATAGGCCGCAACCGTACAGCTGAATGAGTGCGACCCAGACGCTGAACGAGTTTGAATGATTCACAAAAAGACGAACTCAACAATTCAACGACACCTTTTAAACCTTCAAAGTCCGAGCACATAACACAAAACGCTAAATGCACAATTATATAGTTCAAACAGAAATGGTGATTTTAAGGATGTTGAATTGTAGTTTAGAAAACGGTTGCTTGGAGTTTCTAAAGGATTTTTGAAATTCGGATGGTCTCTAGGTAAGAACTCGAATTGAGATTCATTTTGTCCGATCAATCAGCTGACGAAAGTGACGATTTTTCACATGATTGTTAAAAAAAGTCACCCGAATAAAGAGCTCAGGCCTGCATCTATGGAACATGTTCAGCGCTGCACTACAATACAATAATACAATGCAATGCATTGCAATACAATACAATACAATACAATGCAATGCAATACAATACAATGGAACAAAATTCAGCACAATAGAAAATCGAGCACTAAAAATAGGCCTATAATTGTACATCGTCCTGCAACTGATAGTTTTCATGGACTTTATTGATGCTGATGAAGTCTTTGTTGATGACAAATCATTGACAATGATGAAGATTCCTTTGATGATTCTGACGACGACGACGATGACGACAACTTTGTCGTTGATTGATGATGATGCTGATGACGACGACGATGATGATAACAATTTTGTTGTTGCTTAATGATGATGATGCTGATGTCGTTGTTGAATCAAGACAACGTCAACAGTGTCTCGTTTTCAAAGAAGTCTTGCTACAAGTCATGTCTGCGGCTGCTAGACTGCTAGTGTTGCCTGACAACCATCGTTCTCCTATCGAGACTGTTGTAGTCCAACTTTCGCGTGATGGAAGTCAGTTCGATCGCCGGAATGTTCAGCGCAAGCATGGAGTTTCCGCTTCCGGTCGTGTCCTGATCCTCCACAAGGACCCCACTGTCCCTTCTCTGACGGTCCGACTCGAGCAGCATGGCCCCCGATGGGCCACCAGTGTCCCTCCCTGTGCCACCGCCACCGCCGCCTCCACCGCCGCCGCTGCTCCCTCCTGCCGAGCGGATGTGCTCCGGTAGACCGTACGTGCGACGCAGACTACTCGGCTGCTGCTGGTGGTGAGTCTTGTTGTCGCGTTCGAGACTCGTCTGCTTTGACTCGTCTTCGCTCGAATCGCGAGTTGCCGACGACGAGTTGGTTCGATAGGATTGGATGCAGAGAGGAGGCGACTGGTGGTTTGAACCCATTCTGAAAAATGTAACAGTATATTACTTAAGGTAAGATATGATAATGGACGAGAAGATAAACGGGAAAAAGGTGCGGTGGGATTAGACAGAAAGTAAGGTTATTCATTCATTCATTCATTCATTCATTCATTCATCCATTCATTCATTCATTATGAGGATTTGCCTAGCGCCTCTTCAAGTTGACTGCCCAGTGGCGCTCCCAACCTCAGTGTGGCCAAATAAACAACCTTAAGATGAGAGAGGAATGGCCAGATAAGACAAGAGAAAATAAGATATTGCATAATCGAGGTTAATCAAAATAAGATCGATTGAGCTGATGCAAGGAATAATAAGAAAGGTCAGCTAGCGTAAGGAAACTTAGGTAAGGTAACTTATTACAAAATCTGTTGAGGCAATATTTCATGTGCTCTATTCAGCAAATAAAAAACGCCTGCGTCTTTAATAAAAAGGTTAAAGATTAAAACTCTAATTTCTATCAAACTTTTACGTTCACAGTTACATGTAATAATACATGTGTAAAGCATCCTAGAAGTAGCACGCTGCTAAAGATGCTAATATTGTTGTCGTGACTACAAAATTACTGCTACCATAAATTCCTTTTTTGATAAAATGAAGTCGTCCTCTGCTGCCCTCTCTCGAATTCAAAAGCAAACGTTCTTTTGCAGAGGACAACTTCTTTTATATTCGCCAGAGGCGCTGCTAGTTTGAACGCTCACGAACCAGATCTTTCCTATTTTAATGGTGAGCGCAATATACTGTCAATTTGTTGACACTTCATTAAGTTCATTTAGGCCTACACTAAAAGAAAGCAAAATAAGCCCGGAATCAATCAGAAAGAACAGCAGCAGTTTGCATGCTCTGAAAATGAAACATTTAGAAGATAAACTACGGTTTTATAGGGACCACCACGGTCTTCATAAAAAATAGGCCTAGGCCCTAGGCCCAGGGTCTACTCTTATTGATTCGATTACGTCGTTCACTGGCCAGACTATGGATCAGGTTAGTTCTCGCGCAAATTAGCAATGCACCATTGTCCCAAATTAAGACGACGTCGTGAACAGTGAACTATAGCAGACAGTAGGTTCTACTTGAATCCCCTATGGCGCAAACGAAGAATGGAAATCTAAGGCGATTGCTGTTTTAAAACCAGTCTTTCAATTTCAAAGAATGGTAAAACTGTCTGCTGATCGAATACACAATCAACGTGCTCCGCAGGCAAATTTGTAGAATTACAGGATTGTTGTTTAATAACGTTGTTTAACAACGACTCTGAGTAGTTTCTCCTAAAGTGGCGCTACACAAATAAATTCAATGATTAGCCTACGATCACCGTTGTCCGTGCATAATTTGTTGGTCAACGTGCTATCTTACTGTAATTATCTATGCTGGGCTGAGTGCTATTCTCCATTGCAGCAACCTTTTATTCGGTTCACTAATAATAATATAAATGCAGTTCTTACAATCTGTGAGAATTGAGCCTAGAAGATGCTTGTTGCAGACGCGAACACGAAGCCTGCTGCTGATGCTGATGTTGTTTCTGATGCTGTTGCTGATGATGCTGCTGCCTCAGTGCCTCTTTCCTCAGCGTCGCATCACGGCTGCTGCAGCTTGGTCGAACTTCACACGAATAGCTGTTGTAGAAATTGTCCAGCTCTGTGAAGCACAGAAAATTAATCATCACATTAATAAGCAATTTGAAAGCAACGTTTCTCGTATACTGCCTCTTCGGGCGTCTTTCTGTATCAAAGTAGCCTAGTAGCAGTGGTAGTAGTTGCAGTGTAACGTCACTATGTGATAACAAAAGACCATTAGCGACGCCCTCCTTCTTTATCTAGGCTTGGGACTGACACTGGCAGATTGCATCCAGTGGCGCAGTATTTTTTCTGTATCGAAGTGAAACATAGAAGAGTTAAAATAACGCATAGTAACTGGGCAATGAATTTCCAGTATCTCTCTCTGTGTCTCTCTGTCTCTCTGTCTCTATGTCTGTCTGTCTGTCTGTCTGTCTGTCTGTCTGTCTCTCTCTCTCTCTCTCTCTCTCTCTCTGCCAGTCACCGAGAAAGTCCCAGATCCTCAGACAACCGTTAAGCGATTTATATAACGAGAAAAATCAAAGGACCCGATGATTGATTTACTGATATGAAGAATGAGCAAAGCGCAGAGACGGAGGAGCGGATGATTTAATCTTCTGTGTTAAATGTCCTGTGTATATCAGACATATTAAAAAACCACTCACACACACACACTCACTTACACTTACACACACACACACACACACACACACACACACACTCTCTCTCTCTCTCTCTCTCACACACACACACACACTTACACAAACACACACACACACACTTACACAAACACACACACACTCACACACCTACACCCACACACTTACACACACTTACACGCACTACACTCACACACTCAACTAAACACTTACACACACACACACACACACTCATACGCAGGTCGAATACATGTGCATGTGCATTTGCATACATATGCAGGAAGACATTCGTAGTGAAGTTATTTTAATAGACCTACTGAGTAAAATTTCCGGCTGGGGAAGCTGGAATGAAACACAATCAACGGGGGGAGGGGGGGTGTCGAGATTGCCATGACGCCCATGCAGAAACAGAGCCTTGCTGTCATAAAGTTCACTTTGTCTGTGGTCGACCAGAACAACTGGCAACATGGATACAGCTCAAGTATAATCAGCATTAATTGACTTAATTGGGAACCGAAAAGAAGTAGGCCTAATGGAGGTTTAGTTATGCATGCAGGACAGCATATGGGAGAGAGGAAATGCTCAGATGGCGGGAAAGCGAATGGCCCCCGGCGATTTCAAGTCGACCCAGATAGACGCGTGATCAAAGGAAATTAACCAGGAGTCCAGGACACCCCCCTCACCTCCCACTCCACTCCATACTGTGCCACAATACGATTCAGATAATTATTTTTCAATGAATTCAGAAACGATAAACTTGATCAGAACACCAGACGTTCACATTATTATTATTTATCAGCCAGCTTCCCGCTGCGAATACGACGCGGGCATGCACTACACATAGAACGCGAATGTATGTATGCATGTGTATATGTATGCATGCATGAATGTGTGTATGTATGTATGTATGTATGTATGTATGTATGTATGTATGTATGCATGTATGCATGTATGTATGTATTATGTATGTATGTATGTATGTATGTATGTATGTATGTATGTATGTATGTATGTATGTATGTATGTATGTATGTATGTATGTATGTGTGTGTGTATGTGTGTAGGTATGTATGCATGTATGTATGTAATGTATGTATAAGTATGCGGACATTCGTATAGCGCCTTACAAAAACCTCATGAAAACGTCTGCAGGAATGCGTTCGCATCAGGTCATATTCAGGCAATATTGTACCGGAAACAATAGAAAACTCATGAAATACTATCTGGTAGTTTCATAATAATGGAGCCACAAAAGTGACTAAAGCGTTAGAGCGTGAGGAAGAGAGAGAGAGTGAGAGAGAGAGAGAGAGAGAGAGAGAGAGAGAGAGAGAGAGAGAGGGAATGAAGCAAATAGACAGCGAATACACTGTAGCTGTAGAGAGGGAAATACGCAGGCAAAAAGAGAGAGGAAAGAGAAATAAAGCTATAGATAGAGTGATTGCAGCAACAGGCTAAAGACTGATGGAGGATCACGGAGATGGAGAAAGAAACCATAGGATAGCGTGAGAGAAAAAGAGAGTGAAATAGAGCGTGACTGCCATAGACAATGAAGAGTGAGAGACAAAGAGACAGAGAGAGATACATACATATAGAGAAAAAGACATAGAGATAGAGAGAGAAACAAAGAGAGACAGAGGCAGACACACCGACAGAGAGAGAGGGGAAAGAGAGATGGAAATATGGAGTGAGAGAAAGAGAGAGAGTCAGAGGGAAAGAGAGAGACAGACAGACAGGCAGAGGGAGAGACAGACAGAGAGAGGGGGAGAGAGAGATGTAGTGAGAGAGAGCCTATATCCGATTTCATTTGAACGCTTGCCGGATGAAGAGCAGATGTTGCGGATCGCGTTGCATAATTACAGCTCCGAGCATCACTAACAGCAGCAGCAGGAGCATCACCATGGAGCATCTCTCGTTCTGACGGCAACTACCTCAGCTGCAGCAGCCGCAGCCGCAGCATCCCAATCGAATTTGTTTCCGAGTCATCCTTCGACGCTTCTCTCGGAGACCCTTCGACCTTTCCAAGTCGCTTTCGTAAACAATTTTTCCTGTTCCTACCTGTGCTGGGCTGACCCCGATGAACCCCTATGGCTGCAGGATCGTCATAAAACATCTGACGTCTGATAAAAGTTGGAAGAAAATACTGATCCATGCATTCTCTGTTGCTTCCGTTGCTGCATGATGACTTTGCTTTGGGCAGAATGCAATTTGCTGAGAGCAAAAGGGTCACACTCAACTTCCACTCTTCCACTTCCACTCAGCTCAGACTCAATTCCACTCACTATGGCTCAGACCCTATAGTCGCCATTCAAGATGCATTTGTCTATACATTTTACTTCTTTCAAAATATAATTATTTCTTCCTTCTCTGGTTATGATCTCCCATCGAGTGATCACTGTTACCTCGTATATTTTGTACCTGATCAAGTGAAGAACATTGCAGATCTGTATCCCTTATAAACAATGGTTCCAACGATCTGCCGTCAAAATACTCAGTCCAACCATTTTGTCTGTGGCCTTTGGTCTTTCTTAATTTGATCCAACTATTATTATTATTATTATTATTATTATTATTATTATTATTATTATTACTATTATTATTTCCCATTGAAGATCTAGTTTCTCATTCCATATAGCAGTCGTCTTCTCCCGAATATAGCTTTCTTCACTCTAACTCTACATAGGTATGATATTATGTTTAACTAAGCTTATACATCCTATATTGGCCAATTTGTTATTGTAAGTTTACGTATAGCTAGCCGTAGGCTATACGTAACTTAGCCATATACATATGGAGTTTTACAGTGGAGAAATCAGTTACCATGATTACCTGGTTGCCATGCCGACGTGTTTCTATATGATTACTTGGTTACCATGCCGACGTGTTTCTATATATAATTACCAGGTGACCACCATATCGACGTATAATGCCATGATTATATACCTGGTTGCCATGCTGACGTGGTGCTCTGGTAGAGTGAGGCGACGAGTGAGTCGATGTCGACGGTGGTTGACGACGTGTCATTCGGTGACGTCCATCTGCATCCACAATGCAGATGACCATCGTCTGCTGAGCTGCCCACCGTCGTCGTTGAGCTGCCCTGACCACCGCCGGAGGGTGATGAGGATGAGCAGGCAGACTGATGCTGCTGCTGTAGAGGAACGAGAGCCTGGGCAGCGATGACGGCCGAGGTTGCTTCAGCCTCCATGCTGACAGATAGAGCTACGAAGACAAAGTAGATAAGACAGAGCAATGCAGTCCGTGTGTCTGCGTATAGGTATGTGTCCGTCTGTCTGTATATTATGCATGCACACACACACACACACACAGTCTGTCTGTTTCTTCACTGGTCAGTCCGTTTGTTTGTCTGTCTGCCTATTGGTCAGTCCGTTTGTCTATCTGCCAAAAGGTATGTCTGTCTGTCTGACTATCTGTCTATTGGACAGTCTGTCTGTCTCTCTGTTGGTCAGTCCGTGTGTCTGTCTGTCTACTAGCTGTTTATTGGACAGTCTGTCTGTCTGTCTCTCTTTTGGCCAGTCCGCTTTTCCTTCTCTTACTGCCTCAATACGTCTACGATAGAAGGAAAAGAAGAATTGTCCCTGATGTAGCTATAGGAATAAAGTGTAAACGACTTTATACTCTCATAGCCTTGCATGGCACATGAAGGCTGCATGTTTAGTCCTCCCTCTCCCTCGCCGTCTCGTCTTTCCACCGACCGTCCAGTACTCTAAGCACTATGGAGCACTCCCGTTTGCAATCTATAATTGTGATCTATCTCTAAACTCAATAACCTATGATGATAAATAATAATTATGATGACGATAATAATAATATATTAATCGTATACTGAAAGAATCTTTCAAAAACCTCCCAATAAGAAAGGTTTAATAAGTTTCTAAGTTAGATCGAAAGAGATACTGCGGTAATTAATCTGTTAAGATGATCAGTTAAGTTGTAGCAAGCTTCCACAGAAGAGCAAAGCAACGTCGGTTGAGTTTGTGGCAAGAGGATCGTATGGCAAGTCTTTCATCACGTATCGGGTTGCCCACTTGTCGAGTCAGAAGCTCGTGGAAAGACGGACAGCTGGCAAAACTATTAGGAGAACTCGGTTCGTAATTGCTCAGTAGTCAGACCGTTTGTCTGTATACAGACATCATCATCACCCTATTAGTGTAGCAAACCGCAAGTATACCGTGTATGCATAATTGATACATGTATTATAGTCCTTTAAGTCATTTGCGGTTTTCTTTATACCTCGGCATACCGATCATAATAATTATATTCCTCTTTTATTTGTCACTGTAAGTATCATAATTTACCCATCGATGTTCTACGAGTTTTTCATATTTGAAGCAAAGTTCTAAATGGGACGCCCAAAGTTCTCGATGATGTATACCCAATCATTTGCTATTGATGAGATGAGGACACGTGTGTCGAATCCCTAAAAGTTTATACTATTAGGCTATAGAAGCTGAGACAAGTGGAATGTTGAAAGGATACCCGGCGGTTTTTTGCTGCCTCCAGTAACGCAGCTACCGCATCTGACATGGCTTCTGATGTCAAGCAAGAGAAAGCCACGGCGTCTGTAGTTTCCCTGCAGATGAGGCTGCGGCCCATGCGCCAAAGGGAGCAGAATGAGCCTACCGGGTATCCTGCCATTCCTTTTTTTATAAAGCTCATGTGGCTCTTTAATTTGGACCAAAACGTGGTTCCGATCGACTTAATTGATACGTCGCTGAGGATGGTTTGCCTGGAAACTCGCCAGGACCAAGAACTCAGGAGAATACAAGTACTCCATGTATACAGTACTATACACACTACACAGTCATCAATAATAATAATAACCGAAGGGACAGCTATGCGACTTCCCTGGATTTGTTCCCAGGCAAAGATAGACAGACACGTTGCCAAATAATAATTGCATACTACAGGTAGTTATCTTCTCTATTTTGTCATATAACAACTGATATCTAAAATATTATTATTATAATTATTATTATTATCTTCTCTATTTTGTTATAATGAGAACAACTGATATCTAAAATTTCATTATTATTAATTATTATTTTCGTTATATCACTTCCCCCAAGCTAAAAAAGATTACAGAGTTTTCTTTGATGAGCTAGAATAAAGCAGAGACTGTGAGAGGAGCTTCAATTTGAAACGCGAGACAATCAACATGTCAGCTGTCGGCATTCAGCCACGCAATAAAGTGCATTGCCTGTCGACATAATTATTAGGTCTACACACTTCGTAAAATAATTATAATTATAACGACCTATGATACAACTTGTGCATAAAATCCAGAGCCACAATCATTGTGAGTTCCCCACCCACACCCTTCCCATTATTCTGAGTAAGTGTCATACTCATCCTCTGTCCCTCCACCATTGATTCCTCCCTCGCGCCATCTCCCGCCGCGGTTACTAATCAAGGCGGTTGACCCACATGAATTTCAGCTTAACCCTGCACTACAGGCTGACGCTATCATTCTAAATCATTTGTATAATCGAATGCGGTTATTAGTTTCTCTCTGCTTCCCTATGCTGATTCGCTGGGGGCGTCCCACCCTCAGGGTACACGGATGCAGTCGACCCTCACAACAGGAGCCGGATATCTGGACCGTTTATATGGTAATGTCACCACCGTCCCGCGTCGCTCGAAGACCCCCCCCCCCCACCCCATCACAAAACTATTACTACCTCCCCAAAAGATTTCCCACCAGTCGGGGTAATAAGTTCGGACGAATGAATGCGAGCACGTGGTCCACTCACCCGCCAAACTCCCTCCTGCCAACCCAGACGACAATTCAGTAACCCACACAACATCATACAACCCCCCTGCATACTTCTCGCTCAGTACTCAATCAATCATTCGCTCATTCAATTGCATATAATGTTGCTCAATCATTCACTTTCACCATCGCTCACTGACTCGTAAACAGTCACCCAACTTTCCTCACTCGCTCATTCAGTCAATTACTCAATCAAAACAAGTATTCAATCAGCTGTTCATGCAATCATTCACTCATAGCTCATTCAGTAGCTCGCTCACTCAAACACTCATTTCTTCGTTCACTAGTTCAATCACTCGTTCATTCAATTAATAATTCAATTGCTCATTTATTCGCTCACTCAATCACATACATGTTAACTCACTCAACTCACTCTATCATTCACTCATTCATTCATTCAATCGTTCACGCGTTCTCTCGTTCATTCACTCATTCAGTCATTCATTCAGTCACTTATTTACCTGCATACACACTCTCCACAACCCAAGACGCCTTCTTTTGCTACTGACCCTTGCAGATCAAATTGACCCCCGCGGCAATGGTCATAATGGTCAGCACGTGTAATGGTCGAAATGAAACGGAGTCAGAGGATGCCATTCAGAGGCAAATAGGTTCAATCGAATCAGCAAAATAAGTACACAAAGTCTACGGAACGATTCTTAATTATTCTTGCTACATTGATATATATGCAACACACACAGACTATAATTATAGTTGTGATTTGGTTCATTTCGTGCAAAGCCTTCCAGTCGTTCTTTCTGTTAATTTAAAGTATATAGACTGCAATTCAAATGCAATACCATGAAGGAAATCGATTAAGAAAAGCAGTTAACCGCTTTCTATAGTAGCGAACATCGATGACAGATACGGACTTCGATTTTTTTAAAACCCACCTCCAAACAGGTTTCCTTAAATGATCAAATTAGATAGATTTCGGTTGGAATAATAGATTGGATTGGATCATTGTAACCTACTTCTGCCGATGACGATCGCAACTGGTGCTTTGTTTCGTCGACGTCGTTTGAACCCAGGACACGATGGACAAAGGAAACATCCGATGAGCAAACAGATGATGACGACAACCAGACCCACCGACACACCAACGATTATTGGAATGCTGGAACATTAGAATGATTAGACAGACGAGTAGAAAATTAGAACACATCACGTCTTAGATCAGTGAATCTAATCTATAATCTAAAGGAATGCATAATAAGGTGCAAGATGTGCCAAATTTTATATGAATCAGATCATCATCATCATCATCGTCGTCGTCGTCGTCATCATCATCGATGTCGTCATCATCATGGAAGAAGGGATGCAACGAAAGCGATTTAATTAATTATAGATGGCTGGATATAGGGGTTGACAGACGAATGGATACTTGGATAGGATAGTTGGCGAATGGATAAATGAATGAATGGAAAGATGAATGGATGGTGGATGAATGGATGGATGGATGGATAGATGAATGAATGGATGAATAGATGGATGGATAGATGAATGGATGGATGAATGGATGAATATATGAATAGATGAATGGATGTATGAATGGATGAATGGATATATGAATGAATGGATGGATGTATGGATAGATAGATGAATTTATGGACGGATGGATGGGAAGTGGATGGTTTCATGGATGGATGAATCTCACAGGCTGGCTGCTGAGGTTGATGTTGCCTGTGATGTTGCTGATGTCTGTTCCGGGCAGCAGAATCTCTCCCTTCCATCACCGCAGCAGTACGTCTCATCCGGTCCTCCCCATCGACGACAGTAGAATCCATTGTTCCACATTCCATTCTTATCGACGTAACCTTGACAATACTCATGGCTCACTGCAACACAGGTAAGTCAGAGCAACTCCTATTGACATAGATCTACTTTATCGGGGTGAGAATTGCCGGGGTTGGGGGTTCAGTTCCCCCAGTCTTTCTTAGAGTATTATTATAATTGGTAAGTCATTTAGTCAATTAAACAGTAAGTCATTAAGTCCTGTTTGGGTAGTAGAGCGTGTCATGTATCTCTCCATCTCTATATCAGTATCAGTTTCTTCTCATGCTTCCATTATAATTATATTGAACCGTTTATCCAGGAATTTAGTCAGTCGCCAGAGGATGAAGAGGAGGAGGAGGAGTGGGTATACAGCTGTATGGCTATATAATATGGTGAATGTTCGCAAAGATATAGGCCTAAAATTATCATGGCTGTGAAATAATACCAATAGTACAAAGCTATGGTGTTGGAATTTTTTTTATTAAAATATCGCGTTCATGAAGAATTTGTCGAGTTTTAGAACAAAACAATTCTGCAGACGCCAACGATATTTTTCTATAATTGCTTGGTCGATTTCAGGATGATATGAAACAGGTTACCAGCGGTCGCATTCTAGTGTCAAGTTAAACAGGTTCTTTTTATTCCTTCCGCGCCACAGGGTATGCTATAATACTGGTTACCCAAGGTCTATAACAGCTTAATCAGATCACTGCTGGCTTCGCCGCGATGGTTTATGGGTACTATGATGAAACCGGATTTACGGAGATAGAGAAGGAGACAAGCATAAAGAGAAGGAGACAAGCAGACAGAGACGAAGACAGGCAGACAGAGAAGGAGACAAGCAGACAGAGAAGGAGACAAGCATACAGAGAAGGAGACAAGCAGACAGAGAAGGAGACAAGCATACAGAGAAGGAGACAAGCAGGCAGAGAAGGAGACAAGCAGACAGAGAAGGAGACAAGCAGACAGGGAAGAAGACAAGCAGACAGAGAAGGAGACAAGCATACAGAGAAGGAGACAAGCGGACAGAGAAGAAGACAAGCAGACAGAGAAGGAGACAAGCAGACTGATAGACTGATATGTGATGGGAACTGAGTAAAGATGTCGGCTTTGAGCGGCTGAATCACGCGTATACGCATATACACTGCATGTGGGTCGAATTATTATTGTGAATCTAATAACTGACATTCCGGAAATTCAGCTAAATGGTCCAAGATTTATACGTCATATCGGAAATGCAGGCATATATAATTTTATTTACATGCGACTGTATTTGTTTGTATATATGCAATTATACAATATACATACATATATGTAATTATATAATTATGTGTGATAATTTGCTATCAACATGTATACTTCGGTAATTAGTGAGCAGCACATCTACAGCATGCTTGCATCTATACCACTTATATGCGCGCGCACACGCACGCACACACACAAACTCACACAAACTCACACACACACACACATCACCACGCACATACACAAACCATATATATATATATTATAGTATAATAATATACATTGGACGTAGACACGGAGACAAGCAGACAGACAGACACAACCTGCAATCACAAATAGAGAACGACTTAGAGATGCACATGTGCACACACACACAAACACACACACATAAACACACGCAAACACACGCAAACACAGACTGACAGGAAGACACGCAGACATTGATAAGACGAGGACGAGAAAAGAAGAAGTTCTGTTACAGTAGCGCCAGTAGTATGCTTATTTGTAACAATTTGATGGGCTAATGCTATGTATAAAATATAAATGAATGCACCTGGTCTGGAATAGTTGTGGCATTATTTTAATCTCATATTATCTTCTTCGTCGTCTTTTTCCTCTTTTCTTTCGCCGTTCCTTTCCAATCTTCACCCGTCTCATGGTATACATCTAAACCATCCACTCCTCCGTTTCCTCTTTCACCTCAACCCTCCTCTTCCTCCATCCTACTCTTCCTCTATCCTCTTCCACCCCTCCACTTTCTCTATCCTCCTCTTTCCGTCCGCGTCCATCCCATTTCCTCTTCCTCCTCCTCCTCCACCTCCTCTTCCTTCAGCTTCTTTTCTCCTCTTCCTCTATCTTGTTCCATCCTTCCTCTTCAACTCTCCTCTTCTTACATTCTCCTCTTTCCCTCCGCGTCCATCCCCTCACCTTCCTCTTCTCCTCTTCCTCTATCTTCTTCCACCCTCCAATTCCTCTATCTTCCTCTTTTCCTCCTCATCCACCCCTCCGCTTCCACCCCTCCTCTTCATCCTCGTCTCCTAGGAGCTACAAGTCCTTCGAGACTTCATAACTAAATTTCAGAGACGCCCTCTGACGACAACCAGCTGCATCAACACTCTCCCCTCTCCCCTCTTCCCTCTTCGCTCTCCAATCCACCAACCCTCCTCTATTTCCATCGCTATCTCCGCCGATCCGTCGCGTCCATTTATCAATCAATCAACCCGTTTCTCCCATTCCCTCTTTCCTTCCTCTTCTACGTCCATCCTTCCCAGGTCTTCTCTCTTCTTCCCTCTTTCATTTAGTTCGTCCGTTCGTTCTTCCATACTTCCTCCATTCTTTCTTCCTTTCCTCGTCCAACTGGAATGATAATAATTATTATTTCGATGAGCAGAAAAATAATTTATAGGTGAAAACTCATAATAAAAAATAAAAATTATAATAATGAAAAAAATAATAATAACAACAACAACAATAATAACACTAATAATAATAACAACAACAACAATAGTGATAATAATGCTACCAGCATCGGCATGCAGCCATTGTCAAAGAATAAAAAGCGAATGAAGAGAAGAAGTAGGAGGAGGAGAAGGAGGAGAAGAAGTGAAAAGTACGAATACAAACAGGACAATAATTATAAAAACTGAAGGAGGAAGAAGAGAAGAATGAGTAAATGCAGAAGGAACAAAAGGAAGAAGGCAAAGACAATGAGTTATAAGGAACGAGAAGAACTTGTGCTTAATGAAGAAGGGTGGAGGTAATGGAGGAAGAGAAGGAGCAGGAGGTGGAGGAAGAGACGGAAGAGGAGACGAAGAAGAAGAAGAAGAAGAAGAAGAAGAAGAAGAAGTAGGATAAAAGGAAGAGGATAAGTGGATTGTGATTGAATAATTAAGAAAAAAGAGCAAGCAAACGATCAGCAGGGAACAATGCAGCCACAGGAAAAAGTATAGATAAAATTAGAGTTAAGCATAAAAAAGAGGAAGAGGATAAAGACGAGGAAGATTCGACAAAAGAGAAGGAGGAAGAGGAGATGAGGACGATAAAGAGGAGAGGAGGAAGAGGACGACGTCGAAGCTCAGCAGCTTCGTCGACAGCAGCTGAGAAAGACCGGTGGCATCTGAAGTGATGTGATTGATCCTTTCCAGTCACTAATATAAATATAAATCGCACCACATAAAAACACACACCGTTGATCCTAAACGTCTAGACACGTACCTCCTTTTTTCTATCAACTCCTCTCTACAGTAGCTGATCAACTATATATAGTATGGTTCAACGCAATGCAATGTAAACAGTCGCTTATGTTTTGGATCCTTCGCAGGACCTTTCCAAGACGCCTTCAGGCAACAGAAACAGAGGAGGAGGAGAAGAAGGCCAAGAGGAGGAGGAGGAGGAGGAGGAGGAGAAGGAGGAGGAGGAGGAGGAGGAGGAGGAGGAGGAGACTAAGGAGGAGGGGAAGGAGGAAGAGGAGGAGAAGGAGGAGGAAGAGGAGAAAGAAGAAGAGTAGCAGCCCCTTATAATAAATTATGCTATAGCACCGAGGGAGCTATATGCTTACGAAAATGCTATCGACTTCATTTTCTTAACCTCGGCATATAGGCATGGCTTTTTTAGCGTGCAGCTCCTGACAAGATGTGCAGTGCTAAATGGATTTGTGCAGTTGTAGAAGTAAGTAAAGTAAAGTAAAGTCCCATCCCGTTCCATGAGGAACACAGGGAGGCGCTCATCTCCTTTTCCATAGCCCTGAGCCAGCAATGGACGAATCCCAAGGTCCTGGACACGGGGCCAGTGTATTGCAGGACTTGCTGTTTACTTCCCAGCTGACGCCGGTACCAAATTATACTGCTTGGTGACAGAGGCACGTGTGCGTAAACAACTTGCCCAAGGTCGTTACCCGGAGTCGAACCCGCAACCTCCCGCTCCGTGCGCGGACGCGTTACCAGTCCGCCACCAGGTCGCACACAGAAGTACTTCTGTGCAATTCAAACTAGTAAAAAGGTCACTGTTATCCGATTGGGAATGAATTACCCTGGTGGATGGGACGAGAAAGAAGAGGTTGTGCGGTTCTAAAAATTTCTTTTCAAAAGCCCTGCATATATAATAAGGGCGGATGGTCATCACTCTCCCTCGCCGTCTCATCTTCCCACCGACAGTGTATACGGTCAGTGTATACATTGTAGCCGAATGGTGGGGGTGCTTGTTGAGCAGAAAAGTAGAATCAAATTTCTGCCCTGGTACCCATTATAGCCAGCAGAAGTGACTAGTTACAAAACCCTCAGGGATTTTCTGCAGTGATCCATCTTGGCAATGCCTAGTCCGTCTGTCTCTCTTTATTTTCCCGGGTTCTATCTGCAACTTAGGCGCACAGACAGACACGCAGACAGACAGAGAGAGACATACGAACAGACAGAGAGAGACAAACACGCAGACAGAGAGAGATACATACGAACAGACAGGGGTCAGTAGCGTCTGAACTTGCAATTAGTGTTGACCCAGGTGCAAGCAATTAGATCCAGGTTCGCTTCTGAGAAAGTGACGCTCACACAAAAGTCAGGTCGTCCTCTGGATTCCCAGCGAAGATAATTTAGACGATCTGTATAAGTGATGAGAAAACAAGACAACATGTGTGTATGCGTGTGTGTGTGTGTGTGTGTGTGTGTGTGTGTGTGTACTTCTATGTAGCCTATGTGCCTTTGTGTGTTTTCGTGTTTGTGTTTGTGTGAGTGTATGCGTGTGAGTTAGTGATCAAATTAGTAAGTGAGTGAGTTAAGCGAGAAAAAGCAATTCCGTAAGGGATGGATGTTTCACTCTACTTCGATATCAAGTCTTTGCTAGGATCATTATTCAGTAATGATAATTGTTGAATTTCACGAATCCGAGTAGCATGATAATTATAAATCTATGATGAATGCAGTACACAGTATCATTATGAATAACAATCGGCAATATAATTATAAGAGTATAATTATTGCTTAAAAAACAGAGATGCCTAAGATAATTAGGCTAGTCTATTATTCGAACTAAGCTTATAATTTACAATGATTACGGAGATGGTGATTACAAAAGTCACCATGGAGACTCAAAAATCTACGTCGAATAAAATGGTCACCATGGAGATGCAACAATCTGCGTCAATGATAACAACAATGGCAGCAGCAGCAACACAATCAAACAAAAATTTATGACCTAGCGTCTATTATTCTATTATTTTTGGCGCTTATCTGCAGTGACTACCAGTACCCAGCACTTCAGTGCATGCAATTCTCGCTCTTTTGCAGCTGTTGTTCTACCAACAAAACCATCTGCGAGAGCCAGATATTCAAGCAGAACTCTCCCATATTTTTCTGCAATGGCGAGTGATCATATCAGTGAAAACATATCATTTGGCCTATCAATATCGTATTGTATATTATGGACATTTATAAAGCGCCTCTATAGACAGTAGAAGGACTCTTCGGATGGGCTCTCAGCGCTGAAGCCCCGGGGGAAAAGAGAAACGCCTTCAGGCAAAGTGTATAATAGACGAAAAGAAGACCAAAGCTGAACCAACCCGCAGAGGACGGAGAAGGTAAGTCTTTCTAAACAAAAGGACCCATAACACCAAACCCCCGATGTTTAGCTATAATACCTATAGATAATAGAGCTGTCCTGGCCTGAGGGACAAAAATATCCAATCGGTGCATAGATCACAGCGGACGAAACGAGGAGCAGATATCAATAATAATATTTACATTATTATTATGACGTAACTTTCGTGCGTTTTATGACGTCAATTGTGTGCGTTCCGCTGCGTCAGGTCACGAAAAGACAATTATATTCAAGACGCAAGAATAGAGCTTTTGGGGTTGAACGAGGCCAGTGGAATCACGTGGTTTCTGTTCAAGCCTCTTTTTTCTGGTTTATACGTATAATAGAAAATGGCGGATATGAAGGAAGGTCCGCTGGAGACAAAATGACATACTCAATTACTCATGCACACGTTATCCACATATACTCTTGTTTCCTGCTCTTTCAGCTGCTTCAACGTCACTGGACAGCTCAACATAGAAAGCTATGTCTATAGTATGTGTGTATGAGGTCGTCGGGTTGCAGCAAATATATAGCGCTTTAATATAATTATATGAACTTCTTGAATAACGCGGCTATAATGTCAAACGATGTCATAGTTCGGTATAGACTCTATAATATAGAGTCACTTGCATACCCTCTTTCACTGATCAATATTATCAGTGAAAGAGGGTTATGCAGATGACCTGCGTTCTGTAATTATATCTGTAACAAGAATGGCAAGATTGCCTAATAATTGTACCTTTCTTTTCTTGGCGACTTGCCTTTGCCTGAGGCACGTCTGCAATATAAAAGAACAAAGAAACACACGTCATCATAATAACGCTTATATTTATCTACATAAATCATATATAATTATTATATAGCCTGTATTACAAATTATATTGGTGAGTGAATGAGTGTGGGTGTATGTGTATATGTGTGTGTATGTGTGTGTGTATGTGTGTATGTATGTATGTATGTATGTGTGTATGTATGTATACAGATAAACATATTTATCCTATGCATGCCTACATACATTAATATGCATATATACATATATTACATATACATACCCATATGTTTTCTTGTTTTCTGGTTGCAATAAAGTGAATTGTATTGTATTGTATTGTATTGTATTATGTATGTATGTATGTATGTATGTATGTATGTATGTATGTATGTATGTATGTATATATGTATGTATGTATGTATGTATGTATGTATGCATGCATGCATGTATGTATGTATGTATGTATGTATGTATGTATGTATGTATGTATGTATGTATGTATGTATGTATGTATGTATGCATGTATGTATGTATGTATGTATGTGTGTATGCATATGCACAGAGTGAGAATTGCCGGGGGTTTGGGGGTTTCAGCCCCAGTCTTTCTTAGAGCTCCATAGTATATTGAGTCTGTTTTCACACCCCAATTCCAAGTGGATCATAGTCCAACCCCCAGTTATTTTTCCACAATTCAAACACTGCATATACGCATCATACAAAGGTACATGCATAAATGCATATACGCACACACTCATACATACAGATAGATGCACGCACGCACGCACATACACACACATACACACACACATATATATATTATATATATTCACATAATATACTCAACAAACGCATTCTTCATTATTTCGTTAGTGTATTCGCTCGTCTCATCGTTAAGCTGTTGATGTCATTCATTACCTTATTTTATTTTTACGACTATAACTACTGTTAATCTTTGCCACTCCGCTTTTATTATTCTCATGCTCTGAAAGTTTGGCCGCGTAAGCAAACGAAAACGATTAACTCCGAGCGAGAGAGAGAGCAGCGAGATCTTTAGCGGTGGCATCCGTCCGTAAATCTAGGGGTTAATACTCATCGTCGTTTTGGAGAGTTCCCGTGGCCCCGCTTAGCACCGAACATGCACATTCCATTGGACTCAATAGCTCTCACGTTGGCGCATGGTAATGACGGCATTCCTTTTGGCTTATAGACGAAACCAGCTGACGAAAGATGGAAGCAACGCACATCAACATGTAAGCAGGTGTTGGCGTATGTAATTACGTAATTATGTGCGATGTACATATGGGTATGTATATGTAATATATGTATATATGCATATTAATGTATGTAGGCATGCATAGGATAAATATGTTTATCTGTATATTTGGAGTATGATAGAGATCTATATGAAACATTAATTATTGCAAATTGAATTCACCTGTCGAAACAAACCTCAATTTAAAATACACTGATATCTATTGTTTTGATAATTATACGTTGCTCGATACACAATCCACATATTTATCTACGAATTTCAACTGTTTATGCAAAACAAGCGGCACTTGAAAATCACATGAGACAGTTAATAGGCAGGTTCTTTGTTAATCATAACGACAACGGAAAAGAATGTAATAATACAGAGGTGTACAAAGGCAAGGACATATAGAAGGACAAATGAATTTTATACTTAGGCCCAATATAGGCCTACATGGAATTGTTGTTGGGGAAAATGGACGCGCGCCGTGTGGGTCATTAGTTCGCATCTACCCACCCACTCACCCACCCTCTAATGGTCAGCAGACCACCGAGATGAAAGCTACTAACCACAGGACCACAGGGCCACCCTGGAGGCCCCAACCCCTAACCCTGCAACGTACTCGCATTAGAGATGGTTCTGGCAATAAGTGCCTGGTTGAACTTAGACGTATAAAACGTGGCCTCTATATTCCCGACACTTTGCAGCACTTAAAATTGCATAACAACGCACACGTAACTAGTGTCCGTCTTATGCTATAGTTCTCTGTCTTTCTGCTTATCTGTTTATCTCTTTGTTCATCTACATGTATAGGCTACTGTTATATTATTTTTTTTATATATTTATTTCGGTACAGTATAGATGCAAACATTTACTGAAAGAGGGTTGGGGCAAAGTTCAATGTCAAGCTGAGCATTTTAAAGAAAAAGTCAGCTTCTGAGGGCTTTGTTGTCTTACATAATACCAAGACTTTTGTTCCTACAGACCCTACTGAAACCACGCTGCCACACACAAAGAACCAGAGGTTGGGTCAGGAAACGATTCGGTGCATTTTTTAGTTACACTAAAGAGTTCAGTGAAAGAATTGGGGAAAAATAACTGGGGCTGGACCATTATCCACTTGGAATCGGGGTGTGAAAAACGGACTTTAACATGGGGCTCTAAGAAAGACTGGGTGTTGAAACCCCCCAACCCCCGGCAATTCTCACCCTGATAGTAAAGACAATAGACATCCATGGTAGCATTTTATACAATTTTAGCTTTCGATAAACAGTAATGCATTTATTTCAGTGGGAAGGGACTGAGCCCGTGAAACCCACCTCTCAATGTACTCATAGCATGCAAGAAAGGCTTGCGTCTGGCATGCACTCGCCATAATATTATGTCACCCTTTGCTGAATTCTTGTATACCCGCCCCTGGAAACGAGGTATACACCAGTCTTATAATAGCCCATGCACGATTGCACCGTGTTTCATGCTAATTCTTATTTCGCGGTCTATTATTATTTGTAATGTACTGCTTGACCTTATAAAGAGACCGACGACAGATACACATTTCCCGCATTAATTATTTGGATTTCTTCTCATGATGCAGCGCCCATAATATTTCTTGAGGTCTCAAATTACATGTAATACCGCTCTACATAGTGACCACATTTCTTTCTCGATGCCAGGTCACAAAATGTCTACGTGTCTCGCTAAGTATACGCCTATAAATGATTTAATTTCGTCTTTCCATCCACACCCTGACATTTGAACAGGTGACATTGGCGATGGTAAACTGGACTGGCGGCACCTTCCTTCCGCTCATCATCCAAGGACCTCTGCGTATACAGAAGCCCATGGCTGATCACAGGGATACATGAAAGATACAACCCAGCAGGAATCTTCATTTCAATTGGCAATGACCCTCCCCTTCCCGCCCCCCACCGCCCCGGAAAAGGAATGCTGGATGCATCTGGAATTCATTAACTATCCCGCTCGCCCACTTTTCATTCCATTAAAGAACCCGAAATCCCTAAGGAAGCACCTCCTCCTCACTTATCTTCCTCTCGCCTAAGTAGCTTGATGTCGACGCCTCCCTACTAGGCAGTATGCAGTCTGTGGTTGCGGGGAGTTGGAAAGCTCCCATCCCTACCTCTCAGTCTATCCATCCACCCAGATTGTCCGCACACCTGTTGCGCTCCTCTCCTCATCATCCTGCGGTGGCAGGTGATGATGTCAGCTGTCAATTCCAGAAGACAATCGCTTCCTCCTGCTGGCTTTATAATTAATTTTGAATATGGAACGCTAATTAATTGCACAACTAGGCGTAGCATACATGTATACTTGTGCGTACGTATGCATGTATGTATGTGTATATGTAATGCAAGTTTTTTAACGTGCAGTTGTACACAAAGTGTGCAGTTCTAAATGGATTTGTGCAGTTGTAGAAGCACTTCTGTACAGTTAAATCTAGCAAAAATGGTCATTGTTCTCCGCAAAAAAGTAATTTATCATAGAGGATGGGAGGGGAAAGAAGGAGTTGTGTAATGTGTAGCTCTAAAAATTTCTTAAAAACAGCCCTGATGTAATGTATGTGTGATTGTATTTATGCGTACGTGTGCTTATTCAACATTTTGTGAGAGCACATGTACACAAGTGGTATGTATACACGTATATGTGTGTATGTGTGAATGACACGTGCAATCGTGTAGGCCTACAATTGTACATATTATGTCTGATGGCTGTTGACGATTATAGTCAAAATTAAAGAACAACAATAATGCATCTTACCGTTGTCTGCGTCCATTTCACTCGATCGGAAATCACTCAAGCGTAACGTAATGAAGTCGTAAATTATCCGAAAAGTAGCCTAATTACTTTGGCGAAAAATTGAGCTCGCAACTCCTTGAATAATGTCAGCAAGCAATTTCTTCTGGCTCAATGAGGCGCAACCAAGGCGATAACTTTTCTACAGAAACACGGAGTCGTAGGATTGTAGCTTCCTCAAAGCATCTAATGTCTTCCCTCTTCCGCGCTAGCACCACAGAATGTGCTCAGCAACTTCAGCGACCGGTATAGTTAAGGATGTAGCTCCGTCAATCGAATTCACCACTCTTCAGAATCCTCTATATATTATATAGTCTCTTGATGTTGCAGTTCCTATCCACAGAGAATAAATTATATCGAAAGCATTCGAGTCCATTTATTGGTTCTCTCTTCAGCAACGAAAGTTTCTCAGACGAGCATCAACATTCTAAGTTCTGAAATAAAAACAATTTAGACATTATTTTAAAAATCCAAGAGTAGGTCTAGCCAAACTGCAACTATATGCCCAATAATTGTAATATGTGTGCACTGTGCAATTATGTCCAAAGATAAAATTAATAAAATTGCCATTGTGGATGCCTTGCCTTGCTCAAGTTATTCAGGCTATCTATATATACATGCACGCTGGACACAATAATAATTATTACACATGACTAAATTTGCCATAGGTGTTGACCATTATTAGAGTGTGTCCGTTTCCTGTTCGCTTGAGGTTACTGAGCCACATCTGAACACGCTTCGACAACCCTCAAGGTGTGTGCATGACCCAATGGACCCATGACCTGAGTGCCTCTGTACTAAACGCCTCTATAGACTTAAGGTGCAAATGATTTAACCTATATCTGTCCTGTATTATTTTCTCACAATAAGCAAGAAAAGCAATACGGATAATATTCGGCAAGGCGATAGAGAAGTGACCAGATTACCGCGTATAGGCTATATACCTATACGTAGGCCTACATAATATATTCAGATTATTGTATTTTTGTACCTGTGTGATGCTACATTTGTTTATGTCTGTATGCTGCTAAAAATCGTTCGAAGTTCTTCTATGATACTTTGCATATGTAAATGTATATAGCCTACACGTAGGTCTACTGGCCATAATTATATCTTCCGCGTTCCAAACGCTGGATTAGTATTCGTCAGTTTAAGACGTTTATTTATTTATGTAGAACTTAGCTATAGGCCTAATACATTGAACTTCGAGGGAGGGAGGGATTGAGAAATGGAGGGAGGAAAGGAGGGAGGGAAGGAGGGAGGTACGGACGGATACGGACTGAGGGACGGAGGGAGAGAGGGAGGGATGGAGGGAGGCGCGGGATAAGGAACGGATAGAGGAAAGATGAAAAAATGGAAATCGAACAAGGAGAGAGAGAACTGGAGTGATGATGGAGGAATGGACGAAGTAAGGACGGATAGAGCTAGGGAAATAGGACGTGGATAATTACATGGAATGAAGGAATAGAATAATGAAAGGATGAATGTTCTTTCCGGAATTAATTGAGGAATGAACTCAAAGAAGTTAGGAGGTATGTATGGAAGTGAGACTGCCGAGGAATTAAGGGAAATGTGGAATGAGTTCCAGGTCGTCGTTCGTCTCAATCGATCAATCGTTTCCATTTGCGGCTCCGATGACCCGGAACGTTTTTTCCGCTGCGAGAGGAAACACATTTTTTGCAACACCTGCAGCCATCACCTTTGAACTATCCGTCGGCACCTTTGAACCATCCGTCGGCATCTTTGAACTATCTGTCAGCATCTTTGAACTTCTTCTACACAGACTATAGGCCTACTACAGTATACATGTAGCTCTAAATCAATATGTTTGATATTACCGCTAATAACCCAACTGTTGACGGCATCTGAATCCATGCAGCGCAATATAAATAGTTAGTCCAAATAGTAAACGAGTACTTTACCATCGGTTAGCTATATATACTAAGTCAGTCAGTCTGTCAGCCATGCAGCCAATCAGACTATAGGTCTGTAGACTCTGTTGGTTTTTCCATGCAATGGCCTCTTCCCAAAATAAGTCAAGATGAACGGCACTGTCTTGCTGAGTCGACGAACATTCACTTAGCATGTATGTTATTTTGGTTGAACGCTGACATTATAGGACGTGAAGTGTACGGTGTACTAGTGTATAGGGCTATTATAAATTATATACATGAGTTCAAGCTCCCACTGTTCCGAACCTTGAACGTGTTCGATAATACCGATATATGAGGAGGGTGACACTAATCATCTTTGTTATGGCAGTGCCGATAAACATCAACAAGCACAACAATTAGGCCTACTCATCATAAACGTTCGTTACGATGTTAAAATTTGCCTGCAGCCATTTATAATTAGCCAGCATGCAGAAAGTTTCGCATACTTATCTGCTGAGTATTTGGTAATGGAAACCTTTGGGAGATCGGTTGAGTCAGGATGAAGAACATGTCATTAAGTCATTTTAGACATTGTATGCTTCATAGATACATGTTCTCATAAACAAGCATCGCATGTCCGCCTACATAATACATATTATAATAGCGCGACATTGATATCCGATTTATGGGTCACATGTCTGCCTTATGATGCCACTCTCTTGTGTATCCGTGTAGGCGTATACCTATATCCCGGACGTTTGCTGTCCGTTTGTTTCACTTTGTGACTTTGTCTCCGTTAGCCTGTATAAGCTTATGTCTAAACAGCCTCATTCAGGTAACATAATATTCTCCTATTTTAATATAAAAGCAAGCTGTCTGTCTACCTGTCTTCTTCCCTGTTTGTGTGTGTATACCTGCCAGTTCTATCGATTTGCCTCTATTGTGCTCTATATCCACTCTTGTTTATACATGTCTGTCTATTCCTAAATTTGCTTATGTATGTTATTTTTGCCTTGCTCTCTCTCTCTCTCTCTCTCTCTCTCTCTCTCTCTCTCTCTCTCTCTCTGTCTCTCTCGTCTTTTCCTTTTTCTGACAATCTCCACATCTAATGTGTCCGTGAGGATGTATGCCTGACTGTCTGTGTGCGTCTGTTTCTTGCCTGTCTCTGTAGTCTGTCATTTCCGGACTATTGTGACATCGATGACAATACTGGGTGCATTAATGACAGCCGTTTTAAAAATCCTGACCTCTTGACCCCTAATAACTGACCCCTTAAACCCACACTCTCAGTTCCATCGCGTTCTCCCTCTCTCTCCATCTGTCTGTCTGTCTGTCTTTCTGTCTCTCTCTCTCTCCGCCTCCATAATGACTCAGACCCCATTTCCGCATGACTGCTCCAAGTGACCCACTGTGGCCTGCATAAAATTTAATGACCCCCTGTCCAGGGAGGGTCACAGACCAGCAGACGGCAGGAGAAGCGAACCCGAGTGGCCACAAAGAAGGAATATCGCCCACAGATGATTACCATAAGCTTCGTCGCCTCAGGCACTGCAACTCACAAGTCTGAATTCTAATTGCGCTCTGCTGATGTGATGGATTTGTTTCGATACAATGCACGTGTGATGTACTTAGAATGTTGCACTTACTATAGTAAGAAACCCTCTCTGTACTTACACAAACCGATTCTATTGTCACCGAACTATAACGATGACATCGGCTACATTTTGGGAAAGTCTTATTGTGACATCACAACATTATCCAAATTTAATCACAATTCCCTATCATAGAAGCTGAATTTCCAATCCGGTGTACACCTATAATATCGATTGATCTCATTAGTGCGAGTACGTATCAATGAATTCACTCTAATCATTGTGTTTCTTTAGTAACCAGTTTCACGACATTTTATAACGACATTGGGCGCTGCCGCTGATGTCCTATGGATGTCTTAACAAAATGTCAGTTTCGAGCACTTCAACACAAACCAGGTTTTCACTTCAAACATGCGAGAAACCGTTTTAACAGCCAGTGGGTGTTGAAAGTATAGTCAAACAACGATGGACTCACTGTCACTCACATGGACTAAACTCGCGAATCCCATCTATGTGTATGTATGTGAGTGTGTGTGTGTGTGTGTGAGAGAGAGAGAGAGAGAGAGAGAGAGAGAGAGAGAGAAGGGGGAGAGAGAGACAGAGAGATAGACAGACAAAGAGAGAAAGGGAGCGAGAGAGGGAGGGAGAGAGAGGGAGAGAGTCAGAGAGGAAGGGTGGGAAGAAGGGAGCAGTGCCGGATTAACTTTTAAGAGGCCTGGCGCAAACAATGCAACAAAACTAAAGTAGGCCCTCTATCCAATCAAATTATAAAAAATGGGGGGGGGGGAAATTAATTATGTAGAAAAAAATACTTTAATAATTTATTAACACAAAATGAAGCTGTGATAGGATCATAGGAGATTTTTAAAATTTTACTTGTTACAGTTCAACTGTTCAAAAATGTTCGTCGAGTTTAAAAGTCTGTTGTTGGCATTAGTGCTGACACTGCTGAGCGGTCTAAGCCTGAACTGCATCCAGCTTCTGACGCTGAGTCGACACCATCTATAAATTGCGGCACTTATCGTGTTTTTAGGCTAGTGCCAGAAATTTATCAATAGGACTTCTACCACATTGCTGTTTGCCTACCTCTTCAAGTTCGCGTTTTCTTTGACGTTTCTGCCAACCGGACTCAAATTTCTTCAATTTATTTCGGCCTACTTATTTTATTTGTTTAAACATTAAAATTAAAAAAGAAATAAGCAGCTACAAAAGCTGCTACATAAACACTAAATAGTAGATAATAATATTACATGCATGGAACATTGGAACACTGTGTCGTCTGTACCGTACGCATAGCCTATCTATATTTTATTTTTTGATGGGGTCGATCGGCGCATAAATTGATTACGTCATACGTCATCATTAGAGTACACAATTAATTAGTATGTCATCATTATAATAGTAGTTCCGGAGAAGGCCTGTTTTTATAATGCCACCAAATTTTATATGCAATGCTTGTTTTAGAAATTAAACATTTTAAATAAGCTGGACTGTGACTTATATAAACAAATCGATCGGATAATCGGATTTCTCAAGTTTAAAAAAAAAATTCCCCCGAAAGAAGGCCTGGCGCAAGTGCGCCAGTTGCGCCATAGTTAATCTGGCACTGGAAGGGAGGGAGAGAGAAATAGTTCATATCAGAGCCCGTCTTCTTCTACAGCACCCAGGGTCTTGGGATCTTCCATCCTATATTCCGCAACAAGTCTCCCCCGAGTACCCTCCCGTCTAAGATGTTCTGCATGTTCTGGACTCTCGCCTCCTCCTCCTCCTCCTCCTCCTCCCCCTCCTCCTCCTCCTCCTCCTCCTCCTCCTCCTCCTCCTCTTCCTGCTCATCGAACTTGGGACGATGATGTTAGTCCAGCACAAGTTAGTGACGGTCAGCAGCGATTCGATTTGGTTGCGAGCCATTAAGGATTTCGATAATTTCTTTCATTTAAATGACATGAACTTATAATTAAATACACTATAAAATAAGGTGCTATTATATTACCGTTATATAGAAAAACTGCAGGGCAGATTAGAATATATGTATATATATATATGCATAGAAGTACATATGAACGCATTATATATATATATATATATGCATTATGCATGTTTATAAGACGTGCGTGTAAAACTGTTGATAATTACATGTTTCAAAATACGTATTTTCTATGATAGATACACCCAAAATTAGTGCGAGTACATATCAATGAATCACTCTAATCATTGTGCTTCATAACAGATTGTTCGTCTGTTCTCATTCTCTCGTTCTCATGCTCTTGCATGAGTCCTCCAGCTAACTGTGGCGACCTCCTGAAGCACTTTCAGATCAAACTGCTTGATGACAATGAAAATCAACTGAACGTAGACAATAATAGACGTATACCAGCGTTCTACACATATATATATGTATATATATGTATATATATGTATATATACACTGTGTCCGGAAAAAAAGGGACCCATTTTTTAAATATGAAAATATATAGTAAATATTCATCGATTTTCACAATTCAAGCACCATTTTAATCCTGACATATTTGTCTAACATTGGTGAAAATATAAAAGTTTCAGTCCAAATATTGACGTCATAATGACGTCATTTGCACAAAAAGTCAAATTTAAGAGATAAATGCGCAAAAAACATCCAAAATTTTAATATTTTTAAATTTAATTTATCAATATTAATGTAAGTTTAATTTTATTTTTATATCTGAATTATGTCAGACTGCAATTTGTGGTCAAAGTGTACACCTTTGGCCTCAACGTAAGCTTCAAAACGGTCGCGCTAATAGCCAATAGCAGCATCAATAACCAGCTTATCAAAATCCCCTCAGGCATTAACAATTCGCTCACGGAGTTCTTCAATGTCTCTTATCCTTGTGTTGTACACCTTCTCCTCTATCAGCCTCCAGATCTTATTATCAGCGGGATTTATCATTTAAGCGGGCGGCTGTTTAGCGGCCAAAGATTAAGAGGAATGAAATACGAGTCTCATTAGTCAACAGTTCAACATATTGGCGAACTCAGTGAACTAAAGCACCATTTTGTTGAAATGTGTAGGCTATTGTTCCGAATATTCCCGGATATCAGGCACGACTTTTTTTATGGAGCAGACAATCCCTTTAATAAGCTGCATTTATTTTCACTCCTGGTTCAATTAAATGGATTTCGGTCTTACCAAGAGTCAATATACCAACCGAAACCATGCATGACTGGCCGGCTAAATGAACTTTTATGCAATGACGTCATTGTGACGTCACCATTGTGAATGGAACTTTTATATTTTCACCAATATTAGACAAATATGTCAGGATTAAAATGCTGTCTAAATTGTAAAAATCGATGAATGTTTACTATTTATTTTCATATTTAGAAAATGGGTCCCTTTTTTTCCGGACACAGTGTATGTATATATATGTATATTATCCATTTTAGTGTTTGCTCTGAAGAGACATTAATCTTTCTTGCGCGTGTAATGAAGAGAGCCGCGAGGGGCGTGTGTGTGTGTGTGTGTGTGTATGTGAGGGTGTGTGTGTGGGGGGGGGGTTGTGGGGGGTCGGGGAGGGAGGATGGGAAAGGAAACACAATCTGAGAATATGATGATAGGGTTGAGATCATCCCTTATTCGTCCCAGGGGAAGAATTCTGTGGGTGAGTCGTCCAGCATAATGCGATCGAGGGACCATGCCATCGAAAATCAGAAGCAGATGTTAATGGTGGGGTCGCCAATTGAAGGCAGACCGGTCCTAAAGAACCCCTTTAGGGCCGAGGGTTGACAGACGCAGTCATAAATTGAAGACATATTTTATGAGCAACCGTTGTGCTTTTGATATAATCTACCGTACGGATAGAGGTGTTGTACAGTTGGCCTAAAGGAATGCCTTTATAATAGAGATACACGACAAGACCCTATAGGCATAGACCCTGTGTATACGACTGGGTTCCACAACGACAACTGCAATCGTATGATGATGACGACGACATTAATTAAAACTAAACTGATAAAGTAGATGTGTGTGAGTGTGTGTGTTAGTGTGTGTGTCTGTTTGAGTGTGTGTGTGAGTGTGTGTGTGTGTGCTTGCGTGTGTCAAGCACAAGGTTCTGTGAAACATCATTATGGAATGTAAGGTAAGACCCATTTAATGTACTACGCATTGTCCTAAAAACAGTTTAAACGTAGGCCTAAAAAGCGGTCTCTTTGGAGTGGACTGTATGCTTTTAATAACCAAATAATTTTTTTATTAACTTGTCATGCATTGTGAAGACTCGCCCGACAGTGTTAATTCTCTCGAATAGTCCAGATAACCTTCTCTATATTGTCGCTTAATAGAGCCATTCTTGCCATCTCTGTCTCCCCTTTCTTTCCGGCAGACCTGACAAGATTTTTATATGTATAGGTCGTAAATTAAGCACCTAAACTGTGTTTAGCCGCTTTAGAGTCGTCTCAATTCTCCCACATTATACCAAGCGATCTGAAAGTTTACATAGACAAGCACATTCCAGTTTCCCACGCGCGCGGAACTACGAACGTGCATGGTGTTCAGAAAAAATGGAACAGACGGATAAATTACAACGGCTGAGGTACTTTTTTAGAAAATGTTAATGCGGTTTAAAATTCGGAAGCGTACATTTTTATACGGAAATTTGTAAAGCAATTAACGTGTTTGGACAATTATACCTTTAGTTTGATATAAGACTTCAAGAACGATTTTGTCGTCTTCATAAAAAGTCATCATAGACAAGGCTTAGCGAAAATAAATAAATATACTCTAACCCAAAATAACACCCTTCAAAATTTAAATGGCTCGCCGACAATTCAAAAATGGATAAATAGCCATAATTTCAAATAACCATAAAAATCTATACAAATCACCATTAATGAATCAAATAAATAGATCTAAAAGAGATCCCATTCAGTTCGATATATAGGGGGCCTAATTATTAATTTGGTACAACAACATGGCTCAAGTTATTCGACCCTGGCGAAGCGGCGCTCATTTTTTCTGAACAACGTGCGTACGATTTGAAGCCTTAATAATTTGTTTACCTGTATCATTGTGTTATGAGAAAACCGTTTCCGTCGTTCAGTTCGCGATGTCTCGATATGCCATCGTCAACTCTATACTCCGCACGAGAACTATAATAGTAGATCTATATATCCTACTAGGTTTAAATACATTTGCAATTATCCGTCGCCAACAGCGTCGAACACCTGTTCGTTGGCGCAGTAGACCAGACCGAATGAGGTGCAGGAGGCGGAGGAATACACTGTAGCAGGGACGGTCGTCCGTTGTACTTGGTCACCTGCGGGCTCTCGTCTCCTCCGTTCCCCCATCGGCGCCACTCAAAGCCCAACCGCCGCAGTCCAAAGTCATTGCACGTGTGACTAATGCAGACCCGAGAATTATTAATTTTTACATCCGTCATAATGCTTAGGAAAGTCGCTTCCATCGTCTGACCTGTTGTTACCCTACCTACCTCTCTGTCTTTGTGCTAGCCAGTCTGTCTATATGTCTCTGTCTGTCTGTCTGTCTGTCTGTCGCTCTCTTCGTCTGCTTTAACTCTGTCACTGCTTGCACTTTGCCAGTGCCAGTCCCAAGTTTGAGTAAAGGAGGAGGGCGACGCTAATGATCATTGTTATCATGCAGTGTCGTTAAACTGAAAGTATATAGACTCTATGTATACTCATCGGTTCCGTCTTCTTTTTATGTCTGTCTGTCTGTTTGTCTGTCTGTTTGTCTGTCATGTCTGTCTCTACTAGCCAGTCTATATCTCTGCCTCTCAGTCTCAACGTCTATTCCCTCTTCTTTGTCAGTCTGTCTGCGGTTTCTGTCTCTTTTCTTTGCGTATCTCTACATGTCTCTCTCTCTCTCTCTCTCTCTCTCTCTCTCTCTCTCTCTCTCTCTCTCTATGTATACTTTTCTTTTGCTTTATCGGTCTCTACGAATACCTCTGTGTCTGCCCGCATTTATTCTCACAATCTGTATCCATATTAGATTCATTGTAGCAGTAAATATCGGGGTCTGTAGCCTCTCCCTCAAGCTTGCTGGTACAACGAGTCTAACACGGAGACAGACTCTGGTCTTCTCATCAGTGTCTGTCTATCAGCCCGCTTGTTTATCCTCATCTATTCTGAGTTCTGACTGTTCAACTAATAAAAACCAATCCCTTGTCGCATGTTAGACCCTCCAGGCAATTCATCGCGTGCTAAGAAGAATGCCAAACAACTATGCATCCTCCAATTTTCATCATAAGCTCGAATCACTTAATAATATCCTCTGCTAATTGCCTCAATTAGCCCGCAGCGTTCCTAGATTTAGGTCCGCTATTATCGTTCGAGTTTCATTTGTAACCGGTTTGGGTAAATATTGACCCAAACTTGCTGCCTAACTATTCGACCGAAGTACTCGACTGAAGTACTCGACTGTTTACCGAACGATTATTTCGATTATTTCTCATTATGACAGTAACAAGAAAATTGTTAGTAGCAGCATTGCAGCAAGCTTAGTTAATTGCAGATGTATCATAATGGTCGAGAATTGGTGGTTCCAGCTAAGGCTTTGTAACGTTATTTCAAGAAACGAGGTTCAATTATATTATTTTATGGATACATGTGAACATTTATAATATAGCATTATAGCGCCATATGAAATGCATTCGCTGACTCTAGGCAAGAAGCACTCCAGTCTATAAATCGGTCAATCATATCTTACATCAATCAATCAATCGTTCAATCATTCAGTCAATCAATCAGTTGTTTAATCGGGTCCATGCGTACTTCCGCAGTAATTAGATAGATGAGGCATAATAATTGGAGTAGAGTTGCAGCTGCGGATCACTGCTAGAGTAATAAAATTGCTGTGACCTGTATAACCTGGATGAGTTGTTGGCACTTCAATGCATGGCAGAAATTGATTAAGTCAATAGAATAATAGAACATCGTTATAGTTCAAAAGACAAATCAAACGGAACTAGAGCGCAATCTTTACAAGGCTTACATGGATATCCTACAACAAAAAGTCGTTAGTGTGTCAACGCGAAACAATTTGTCTGAATATACAGAAAATCAACGCACACACGAGTGTCACGTGCATGGGGGCAAGTGTCTTTCGCGTGCACGAATCACTGTTAAAATTCAAACATACTTTGCTTCATTTGTGTACATGTATAGGTGCCTGTTCTTTAGCACTATGCAAACGATGCCACGAATTAATTGCTGCTTTATAAATATGTCTTATGTAGCATTGGCTTGCATAACAAAAAACTGATCTATCAACTCTAACAATGCATGTCTAACTCATTAGGCGCATTTTTCTTATTCCTTGGTCGCAGCTCCTTTTAAAACCAATTCATTAAACTTTTTGAGAATTTTCGACTCAGCACTTTTAGCTTGGCTATTTCGAGTTGAACCGCTTTTGACGTATTAGGCCTAATGCCGTAGTAAATTGAAGGTTCCTTTTCAGCCCAACAAGTTTAACCTAACGACCCCAAACCTACATAATGACAATCAGAGGTGTTCATAATTATAAGAAAAGCGACGAACCTTGGCGTCTCTGCGTTTGTGTGTAATCGGCTTCAGCGACAGGAATCACTTTGTGATGGATGGATGCCAATGAGACTGACGACTCGATAGGAATCCAGGTTACTCGTTGGTACACAGAGAAAGGCTTTTGCTCTTCGCTTCCATGCAAGAACGCTCTGCGACACGTCGGTCGTAAGTTCTATCTATCTCTTCAAACTACGTGTTGAGTGCGGAGAGAAAGATAGAGAGACAGACAGAGACAAACAGACACACAGAGAGAGAGAGACAGGCAGACAGACGCGCACAGGCGAGAACTGCTTCGACCGACGATCAAACAATGTCGTTAATTACTCCCAACGGAGTAGGAGTATCTTCTCTTCAACTTTGTCTCAATCAAAGGAAATGAAAATTCGATAAGTTAGATAAACGCATTTCCTTCTCGGCCACTAAGACAACGAAGTCATCATCTAGAAGTCTTTCACCACTGATCGCCCGTTAATTGCCACAGACCAGAGGCAGCAGCTCTCAGCAGGGAATGACCGCAGGAGGAGGACCCCTCCTAACTCGCCGCTCTACACAAGGGAGACCGACGGCTGAGGGGCGCTGCGTGGCTACCCAGGACCCGCTTGGCTGCGACCCAGAATTCGACGCTGGTTGGCTGCAAACAGTGCAAAGCGCCCATTCATTCTTTACGCAACAAGTAGAATGCATTGGGTGGAATAAGTTTCATGACTATGTCCGTGCATCAAGAATTTGCATTGAGTAGAATAAGTTTCTTGGCTACGTCCGCGCATTGAGGAGTTGTAAGCGTTGCTTGAGATCTAACCGACGTAACCGTGGCACTAGCCTAGACACGGTCGCTGCGTCAAGTGTGGATGGTTGTCGAAAGAAGAAGATGTCCTTTTCTGTGGACCAAAGAACACTTGCGATTTTGGGTTTTCCCCAAAAGATGGGCCACCAAGAAGAGCGACAAAAAAGCGGTCAGCCCTGGCGACGGTCCCATTGATATCTGGGGCTGAATACGCAGATTTTATTTGCTCTTATTCTACCATAGACAAATATGGTAAAGAAATAAAACTAGGCCTATAGTAGAGAAAGAGGTTCACATTAACGGTTCACATTTCTGCATTGTGTTTAGGTTGGATTAAGGTTGAAAGGAACGAAAGTCCGCAGGAAGGAAGAGTATAGGAGCATAAGATATTAAGCTGAGGCATAAGTATAGGAGCATAAGCAGCTGAGAGGACGGAGGATCTGGCTGAGGCCGTGAATGGAAGTAAAGACATTGCTCCGGAAAACCTCGGATGCAAAGACTCCTCTGTCTCCCTTCTCCAGAAACCGGATGTGGTCCAATCCTTTCAATCCGATCGAATCACCGACTCATCAATGGAACGGCGATAATCGAATTTCAGAGGCAAACAATCGATCTTGGTATTCGCGAGTGAAAGTAATCGATTGGAAGAATGTAATCGATTCCGTATATGGAGCGATATCGGATATTTAACCGACGATTACTTAGTCTTTTAATAGATGGCATGCAGGATGGTTCGACGTGTTTCTCTGCCATCTGTCTGTCTGCCTGTTCATCTGTCTGTCTGTTCATCTGTCTGTCTGTTTATCTGTCTGTCTGTTCATATGTCTGTCTGTCTGCCTGTTCATCTGTCTGTCTGCTCATCTGTATGTCTGTTTGTCTATCTGTCTGTCTGCCTCTTCATCTGTCTGTCTGCTCACCTGTCTGTCTGTCTGTCTGCCTGTTCATCTGTCTGTCTGTCTGTCTGTCTGTCTGTCTATCTCTTTGCATCGTCCTTGTCTTGTCTGTGATATGACTGCTGAAAATTGATAGGTGGCTATTATTAAAAGAGTAATTATAGAAATCTGTTTGACGATACCGCAAATAGCGCGGGAAATTGGCGTACGATGTGCGAGCGCCATCTTTATACGCCATCATCGTCATCGTCATCATCATCGCCGTTGTTGTCGTCGTCGTCATCGTCATCGTCTTCGTCATCGTCGTCGTCTTCGTCATCGTCACCACCACCACCACCACCACCACCACCACCACCACCACCACCACCACCACCACCACCACCACCACCACCACCACCACCACCACCACCACCACCACCACAACCACCACCATCATCATCATCACATTCTTCGTCTCTTTTCTTTCTCCTCCTTCTCCTTCTGCTCTTCTTCATATTCTTTTTTCTTCGCTCTTCAATCGTATAATTAATCAAACGCAAGTGAGCCATAAACGACGTTCGCGAAATGAAGAAACTTTGCTTCTTTCTCGATCTATGCCGTATTTTTACACAACATTAACATCACTCTTCCTATATTCCTTTTCAAACCATCGTCACTCATATGGTTCGTGAACGGAGATAAAGACAATGCAGCTTTTCTCAATACAAAGCTACTCCATGCGGAAGAGGAAAGAGGCAGACATACACACAGTCACCTCGACATACAGAGATAGACGAATACACATAGACACACGGAGACAGACAGACAGACAAACGGCCATAGCCGCCTTTCACGGATCACTCTACCTTCAGAAACATTAGCGCTTGTCTCATGCGCCTCTGTGCGTGATGTTGTCGATTCGTAGCCTATATATTAAAGAGTTGAATTTTGTGTTCGCATGGTCTGTAGGGCCTCCTGAGAGACCTTAGGACGGTGCCTTAAACAATGAACAGTAAACACCATATTGAACGGAAAAGATAGTCACGGCATTTGTCAAATGAATTAGCAGAGTCTAGAGTCTAGACCACAGGTTCACTGTGCAGAAAGACGTGCATCTATCTATAATAATTTGATGTGCGAATAATTAAGCATTTGAAAGCTGCACGCCAAATTCTGACTGATTGATCTATAATAATATTATAATGGGCCATCTAGCGTCATCTATCGAATAAGCTGTTCGCTGCACACCTTCGACATCTAGTGAATAACCTTGAAACTCCACAGCGCATTTTGAATGAAAGGAAAAATCGTCTGCTTCGCTAGAGGGCCAGCAACATGCAACCGTGAATAATAGGCTGCATTGCATAGTATTGTATTGTATTGTATTGTATTGTATTGTTTCAAAACATTAGTGAAACGCCTTTACAATGGTGAACAGTTCAGAGGCGCTCCTAGGCCCCTAGCGCGCATGGCAACGATAGAAGAAATAAGTTTTGAGAAAAGAAAAATGAGGAGGACGGATTGCCAGTTAGAATTTGACATCGAGTAGATGGATAGTCTACAGCGTATTGCAAAGAGAGGGACCAATTGATGCAAAGGATCGGTTCCAGTAGGAGGAACCAGAAGATCAAATCTATTAGAATAACGAAGTGGACGATGCAATTAAGGACGCTTAATAAGGCCTGTGAATTTCATCGGCTAGATATTCTTGGGAAATTTCTGGACGTTGTGCTTTGGAGACAAAGATGAGGAGTTTGAACTTATTGTTCGCAGCTAGACGAATGTATAGTATACGTATCGTAACGTATGTACATCTTCTTCTGTCTTCTCCTCCGTCATCGATATGACGATGAGGCCTTTATGAAATTCCTCCAAACTTCTCTGCTTCTGATTGTTTCTCCAATCTCGGCTAAGCTGGTGCCCTTCTCTTTCAGGTCTTCTTTGATGTTGTCTATCCAGGTCTTCCGCTGTCTACCTCTGCTTCTTTATCCTTCTACATGTCCATGTAGTGCAGCGTTTGGCAGTCTTTGTTCCCCCATTCTTCTCACATGACCGAACCATCTGAGTCTTCTCTTCCTGATTTTTTCTATATATTATCGTTTCATCGACTCCTAGTTCTTCTCTTGTTTTTTCATTTCTGATCTTTTCTCTTCTGCTTCTGCAGGGGCGGAAACCTGGTCCGAACTTTGGGGGGGACGGACGAGCGGCTGAAGGACGATCGCTGAAGCGCGAAGCTCCGAGTTGGGAGGGGTGAAGGAAGGCTGTTTTTTTAATATTCACATCTAATTGTAGCATTTTAGCTGTCATCAAAAATAAAAAATTATCCATTTTCTCGGTCCCGATAGAAGTAGTTCAAACTGTAATTTGTTATTGAACACGATCGGAGTGCAGATTGCATTAGACACCTTTTTAAAGTTTATATTATAAATTTATATAATGATGGAATGTGCCAAATTTCACACAATTGCTTGTACTTAATTTTACTCAAATTCATGACTAAATTCTTTGCGTCAATTTTTTATATGCAAATTATGTTTAATAGAAAGACTGAAAAGGAAACACTGATAGAAATGAAAACATACTCATGTCTAAAATATTATATCTGCTATCAGAGCATTTCAACGGAAGTTTCAGAACTGTATGACTCTTTCTCAACCATTCGATCTTCCCTAGTACATAACTGCCAATAAGATGACAATGGATTTTTGAAACTATTTTTAGCAGCGAGGATGTTATTTTACAACTCTCTAAGACCAGTATAACTGCCTTTTTTTTAAATCAACACATCTATGTGAACTTGCACGTTTAAAAGCCCTGCCAACTCTTATAATGCATAGCCTAAATCCGTTCAAGAGACCAAGTCCTGGGCGGAGTTTGGTTTCCATTCTTGGGACTAAAAAACTTGAAGTTTGGATGTGAGGCGGAGACTTGGTTCAGATTGAGCAGCGCCGAAATTGTTTTCTCGATTCAAAAGTTAATGAGCGCTTTTAGTCATCGAGTTTAAATAAAATCTAATTTAAAAAAACCATACTATCTTGCGTAAACACCTTTTTTAGTGATCTGCTTTTTTTGAAATATTATAAAACCTTACTATTTTCCGTAAGAATCTTTTCTAGTCATCTAGTTTAATTAAAATATCATAGATCCATACTATTTTCCGTAAACACCTTTTTTAGTCATTGAGTTTAATTGAAATCTCATAAAAACCATACTATTTTGCGTAAACACCTTTTTAGTGATCGAGCTTAATCGAAATATAATAAAAACATAATTTATTCCGTAAACACCTTTTTTAGTCATATAGTTTAATTGAAATAACATGGATCCATACTATATTCCGTAGACACCTTTTTTTAAATATCAACTCATCGAGTTTAATTAAAATCTCATAAAACCATACTATTTTGCGTAAACACCTTTTTTAGTAACCGAGTTTAATCGAAATATAATAAAACCATAAGTTATTCCGTAAACACCTTTTTTAGTCATATGGTTTAATTGAAATATCATAGATCCATACTATTTTCCGTATACACCTTTTCTTAGTCATCAACTCATCGAGTTTAATTAAAATCTCATAAAACCATACTATTTTGCGTAAACACCTTTTTTAGTCATTGAATTTAATTGAAATCTCATTAAACCATAATTTTTCCGTAAACACCTTTTTTAGTTATAGAAATTTTTCTTATTCTCATAAAAACCATACTATTTTGCGTAAACGTATTTTTTGCACATCGAGTTTAGTTTAAATCTCACAAAAACCATATTATTTTTCGGGCAAAAAATTGTGTTGACCTTTTCTTAGTCATCGGGTTTAAATCTCATAAAATCCATTCTTTTTTCTTACACACGTCGAGTTTAGTAGAAATCTCATGAAATCATACTAACTTTCCGGACACACCTGTTTTAGTCAACGACTTTAATTGAAGTCTCACAACAACCATGCTTTTTTCCCGGACAAAAAAGTGTTAATCATCGGATTCAAAATTCATTCGTGAAAGTTTCTTGGGGGGGCGGGTAACCCCGGAAACTATACCATTTTCCTTGTGACAGACCCGACTCTGGGCCTTCTTGAGGGGTTTGAGCCCCCTTAGCCCGTAATAAACTCCGCCCATGGACCCACTGATGTTCTATATCCCATTGTTCGTTTTCAAGAGGAAAACTAAACAAAATACTTACTTACTTACTTACTTACTTACTTACTTACGTATTTACTTTCCATATTACTTCTAATGTTGAACA
>OX243811.1:24728749-24733749 GCA_945859605.1 Lumbricus rubellus
CTCAATCCGCTATCCCTCCATCCTTCTATCCCTCCGTCCCTCTATTCATTCCTCCCTCCATTCTTCCATCCCTCCATTCTTCTATCCCTCCATCTCTCTATCCCTCCATCCTTCTATCCCTCCGTCCCTATAATCCCTCCATCCTTCTATCCCTCCATCCTTCTATCTCTCCATACTTCTATCCCTCCGTCCTTCTATCCCTAAATCCTTCTATCCATCCATCTTTCTATCCATCCATGCATCTATCTGTCCACCTCACTTTCCCTCCGTCCCTCTACCTCATCGTTCTTTTATTCGCCAGTCTCTTTGGCTGTCCGTTTGTCTCTCTGTCTGTCTCTCTGCCTGTATCTCTCTCTCTGTGCTTCTGTCTCTCTCGCTCTCTTTTTGCCTGTCTATCTCTCTCTCTCCTTCTCTCCTCTCTCTCCTTTCTGTCTGTCAGTCTGTCTTTCTGTTTGTCTATCTGTATGTATGTATTTATGTCTCTCTGTCTCTCTCCTCTCTGTCTGTCTCTCTGTCTCTCTGTCTTTCTCTTTTTCTCTCTGTCAGTCAGTCTTTCTGTATGTCTCTGTCTCTCTCTCCTCTCTCTGTCCGTCTATCTGTCTATCTGTGTCTGTCTCTGTGTCTCTGTCTATATGTCTGTCTCTTTCTGTTTACCTCTCTGTCGTTCTTTCCCTATCTTCAAAGAGGGACATCTGCATTCGACGCTAAACCGTCGTTGCTTCCTTAAATAATGCAGTATACGGTCCGCATCCCAAGCGATGGACCGCATCTCTTTCAGATCAGCCACGGAGGATGCAGAGGACGGATGAAGCTGCTGAAGCTGATGCTGCTGCTGCCACTAATGCTGATGCTGCTGCTGCTGGGGCAGCCAGCCTCCTTCTCGCCGGTCCCGCCTTGCCACTTACGCAGCCACGAAATGGCAAGATAAGTGCGTGATGTAAAACTATTTTCGGCGCAATGAATACCATGATTTGAATACTTCAGCCAGGATGAAACAACTCCGACTTATAATACGCCGATGCAATATTATATGTATACATTGTATATCCATTTTGCAATATTATATGTAAGCTTATATCCATCATAGCCATGAAAACCTATACATTATACAAAATAGCATGATTTGTATACCATCTTGGCATCTTCAACAACGTCACTCATCAACTTGCAACTTTTCTAATTTCTGTAAGGAGTTCGATTTTCAAAACAGGAGGAAAGACAACATTAATTTTAAGGAGCAGATTGTACTGAACCATTCGCGTATTTTAAATTGTTATGGAGCCGGCGCATTCGTGAACGTCTGGCCAGCCCTCTGAATCTGACTTGGAGCATTCATTCATTCATCGGTCATCGGTCATTGAAAGATCGTCCGGCGTTTAGTCAGACCATCAATTACCGACGTCTAAGAATAGAAGAATAGGCGCATGCCAATTGTCGACCGTAAATAATGGCGCATTGTCTCGCCGTGATACGCATTTTCTAGAAACACTTTATAGAGAATTTCGACGCCTTCAGCGGACACATTTACGAAGATATTCTCCGCATTCATAGAGACATTTTGTGGAGATATTCTCCGCATTCATAGGGACATTTTGTGAAGATATTCTCCGCATTCATAAGGACATTTCACGAAGATATTCTCCGCATTCATAGGGACATTTCACGAAGATATTCTCCGCATTCATAGGAACATTTTGTGGAGACCTTCAAGGCAAGCACTGACAACTTTTTATGTGGAAAATGTGCGCATTTCACGAAGATTTTCGCCGAATTCGTATAAATATTTTCATTTCGAGTTCTTCGCAGTTATAGTGGCATTCTAATGGGATTTTTCTGCGCATCTCCTCCCCAAGTTTTCGGCGCATTTGTGAGGGAGTAGGCTAGCATTTTCACGTGGATTTCCCCCGCCGCTAGCAGTTTGGTGCATGCGTACATGTATGATTCACGGTAATTTTCGTCAACTGAATCGGTGTGGGTATAGCGCCGTCGTCCGAAATCGATTATAATTTATCTGTCGGGTCGGTCGTTCCATCATCTTAACGACCTTCTGTTATGGGATGAACAGCAGCAGCAGCAGCAGCAGCAGCAGCCGAAATATGAGTCAGAGGAATTGTTTGCAGAGCGCGTTACGGCGACGGTAAGAGTTCGGTGCAAGACATTCTCGAAGTGGGTCCGTCATCTAAGCAGCGGTGGCGGCGGCGGCGGCTTAGCCAATGACAGGAAGCCCCATCTCAGCCTGATTACGTGTATGCGTGTGTGTGCTTGTGTCTTTCATGTTGTCCCTGCCTGCTCGTCTCTTCATGTGTGTGTGTGTGTGTGTCTATGTGTCTGTGTGTGTCTGTGTGTTTGTGTGTGTACGCCCGTGTTTGTGTCTGACGGTCTCTGTTGTGTATTAGCGTTTCTGCAGGAAGTCTGTGTTTCTACGGGTGCCTGTTTGTCTGCCTGTCTGTCTGTCTGTCTGTCTGTCTGTCTGTCTGTCTGCATGTTTACCTTCCTTCCTACGTCTTTACCTTTGTATCTCTGTCGAAGTCCTTTCGTGTGCTGGAAGCTGCTGTCGCCGATTTTGATTTATCGTTTCAATTCTCCGAATAACTTTGATTATCGCTCAGCGACCTAGAATCTTCCGCGCCAATAAACCCAACGAAAGCAATCGGCGACGACTTGAGCAGACGACGACGTCTAAGCATCTCGGCATTTATGCGGCGCCTTTTCTGCACCTATCAAATGTAACATCTGCTGACAACAGACGTTTATTGTCGCTCGAGCGCTCAACTGCTTGCCCGACGGTGGGGTTGGGGGGGATAAGGGAGTCCATGGCAATTGCCCGAGGGTGGGGTGGGTCGGTTCCATGGCAATTTCTCTAGGGTGGGGGACGAGGGGGTCCATTGCAATTGCCCGAGGGTGGGGGGAATGAGGGGTCCATGGCAATTGCTCGAGGGTGTGGGGGATGAGGGGGTCCATGGCAATTGCCTATACCTAAGGAACTCTCGTAAATCAACAGACTGGACTTCATCTGGGTTCGATGATGCTCGAATTGCTGAAGAAAGTCTCCCCAACTATCATATGTGGGACACCCCCTACCCCTCCCTATTCCATGCGCCCCAGACCACATGACCGATAATTATTTGTCCCACGGGCAGACAACATAATGGGAAAACCTTTTTTGAAATAAGAATGCTTTATGATGCCTAAATTCATGTAAAAAGAAGTGCGTTATGCAGTTGGATTAATAAAGAATATGCTTATCTACTTACTTACTTACTTGATTACTTGCTTACTTACTTACTTACTTACCTTACTTATATAGACAGTTTGATGTTTTGAAACAACCATGCATGGTTCGATTACTAAAGAATCAAAGACCATTCAAGTGAATATACCAAGATGCATTGCACCTGTAGAAACTTCAAGTGCATGCGTCGTTAATGAGTTTCTTCTGTAGTCGAGTCGTCTTCGTGATACCTGGACAATAATAATAATAATAACTGACACCTTGAATGAAACGCTTGATATTATCATCGACACGACGACGTGTAGTGTTGCGGAAGGATTCATTGGATTTCATATACATGTGTAATTGTGTATATGTGTATGTGTGTGACTGTGTGTTTATGTATGTGTTTGACTGTATGTGTATATGTGGCAGGGATCAAATAAGCAGCCGAACAATCAGAGGGAGAGAGACAATGATGTCCATCTCTGTATACGATAGACACGAGGAAGAGCAGATTGGGTTTCTTCCGATGCGCTTCACAGTCTGCGGAAGAGAGAGACAGAGAGGCAGAGAGACGGAGACAGACATGGATAGATAGAGACAGGCAGAGAGAGAGACAGGAGGGAGGCGGAGAGAGAGACAGAGAGAGAATGGATAGACAGAAATAGATAGATAGATAGATAGATAGATAGAGAGAGAGAGAGAGAGAGAGAGAGAGAGAGTGTGTGTATGTGTGTGTGTGTGTGTGTGTGCGTGTGTGGAGGCAGAGAGAAAGACAGAGACAGAGAGAGATATATATAAATATAGAGATAGTGAGCCACAGGCAGAGACAAAGAGACAGGGAGAGACAAATATAGAGACACAGACAGAGACAAAGAGACAGCTAGACAGAGAGCAGAGAGACAGAGAGAAAGAGGATTAAATAAGTAGCTGTCTGATTAATAAATAAAATCGCCTTCAGCAGTATAGGCCAATAATTCCAGGGCTTAGAATCTACGTTGCATTAAACTGCACGGCGTTAAATTCACATGACATTACTTTACATCCGTGTACCAGTGTACCTTCTACCTCATAAAGTTAAGCGACACAAGATCTTCGTAACACGAGAAGGCGCTATATAAATATGCGAATCAGCAACAAGGAGCGCTGCTATAATAATACAGCTTCGACAAGGCTTCATAAAATCTCAAATGCACGTAGTTCACTTGAGTCCGTCAGTATGTGTGTGCTCCGTAAAACAATATTGCCCTACCTTAAATCTCTCACCCTCTTTCCTTCACTCTGTCTCTGTGTCTCTCTCTCTGTCTCTCTGTCTCTCTCTGTCTCTCTGTTTCTCTGTCTCTCTCTCTGTCTCGCTGTCTCTCTGTCTCTCTCTGTCTCGCTGTCTCTCTGTCTCTCTCTGTCTCTCTCTCTCTCTCTCTGTCTCTCGGTCTCTCGGTATCTCGGTATCTCTATATTTCCGTATCTCTGTATCTGCGTCTCTGTGTATCTCTATGTCCCCCTGTATATATGTGTCTCTGTCTCTTTCTCTGTCTCTTTCTCTGTCTCTTTATTCCTCCCTCTCCCCCTCTCCCCTCTCTATCTCTCCATCCATTTGCTTGCTGTCCGCCTCTCTCCCTGTCTGTTTGCCTCTGCCGTCCTCCATGCCTCCGTCCCTATTCCTCTCCTTCCCTCATCTTCCCCCCATCTTCATCACTCTCATAGACCGACCTCTCCTTCCACCTTATCCTGCTGGACAACCAAACTCGATGACCACACACGACCACTCCAAGACCACCACCACCGA